>JAESIX010000038.1:0-514908 GCA_016802215.1 Brachionus paranguensis | reverse complement strand
GGTCAATCTTAAGCTACCGTAATGATAAGGTACTCAAAGTCAAGATCTCAACGAGCTCTACAAGATGCTTTTGACCGGAAGTGAAAATACTCAACGGTCATTGAATTATTCAAGTTTGAAAAAGTGAAAAAAACGCATTTTTCGGCTTTTTTCAAAACGATCTGGTGACCTGGATTTTTTGAGGACCCGGTCACCCAAGGACTCACTGGATAGACCATTAATTAAGCTTGACTTTGGCTTTTACAGATCGAAAAAAGCTTCAAAATTCGCAAAGTTATGCGACTTGAAAACTAGTTAATTTTTACCAAATTCAAAAACTTCACGTTCCCGCAATTTGGTCAATAATTAAGCTACCGTAATGATAAGGTACTCAAAGTCAAGATCTCAACGAGCTCTACAAGATGCTTTTGACCGGAAGTGAAAATACTCAACGGTCATTGAATTATTCAAGTTTGAAAAAGTGAAAAAAACGCATTTTTCGGCTTTTTTCAAAACGATCTGGTGACCTGGATTTTTTGAGTACCCGGTCATCCAAGGACTCACTGGATAGACCATTAATTAAGCTTGACTTTGGCTTTTACAGATCGAAAAAAGCTTCAAAATTCGCAAAGTTATGCGACTTGAAAACTAGTTAATTTTTACCAAATTCAAAAACTTCACGTTCCCGCAATTTGGTCAATAATTAAGCTACCGTAATGATAAGGTACTCAAAGTCAAGATCTCAACGAGCTCTACAAGATGCTTTTGACCGGAAGTGAAAATACTCAACGGTCATTGAATTATTCAAGTTTGAAAAAGTGAAAAAAACGCATTTTTCGGCTTTTTTCAAAACGATCTGGTGACCTGGATTTTTTGAGGACCCGGTCATCCAAGGACTCACTGGATAGACCATTAATTAAGCTTGACTTTGGCTTTTACAGATCGAAAAAAGCTTCAAAATTCGCAAAGTTATGCGACTTGAAAACTAGTTAATTTTTACCAAATTCAAAAACTTCACGTTCCCGCAATTTGGTCAATAATTAAGCTACCGTAATGATAAGGTACTCAAAGTCAAGATCTCAACGAGCTCTACAAGATGCTTTTGACCGGAAGTGAAAATACTCAACGGTCATTGAATTATTCAAGTTTGAAAAAGTGAAAAAAACGCATTTTTCGGCTTTTTTCAAAACGATCTGGTGACCTGGATTTTTTGAGTACCCGGTCATCCAAGGACTCACTGGATAGATCATTAATTAAGCTTGACTTTGGCTTTTACAGATCGAAAAAAGCTTCAAAATTCGCAAAGTTATGCGACTTGAAAACTAGTTAATTTTTACCAAATTCAAAAACTTCACGTTCCCGCAATTTGGTCAATAATTAAGCTACCGTAATGATAAGGTACTCAAAGTCAAGATCTCAACGAGCTCTACAAGATGCTTTTGACCGGAAGTGAAAATACTCAACGGTCATTGAATTATTCAAGTTTGAAAAAGTGAAAAAAACGCATTTTTCGGCTTTTTTCAAAACGATCTGGTGACCTGGATTTTTTGAGGACCCGGTCACCCAAGGACTCTTTGGATAGATCATTAATTAAGCTTGACTTTGGCTTTTACAGATCGAAAAAAGCTTCAAAATTCGCAAAGTTATGCGACTTGAAAACTAGTTAATTTTTACCAAATTCAAAAACTTCACGTTCCCGCAATTTGGTCAATAATTAAGCTACCGTAATGATAAGGTACTCAAAGTCAAGATCTCAACGAGCTCTACAAGATGCTTTTGACCGGAAGTGAAAATACTCAACGGTCATTGAATTATTCAAGTTTGAAAAAGTGAAAAAAACGCATTTTTCGGCTTTTTTCAAAACGATCTGGTGACCTGGATTTTTTGAGTACCCGGTCACCCAAGGACTCACTGGATAGATCATTAATTAAGCTTGACTTTGGCTTTTACAGATCGAAAAAAGCTTCAAAATTCGCAAAGTTATGCGACTTGAAAACTAGTTAATTTTTACCAAATTCAAAAACTTCACGTTCCCGCAATTTGGTCAATAATTAAGCTACCGTAATGATAAGGTACTCAAAGTCAAGATCTCAACGAGCTCTACAAGATGCTTTTGACCGGAAGTGAAAATACTCAACGGTCATTGAATTATTCAAGTTTGAAAAAGTGAAAAAAAACGCATTTTTCGGCTTTTTTCAAAACGATCTGGTGACCTGGATTTTTTGAGTACCCGGTCATCCAAGGACTCACTGGATAGATCATTAATTAAGCTTGACTTTGGCTTTTACAGATCGAAAAAAGCTTCAAAATTCGCAAAGTTATGCGACTTGAAAACTAGTTAATTTTTACCAAATTCAAAAACTTCACGTTCCCGCAATTTGGTCAATAATTAAGCTACCGTAATGATAAGGTACTCAAAGTCAAGATCTCAACGAGCTCTACAAGATGCTTTTGACCGGAAGTGAAAATACTCAACGGTCATTGAATTATTCAAGTTTGAAAAAGTGAAAAAAAACGCATTTTTCGGCTTTTTTCAAAACGATCTGGTGACCTGGATTTTTTGAGTACCCGGTCACCCAAGGACTCACTGGATAGATCATTAATTAAGCTTGACTTTGGCTTTTACAGATCGAAAAAAGCTTCAAAATTCGCAAAGTTATGCGACTTGAAAACTAGTTAATTTTTACCAAATTCAAAAACTTCACGTTCCCGCAATTTGGTCAATAATTAAGCTACCGTAATGATAAGGTACTCAAAGTCAAGATCTCAACGAGCTCTACAAGATGCTTTTGACCGGAAGTGAAAATACTCAACGGTCATTGAATTATTCAAGTTTGAAAAAGTGAAAAAAACGCATTTTTCGGCTTTTTTCAAAACGATCTGGTGACCTGGATTTTTTGAGTACCCGGTCACCCAAGGACTCTTTGGATAGATCATTAATTAAGCTTGACTTTGGCTTTTACAGATCGAAAAAAGCTTCAAAATTCGCAAAGTTATGCGACTTGAAAACTAGTTAATTTTTACCAAATTCAAAAACTTCACGTTCCCGCAATTTGGTCAATAATTAAGCTACCGTAATGATAAGGTACTCAAAGTCAAGATCTCAACGAGCTCTACAAGATGCTTTTGACCGGAAGTGAAAATACTCAACGGTCATTGAATTATTCAAGTTTGAAAAAGTGAAAAAAAACGCATTTTTCGGCTTTTTTCAAAACGATCTGGTGACCTGGATTTTTTGAGGACCCGGTCACCCAAGGACTCTTTGGATAGATCATTAATTAAGCTTGACTTTGGCTTTTACAGATCGAAAAAAGCTTCAAAATTCGCAAAGTTATGCGACTTGAAAACTAGTTAATTTTTACCAAATTCAAAAACTTCACGTTCCCGCAATTTGGTCAATAATTAAGCTACCGTAATGATAAGGTACTCAAAGTCAAGATCTCAACGAGCTCTACAAGATGCTTTTGACCGGAAGTGAAAATACTCAACGGTCATTGAATTATTCAAGTTTGAAAAAGTGAAAAAAACGCATTTTTCGGCTTTTTTCAAAACGATCTGGTGACCTGGATTTTTTGAGGACCCGGTCACCCAAGGACTCACTGGATAGATCATTAATTAAGCTTGACTTTGGCTTTTACAGATCGAAAAAAGCTTCAAAATTCGCAAAGTTATGCGACTTGAAAACTAGTTAATTTTTACCAAATTCAAAAACTTCACGTTCCCGCAATTTGGTCAATAATTAAGCTACCGTAATGATAAGGTACTCAAAGTCAAGATCTCAACGAGCTCTACAAGATGCTTTTGACCGGAAGTGAAAATACTCAACGGTCATTGAATTATTCAAGTTTGAAAAAGTGAAAAAAACGCATTTTTCGGCTTTTTTCAAAACGATCTGGTGACCTGGATTTTTTGAGGACCCGGTCACCCAAGGACTCTTTGGATAGATCATTAATTAAGCTTGACTTTGGCTTTTACAGATCGAAAAAAGCTTCAAAATTCGCAAAGTTATGCGACTTGAAAACTAGTTAATTTTTACCAAATTCAAAAACTTCACGTTCCCGCAATTTGGTCAATAATTAAGCTACCGTAATGATAAGGTACTCAAAGTCAAGATCTCAACGAGCTCTACAAGATGCTTTTGACCGGAAGTGAAAATACTCAACGGTCATTGAATTATTCAAGTTTGAAAAAGTGAAAAAAACGCATTTTTCGGCTTTTTTCAAAACGATCTGGTGACCTGGATTTTTTGAGTACCCGGTCATCCAAGGACTCACTGGATAGACCATTAATTAAGCTTGACTTTGGCTTTTACAGATCGAAAAAAGCTTCAAAATTCGCAAAGTTATGCGACTTGAAAAACTAGTTAATTTTTACCAAATTCAAAAACTTCACGTTCCCGCAATTTGGTCAATAATTAAGCTACCGTAATGATAAGGTACTCAAAGTCAAGATCTCAACGAGCTCTACAAGATGCTTTTGACCGGAAGTGAAAATACTCAACGGTCATTGAATTATTCAAGTTTGAAAAAGTGAAAAAAAACGCATTTTTCGGCTTTTTTCAAAACGATCTGGTGACCTGGATTTTTTGAGTACCCGGTCATCCAAGGACTCACTGGATAGACCATTAATTAAGCTTGACTTTGGCTTTTACAGATCGAAAAAAGCTTCAAAATTCGCAAAGTTATGCGACTTGAAAACTAGTTAATTTTTACCAAATTCAAAAACTTCACGTTCCCGCAATTTGGTCAATAATTAAGCTACCGTAATGATAAGGTACTCAAAGTCAAGATCTCAACGAGCTCTACAAGATGCTTTTGACCGGAAGTGAAAATACTCAACGGTCATTGAATTATTCAAGTTTGAAAAAGTGAAAAAAACGCATTTTTCGGCTTTTTTCAAAACGATCTGGTGACCTGGATTTTTTGAGTACCCGGTCACCCAAGGACTCACTGGATAGATCATTAATTAAGCTTGACTTTGGCTTTTACAGATCGAAAAAAGCTTCAAAATTCGCAAAGTTATGCGACTTGAAAACTAGTTAATTTTTACCAAATTCAAAAACTTCACGTTCCCGCAATTTGGTCAATAATTAAGCTACCGTAATGATAAGGTACTCAAAGTCAAGATCTCAACGAGCTCTACAAGATGCTTTTGACCGGAAGTGAAAATACTCAACGGTCATTGAATTATTCAAGTTTGAAAAAGTGAAAAAAACGCATTTTTCGGCTTTTTTCAAAACGATCTGGTGACCTGGATTTTTTGAGTACCCGGTCATCCAAGGACTCTTTGGATAGACCATTAATTAAGCTTGACTTTGGCTTTTACAGATCGAAAAAAGCTTCAAAATTCGCAAAGTTATGCGACTTGAAAACTAGTTAATTTTTACCAAATTCAAAAACTTCACGTTCCCGCAATTTGGTCAATAATTAAGCTACCGTAATGATAAGGTACTCAAAGTCAAGATCTCAACGAGCTCTACAAGATGCTTTTGACCGGAAGTGAAAATACTCAACGGTCATTGAATTATTCAAGTTTGAAAAAGTGAAAAAAACGCATTTTTCGGCTTTTTTCAAAACGATCTGGTGACCTGGATTTTTTGAGGACCCGGTCACCCAAGGACTCACTGGATAGATCATTAATTAAGCTTGACTTTGGCTTTTACAGATCGAAAAAAGCTTCAAAATTCGCAAAGTTATGCGACTTGAAAACTAGTTAATTTTTACCAAATTCAAAAACTTCACGTTCCCGCAATTTGGTCAATAATTAAGCTACCGTAATGATAAGGTACTCAAAGTCAAGATCTCAACGAGCTCTACAAGATGCTTTTGACCGGAAGTGAAAATACTCAACGGTCATTGAATTATTCAAGTTTGAAAAAGTGAAAAAAACGCATTTTTCGGCTTTTTTCAAAACGATCTGGTGACCTGGATTTTTTGAGTACCCGGTCATCCAAGGACTCACTGGATAGATCATTAATTAAGCTTGACTTTGGCTTTTACAGATCGAAAAAAGCTTCAAAATTCGCAAAGTTATGCGACTTGAAAACTAGTTAATTTTTACCAAATTCAAAAACTTCACGTTCCCGCAATTTGGTCAATAATTAAGCTACCGTAATGATAAGGTACTCAAAGTCAAGATCTCAACGAGCTCTACAAGATGCTTTTGACCGGAAGTGAAAATACTCAACGGTCATTGAATTATTCAAGTTTGAAAAAGTGAAAAAAACGCATTTTTCGGCTTTTTTCAAAACGATCTGGTGACCTGGATTTTTTGAGGACCCGGTCATCCAAGGACTCACTGGATAGACCATTAATTAAGCTTGACTTTGGCTTTTACAGATCGAAAAAAGCTTCAAAATTCGCAAAGTTATGCGACTTGAAAACTAGTTAATTTTTACCAAATTCAAAAACTTCACGTTCCCGCAATTTGGTCAATAATTAAGCTACCGTAATGATAAGGTACTCAAAGTCAAGATCTCAACGAGCTCTACAAGATGCTTTTGACCGGAAGTGAAAATACTCAACGGTCATTGAATTATTCAAGTTTGAAAAAGTGAAAAAAACGCATTTTTCGGCTTTTTTCAAAACGATCTGGTGACCTGGATTTTTTGAGTACCCGGTCATCCAAGGACTCACTGGATAGACCATTAATTAAGCTTGACTTTGGCTTTTACAGATCGAAAAAAGCTTCAAAATTCGCAAAGTTATGCGACTTGAAAACTAGTTAATTTTTACCAAATTCAAAAACTTCACGTTCCCGCAATTTGGTCAATAATTAAGCTACCGTAATGATAAGGTACTCAAAGTCAAGATCTCAACGAGCTCTACAAGATGCTTTTGACCGGAAGTGAAAATACTCAACGGTCATTGAATTATTCAAGTTTGAAAAAGTGAAAAAAACGCATTTTTCGGCTTTTTTCAAAACGATCTGGTGACCTGGATTTTTTGAGTACCCGGTCATCCAAGGACTCACTGGATAGACCATTAATTAAGCTTGACTTTGGCTTTTACAGATCGAAAAAAGCTTCAAAATTCGCAAAGTTATGCGACTTGAAAACTAGTTAATTTTTACCAAATTCAAAAACTTCACGTTCCCGCAATTTGGTCAATAATTAAGCTACCGTAATGATAAGGTACTCAAAGTCAAGATCTCAACGAGCTCTACAAGATGCTTTTGACCGGAAGTGAAAATACTCAACGGTCATTGAATTATTCAAGTTTGAAAAAGTGAAAAAAACGCATTTTTCGGCTTTTTTCAAAACGATCTGGTGACCTGGATTTTTTGAGTACCCGGTCATCCAAGGACTCACTGGATAGACCATTAATTAAGCTTGACTTTGGCTTTTACAGATCGAAAAAAGCTTCAAAATTCGCAAAGTTATGCGACTTGAAAACTAGTTAATTTTTACCAAATTCAAAAACTTCACGTTCCCGCAATTTGGTCAATAATTAAGCTACCGTAATGATAAGGTACTCAAAGTCAAGATCTCAACGAGCTCTACAAGATGCTTTTGACCGGAAGTGAAAATACTCAACGGTCATTGAATTATTCAAGTTTGAAAAAGTGAAAAAAAACGCATTTTTCGGCTTTTTTCAAAACGATCTGGTGACCTGGATTTTTTGAGTACCCGGTCATCCAAGGACTCACTGGATAGACCATTAATTAAGCTTGACTTTGGCTTTTACAGATCGAAAAAAGCTTCAAAATTCGCAAAGTTATGCGACTTGAAAACTAGTTAATTTTTACCAAATTCAAAAACTTCACGTTCCCGCAATTTGGTCAATAATTAAGCTACCGTAATGATAAGGTACTCAAAGTCAAGATCTCAACGAGCTCTACAAGATGCTTTTGACCGGAAGTGAAAATACTCAACGGTCATTGAATTATTCAAGTTTGAAAAAGTGAAAAAAACGCATTTTTCGGCTTTTTTCAAAACGATCTGGTGACCTGGATTTTTTGAGTACCCGGTCATCCAAGGACTCACTGGATAGACCATTAATTAAGCTTGACTTTGGCTTTTACAGATCGAAAAAAGCTTCAAAATTCGCAAAGTTATGCGACTTGAAAACTAGTTAATTTTTACCAAATTCAAAAACTTCACGTTCCCGCAATTTGGTCAATAATTAAGCTACCGTAATGATAAGGTACTCAAAGTCAAGATCTCAACGAGCTCTACAAGATGCTTTTGACCGGAAGTGAAAATACTCAACGGTCATTGAATTATTCAAGTTTGAAAAAGTGAAAAAAACGCATTTTTCGGCTTTTTTCAAAACGATCTGGTGACCTGGATTTTTTGAGTACCCGGTCACCCAAGGACTCACTGGATAGACCATTAATTAAGCTTGACTTTGGCTTTTACAGATCGAAAAAAGCTTCAAAATTCGCAAAGTTATGCGACTTGAAAACTAGTTAATTTTTACCAAATTCAAAAACTTCACGTTCCCGCAATTTGGTCAATAATTAAGCTACCGTAATGATAAGGTACTCAAAGTCAAGATCTCAACGAGCTCTACAAGATGCTTTTGACCGGAAGTGAAAATACTCAACGGTCATTGAATTATTCAAGTTTGAAAAAGTGAAAAAAACGCATTTTTCGGCTTTTTTCAAAACGATCTGGTGACCTGGATTTTTTGAGGACCCGGTCACCCAAGGACTCTCTGGATAGACCATTAATTAAGCTTGACTTTGGCTTTTACAGATCGAAAAAAGCTTCAAAATTCGCAAAGTTATGCGACTTGAAAACTAGTTAATTTTTACCAAATTCAAAAACTTCACGTTCCCGCAATTTGGTCAATAATTAAGCTACCGTAATGATAAGGTACTCAAAGTCAAGATCTCAACGAGCTCTACAAGATGCTTTTGACCGGAAGTGAAAATACTCAACGGTCATTGAATTATTCAAGTTTGAAAAAGTGAAAAAAACGCATTTTTCGGCTTTTTTCAAAACGATCTGGTGACCTGGATTTTTTGAGGACCCGGTCACCCAAGGACTCACTGGATAGACCATTAATTAAGCTTGACTTTGGCTTTTACAGATCGAAAAAAGCTTCAAAATTCGCAAAGTTATGCGACTTGAAAACTAGTTAATTTTTACCAAATTCAAAAACTTCACGTTCCCGCAATTTGGTCAATAATTAAGCTACCGTAATGATAAGGTACTCAAAGTCAAGATCTCAACGAGCTCTACAAGATGCTTTTGACCGGAAGTGAAAATACTCAACGGTCATTGAATTATTCAAGTTTGAAAAAGTGAAAAAAACGCATTTTTCGGCTTTTTTCAAAACGATCTGGTGACCTGGATTTTTTGAGTACCCGGTCATCCAAGGACTCACTGGATAGACCATTAATTAAGCTTGACTTTGGCTTTTACAGATCGAAAAAAGCTTCAAAATTCGCAAAGTTATGCGACTTGAAAACTAGTTAATTTTTACCAAATTCAAAAACTTCACGTTCCCGCAATTTGGTCAATAATTAAGCTACCGTAATGATAAGGTACTCAAAGTCAAGATCTCAACGAGCTCTACAAGATGCTTTTGACCGGAAGTGAAAATACTCAACGGTCATTGAATTATTCAAGTTTGAAAAAGTGAAAAAAACGCATTTTTCGGCTTTTTTCAAAACGATCTGGTGACCTGGATTTTTTGAGGACCCGGTCATCCAAGGACTCACTGGATAGACCATTAATTAAGCTTGACTTTGGCTTTTACAGATCGAAAAAAGCTTCAAAATTCGCAAAGTTATGCGACTTGAAAACTAGTTAATTTTTACCAAATTCAAAAACTTCACGTTCCCGCAATTTGGTCAATAATTAAGCTACCGTAATGATAAGGTACTCAAAGTCAAGATCTCAACGAGCTCTACAAGATGCTTTTGACCGGAAGTGAAAATACTCAACGGTCATTGAATTATTCAAGTTTGAAAAAGTGAAAAAAACGCATTTTTCGGCTTTTTTCAAAACGATCTGGTGACCTGGATTTTTTGAGTACCCGGTCATCCAAGGACTCTTTGGATAGACCATTAATTAAGCTTGACTTTGGCTTTTACAGATCGAAAAAAGCTTCAAAATTCGCAAAGTTATGCGACTTGAAAACTAGTTAATTTTTACCAAATTCAAAAACTTCACGTTCCCGCAATTTGGTCAATAATTAAGCTACCGTAATGATAAGGTACTCAAAGTCAAGATCTCAACGAGCTCTACAAGATGCTTTTGACCGGAAGTGAAAATACTCAACGGTCATTGAATTATTCAAGTTTGAAAAAGTGAAAAAAACGCATTTTTCGGCTTTTTTCAAAACGATCTGGTGACCTGGATTTTTTGAGTACCCGGTCACCCAAGGACTCACTGGATAGATCATTAATTAAGCTTGACTTTGGCTTTTACAGATCGAAAAAAGCTTCAAAATTCGCAAAGTTATGCGACTTGAAAACTAGTTAATTTTTACCAAATTCAAAAACTTCACGTTCCCGCAATTTGGTCAATAATTAAGCTACCGTAATGATAAGGTACTCAAAGTCAAGATCTCAACGAGCTCTACAAGATGCTTTTGACCGGAAGTGAAAATACTCAACGGTCATTGAATTATTCAAGTTTGAAAAAGTGAAAAAAACGCATTTTTCGGCTTTTTTCAAAACGATCTGGTGACCTGGATTTTTTGAGGACCCGGTCATCCAAGGACTCTTTGGATAGACCATTAATTAAGCTTGACTTTGGCTTTTACAGATCGAAAAAAGCTTCAAAATTCGCAAAGTTATGCGACTTGAAAACTAGTTAATTTTTACCAAATTCAAAAACTTCACGTTCCCGCAATTTGGTCAATAATTAAGCTACCGTAATGATAAGGTACTCAAAGTCAAGATCTCAACGAGCTCTACAAGATGCTTTTGACCGGAAGTGAAAATACTCAACGGTCATTGAATTATTCAAGTTTGAAAAAGTGAAAAAAACGCATTTTTCGGCTTTTTTCAAAACGATCTGGTGACCTGGATTTTTTGAGTACCCGGTCATCCAAGGACTCACTGGATAGACCATTAATTAAGCTTGACTTTGGCTTTTACAGATCGAAAAAAGCTTCAAAATTCGCAAAGTTATGCGACTTGAAAACTAGTTAATTTTTACCAAATTCAAAAAACTTCACGTTCCCGCAATTTGGTCAATAATTAAGCTACCGTAATGATAAGGTACTCAAAGTCAAGATCTCAACGAGCTCTACAAGATGCTTTTGACCGGAAGTGAAAATACTCAACGGTCATTGAATTATTCAAGTTTGAAAAAGTGAAAAAAACGCATTTTTCGGCTTTTTTCAAAACGATCTGGTGACCTGGATTTTTTGAGTACCCGGTCATCCAAGGACTCACTGGATAGACCATTAATTAAGCTTGACTTTGGCTTTTACAGATCGAAAAAAGCTTCAAAATTCGCAAAGTTATGCGACTTGAAAACTAGTTAATTTTTACCAAATTCAAAAACTTCACGTTCCCGCAATTTGGTCAATAATTAAGCTACCGTAATGATAAGGTACTCAAAGTCAAGATCTCAACGAGCTCTACAAGATGCTTTTGACCGGAAGTGAAAATACTCAACGGTCATTGAATTATTCAAGTTTGAAAAAGTGAAAAAAACGCATTTTTCGGCTTTTTTCAAAACGATCTGGTGACCTGGATTTTTTGAGTACCCGGTCATCCAAGGACTCACTGGATAGACCATTAATTAAGCTTGACTTTGGCTTTTACAGATCGAAAAAAGCTTCAAAATTCGCAAAGTTATGCGACTTGAAAACTAGTTAATTTTTACCAAATTCAAAAACTTCACGTTCCCGCAATTTGGTCAATAATTAAGCTACCGTAATGATAAGGTACTCAAAGTCAAGATCTCAACGAGCTCTACAAGATGCTTTTGACCGGAAGTGAAAATACTCAACGGTCATTGAATTATTCAAGTTTGAAAAAGTGAAAAAAACGCATTTTTCGGCTTTTTTCAAAACGATCTGGTGACCTGGATTTTTTGAGTACCCGGTCATCCAAGGACTCACTGGATAGACCATTAATTAAGCTTGACTTTGGCTTTTACAGATCGAAAAAAGCTTCAAAATTCGCAAAGTTATGCGACTTGAAAACTAGTTAATTTTTACCAAATTCAAAAACTTCACGTTCCCGCAATTTGGTCAATAATTAAGCTACCGTAATGATAAGGTACTCAAAGTCAAGATCTCAACGAGCTCTACAAGATGCTTTTGACCGGAAGTGAAAATACTCAACGGTCATTGAATTATTCAAGTTTGAAAAAGTGAAAAAAACGCATTTTTCGGCTTTTTTCAAAACGATCTGGTGACCTGGATTTTTTGAGTACCCGGTCATCCAAGGACTCACTGGATAGACCATTAATTAAGCTTGACTTTGGCTTTTACAGATCGAAAAAAGCTTCAAAATTCGCAAAGTTATGCGACTTGAAAACTAGTTAATTTTTACCAAATTCAAAAACTTCACGTTCCCGCAATTTGGTCAATAATTAAGCTACCGTAATGATAAGGTACTCAAAGTCAAGATCTCAACGAGCTCTACAAGATGCTTTTGACCGGAAGTGAAAATACTCAACGGTCATTGAATTATTCAAGTTTGAAAAAGTGAAAAAAACGCATTTTTCGGCTTTTTTCAAAACGATCTGGTGACCTGGATTTTTTGAGGACCCGGTCACCCAAGGACTCTTTGGATAGATCATTAATTAAGCTTGACTTTGGCTTTTACAGATCGAAAAAAGCTTCAAAATTCGCAAAGTTATGCGACTTGAAAACTAGTTAATTTTTACCAAATTCAAAAACTTCACGTTCCCGCAATTTGGTCAATAATTAAGCTACCGTAATGATAAGGTACTCAAAGTCAAGATCTCAACGAGCTCTACAAGATGCTTTTGACCGGAAGTGAAAATACTCAACGGTCATTGAATTATTCAAGTTTGAAAAAGTGAAAAAAACGCATTTTTCGGCTTTTTTCAAAACGATCTGGTGACCTGGATTTTTTGAGTACCCGGTCATCCAAGGACTCACTGGATAGACCATTAATTAAGCTTGACTTTGGCTTTTACAGATCGAAAAAAGCTTCAAAATTCGCAAAGTTATGCGACTTGAAAACTAGTTAATTTTTACCAAATTCAAAAACTTCACGTTCCCGCAATTTGGTCAATAATTAAGCTACCGTAATGATAAGGTACTCAAAGTCAAGATCTCAACGAGCTCTACAAGATGCTTTTGACCGGAAGTGAAAATACTCAACGGTCATTGAATTATTCAAGTTTGAAAAAGTGAAAAAAACGCATTTTTCGGCTTTTTTCAAAACGATCTGGTGACCTGGATTTTTTGAGTACCCGGTCATCCAAGGACTCACTGGATAGACCATTAATTAAGCTTGACTTTGGCTTTTACAGATCGAAAAAAGCTTCAAAATTCGCAAAGTTATGCGACTTGAAAACTAGTTAATTTTTACCAAATTCAAAAACTTCACGTTCCCGCAATTTGGTCAATAATTAAGCTACCGTAATGATAAGGTACTCAAAGTCAAGATCTCAACGAGCTCTACAAGATGCTTTTGACCGGAAGTGAAAATACTCAACGGTCATTGAATTATTCAAGTTTGAAAAAGTGAAAAAAACGCATTTTTCGGCTTTTTTCAAAACGATCTGGTGACCTGGATTTTTTGAGTACCCGGTCATCCAAGGACTCACTGGATAGATCATTAATTAAGCTTGACTTTGGCTTTTACAGATCGAAAAAAGCTTCAAAATTCGCAAAGTTATGCGACTTGAAAACTAGTTAATTTTTACCAAATTCAAAAACTTCACGTTCCCGCAATTTGGTCAATAATTAAGCTACCGTAATGATAAGGTACTCAAAGTCAAGATCTCAACGAGCTCTACAAGATGCTTTTGACCGGAAGTGAAAATACTCAACGGTCATTGAATTATTCAAGTTTGAAAAAGTGAAAAAAACGCATTTTTCGGCTTTTTTCAAAACGATCTGGTGACCTGGATTTTTTGAGGACCCGGTCACCCAAGGACTCTTTGGATAGATCATTAATTAAGCTTGACTTTGGCTTTTACAGATCGAAAAAAGCTTCAAAATTCGCAAAGTTATGCGACTTGAAAACTAGTTAATTTTTACCAAATTCAAAAACTTCACGTTCCCGCAATTTGGTCAATAATTAAGCTACCGTAATGATAAGGTACTCAAAGTCAAGATCTCAACGAGCTCTACAAGATGCTTTTGACCGGAAGTGAAAATACTCAACGGTCATTGAATTATTCAAGTTTGAAAAAGTGAAAAAAACGCATTTTTCGGCTTTTTTCAAAACGATCTGGTGACCTGGATTTTTTGAGTACCCGGTCATCCAAGGACTCACTGGATAGACCATTAATTAAGCTTGACTTTGGCTTTTACAGATCGAAAAAAGCTTCAAAATTCGCAAAGTTATGCGACTTGAAAACTAGTTAATTTTTACCAAATTCAAAAACTTCACGTTCCCGCAATTTGGTCAATAATTAAGCTACCGTAATGATAAGGTACTCAAAGTCAAGATCTCAACGAGCTCTACAAGATGCTTTTGACCGGAAGTGAAAATACTCAACGGTCATTGAATTATTCAAGTTTGAAAAAGTGAAAAAAAACGCATTTTTCGGCTTTTTTCAAAACGATCTGGTGACCTGGATTTTTTGAGTACCCGGTCACCCAAGGACTCTTTGGATAGATCATTAATTAAGCTTGACTTTGGCTTTTACAGATCGAAAAAAGCTTCAAAATTCGCAAAGTTATGCGACTTGAAAACTAGTTAATTTTTACCAAATTCAAAAACTTCACGTTCCCGCAATTTGGTCAATAATTAAGCTACCGTAATGATAAGGTACTCAAAGTCAAGATCTCAACGAGCTCTACAAGATGCTTTTGACCGGAAGTGAAAATACTCAACGGTCATTGAATTATTCAAGTTTGAAAAAGTGAAAAAAAACGCATTTTTCGGCTTTTTTCAAAACGATCTGGTGACCTGGATTTTTTGAGGACCCGGTCACCCAAGGACTCTTTGGATAGACCATTAATTAAGCTTGACTTTGGCTTTTACAGATCGAAAAAAGCTTCAAAATTCGCAAAGTTATGCGACTTGAAAACTAGTTAATTTTTACCAAATTCAAAAACTTCACGTTCCCGCAATTTGGTCAATAATTAAGCTACCGTAATGATAAGGTACTCAAAGTCAAGATCTCAACGAGCTCTACAAGATGCTTTTGACCGGAAGTGAAAATACTCAACGGTCATTGAATTATTCAAGTTTGAAAAAGTGAAAAAAACGCATTTTTCGGCTTTTTTCAAAACGATCTGGTGACCTGGATTTTTTGAGGACCCGGTCACCCAAGGACTCTTTGGATAGATCATTAATTAAGCTTGACTTTGGCTTTTACAGATCGAAAAAAGCTTCAAAATTCGCAAAGTTATGCGACTTGAAAACTAGTTAATTTTTACCAAATTCAAAAACTTCACGTTCCCGCAATTTGGTCAATAATTAAGCTACCGTAATGATAAGGTACTCAAAGTCAAGATCTCAACGAGCTCTACAAGATGCTTTTGACCGGAAGTGAAAATACTCAACGGTCATTGAATTATTCAAGTTTGAAAAAGTGAAAAAAACGCATTTTTCGGCTTTTTTCAAAACGATCTGGTGACCTGGATTTTTTGAGGACCCGGTCACCCAAGGACTCTTTGGATAGATCATTAATTAAGCTTGACTTTGGCTTTTACAGATCGAAAAAAGCTTCAAAATTCGCAAAGTTATGCGACTTGAAAACTAGTTAATTTTTACCAAATTCAAAAACTTCACGTTCCCGCAATTTGGTCAATAATTAAGCTACCGTAATGATAAGGTACTCAAAGTCAAGATCTCAACGAGCTCTACAAGATGCTTTTGACCGGAAGTGAAAATACTCAACGGTCATTGAATTATTCAAGTTTGAAAAAGTGAAAAAAAACGCATTTTTCGGCTTTTTTCAAAACGATCTGGTGACCTGGATTTTTTGAGGACCCGGTCACCCAAGGACTCTTTGGATAGATCATTAATTAAGCTTGACTTTGGCTTTTACAGATCGAAAAAAGCTTCAAAATTCGCAAAGTTATGCGACTTGAAAACTAGTTAATTTTTACCAAATTCAAAAACTTCACGTTCCCGCAATTTGGTCAATAATTAAGCTACCGTAATGATAAGGTACTCAAAGTCAAGATCTCAACGAGCTCTACAAGATGCTTTTGACCGGAAGTGAAAATACTCAACGGTCATTGAATTATTCAAGTTTGAAAAAGTGAAAAAAAACGCATTTTTCGGCTTTTTTCAAAACGATCTGGTGACCTGGATTTTTTGAGGACCCGGTCACCCAAGGACTCTTTGGATAGATCATTAATTAAGCTTGACTTTGGCTTTTACAGATCGAAAAAAGCTTCAAAATTCGCAAAGTTATGCGACTTGAAAACTAGTTAATTTTTACCAAATTCAAAAACTTCACGTTCCCGCAATTTGGTCAATAATTAAGCTACCGTAATGATAAGGTACTCAAAGTCAAGATCTCAACGAGCTCTACAAGATGCTTTTGACCGGAAGTGAAAATACTCAACGGTCATTGAATTATTCAAGTTTGAAAAAGTGAAAAAAACGCATTTTTCGGCTTTTTTCAAAACGATCTGGTGACCTGGATTTTTTGAGGACCCGGTCACCCAAGGACTCTTTGGATAGATCATTAATTAAGCTTGACTTTGGCTTTTACAGATCGAAAAAAGCTTCAAAATTCGCAAAGTTATGCGACTTGAAAACTAGTTAATTTTTACCAAATTCAAAAACTTCACGTTCCCGCAATTTGGTCAATAATTAAGCTACCGTAATGATAAGGTACTCAAAGTCAAGATCTCAACGAGCTCTACAAGATGCTTTTGACCGGAAGTGAAAATACTCAACGGTCATTGAATTATTCAAGTTTGAAAAAGTGAAAAAAACGCATTTTTCGGCTTTTTTCAAAACGATCTGGTGACCTGGATTTTTTGAGGACCCGGTCACCCAAGGACTCTTTGGATAGATCATTAATTAAGCTTGACTTTGGCTTTTACAGATCGAAAAAAGCTTCAAAATTCGCAAAGTTATGCGACTTGAAAACTAGTTAATTTTTACCAAATTCAAAAACTTCACGTTCCCGCAATTTGGTCAATAATTAAGCTACCGTAATGATAAGGTACTCAAAGTCAAGATCTCAACGAGCTCTACAAGATGCTTTTGACCGGAAGTGAAAATACTCAACGGTCATTGAATTATTCAAGTTTGAAAAAGTGAAAAAAACGCATTTTTCGGCTTTTTTCAAAACGATCTGGTGACCTGGATTTTTTGAGTACCCGGTCATCCAAGGACTCACTGGATAGACCATTAATTAAGCTTGACTTTGGCTTTTACAGATCGAAAAAAGCTTCAAAATTCGCAAAGTTATGCGACTTGAAAACTAGTTAATTTTTACCAAATTCAAAAACTTCACGTTCCCGCAATTTGGTCAATAATTAAGCTACCGTAATGATAAGGTACTCAAAGTCAAGATCTCAACGAGCTCTACAAGATGCTTTTGACCGGAAGTGAAAATACTCAACGGTCATTGAATTATTCAAGTTTGAAAAAGTGAAAAAAACGCATTTTTCGGCTTTTTTCAAAACGATCTGGTGACCTGGATTTTTTGAGTACCCGGTCACCCAAGGACTCTTTGGATAGACCATTAATTAAGCTTGACTTTGGCTTTTACAGATCGAAAAAAGCTTCAAAATTCGCAAAGTTATGCGACTTGAAAACTAGTTAATTTTTACCAAATTCAAAAACTTCACGTTCCCGCAATTTGGTCAATAATTAAGCTACCGTAATGATAAGGTACTCAAAGTCAAGATCTCAACGAGCTCTACAAGATGCTTTTGACCGGAAGTGAAAATACTCAACGGTCATTGAATTATTCAAGTTTGAAAAAGTGAAAAAAACGCATTTTTCGGCTTTTTTCAAAACGATCTGGTGACCTGGATTTTTGAGTACCCGGTCATCCAAGGACTCACTGGATAGACCATTAATTAAGCTTGACTTTGGCTTTTACAGATCGAAAAAAGCTTCAAAATTCGCAAAGTTATGCGACTTGAAAACTAGTTAATTTTTACCAAATTCAAAAACTTCACGTTCCCGCAATTTGGTCAATAATTAAGCTACCGTAATGATAAGGTACTCAAAGTCAAGATCTCAACGAGCTCTACAAGATGCTTTTGACCGGAAGTGAAAATACTCAACGGTCATTGAATTATTCAAGTTTGAAAAAGTGAAAAAAACGCATTTTTCGGCTTTTTTCAAAACGATCTGGTGACCTGGATTTTTTGAGTACCCGGTAACCAAAGACTCTTTGGATAGACCATTAATTAAGCTTGACTTTGGCTTTTACAGATCGAAAAAAGCTTCAAAATTCGCAAAGTTATGCGACTTGAAAACTAGTTAATTTTTACCAAATTCAAAAACTTCACGTTCCCGCAATTTGGTCAATAATTAAGCTACCGTAATGATAAGGTACTCAAAGTCAAGATCTCAACGAGCTCTACAAGATGCTTTTGACCGGAAGTGAAAATACTCAACGGTCATTGAATTATTCAAGTTTGAAAAAGTGAAAAAAACGCATTTTTCGGCTTTTTTCAAAACGATCTGGTGACCTGGATTTTTTGAGGACCCGGTCACCCAAGGACTCTTTGGATAGACCATTAATTAAGCTTGACTTTGGCTTTTACAGATCGAAAAAAGCTTCAAAATTCGCAAAGTTATGCGACTTGAAAACTAGTTAATTTTTACCAAATTCAAAAACTTCACGTTCCCGCAATTTGGTCAATAATTAAGCTACCGTAATGATAAGGTACTCAAAGTCAAGATCTCAACGAGCTCTACAAGATGCTTTTGACCGGAAGTGAAAATACTCAACGGTCATTGAATTATTCAAGTTTGAAAAAGTGAAAAAAAACGCATTTTTCGGCTTTTTTCAAAACGATCTGGTGACCTGGATTTTTTGAGTACCCGGTCACCCAAGGACTCTTTGGATAGATCATTAATTAAGCTTGACTTTGGCTTTTACAGATCGAAAAAAGCTTCAAAATTCGCAAAGTTATGCGACTTGAAAACTAGTTAATTTTTACCAAATTCAAAAACTTCACGTTCCCGCAATTTGGTCAATAATTAAGCTACCGTAATGATAAGGTACTCAAAGTCAAGATCTCAACGAGCTCTACAAGATGCTTTTGACCGGAAGTGAAAATACTCAACGGTCATTGAATTATTCAAGTTTGAAAAAGTGAAAAAAAACGCATTTTTCGGCTTTTTTCAAAACGATCTGGTGACCTGGATTTTTTGAGGACCCGGTCACCCAAGGACTCTTTGGATAGATCCATTAATTAAGCTTGACTTTGGCTTTTACAGATCGAAAAAAGCTTCAAAATTCGCAAAGTTATGCGACTTGAAAACTAGTTAATTTTTACCAAATTCAAAAACTTCACGTTCCCGCAATTTGGTCAATAATTAAGCTACCGTAATGATAAGGTACTCAAAGTCAAGATCTCAACGAGCTCTACAAGATGCTTTTGACCGGAAGTGAAAATACTCAACGGTCATTGAATTATTCAAGTTTGAAAAAGTGAAAAAAACGCATTTTTCGGCTTTTTTCAAAACGATCTGGTGACCTGGATTTTTTGAGGACCCGGTCACCCAAGGACTCTTTGGATAGATCATTAATTAAGCTTGACTTTGGCTTTTACAGATCGAAAAAAGCTTCAAAATTCGCAAAGTTATGCGACTTGAAAACTAGTTAATTTTTACCAAATTCAAAAACTTCACGTTCCCGCAATTTGGTCAATAATTAAGCTACCGTAATGATAAGGTACTCAAAGTCAAGATCTCAACGAGCTCTACAAGATGCTTTTGACCGGAAGTGAAAATACTCAACGGTCATTGAATTATTCAAGTTTGAAAAAGTGAAAAAAACGCATTTTTCGGCTTTTTTCAAAACGATCTGGTGACCTGGATTTTTTGAGGACCCGGTCACCCAAGGACTCTTTGGATAGATCATTAATTAAGCTTGACTTTGGCTTTTACAGATCGAAAAAAGCTTCAAAATTCGCAAAGTTATGCGACTTGAAAACTAGTTAATTTTTACCAAATTCAAAAACTTCACGTTCACGCAATTTGGTCAATAATTAAGCTACCGTAATGATAAGGTACTCAAAGTCAAGATCTCAACGAGCTCTACAAGATGCTTTTGACCGGAAGTGAAAATACTCAACGGTCATTGAATTATTCAAGTTTGAAAAAGTGAAAAAAACGCATTTTTCGGCTTTTTTCAAAACGATCTGGTGACCTGGATTTTTTGAGTACCCGGTCATCCAAGGACTCACTGGATAGACCATTAATTAAGCTTGACTTTGGCTTTTACAGATCGAAAAAAGCTTCAAAATTCGCAAAGTTATGCGACTTGAAAACTAGTTAATTTTTACCAAATTCAAAAACTTCACGTTCCCGCAATTTGGTCAATAATTAAGCTACCGTAATGATAAGGTACTCAAAGTCAAGATCTCAACGAGCTCTACAAGATGCTTTTGACCGGAAGTGAAAATACTCAACGGTCATTGAATTATTCAAGTTTGAAAAAGTGAAAAAAAACGCATTTTTCGGCTTTTTTCAAAACGATCTGGTGACCTGGATTTTTTGAGGACCCGGTCACCCAAGGACTCTCTGGATAGACCATTAATTAAGCTTGACTTTGGCTTTTACAGATCGAAAAAAGCTTCAAAATTCGCAAAGTTATGCGACTTGAAAACTAGTTAATTTTTACCAAATTCAAAAACTTCACGTTCCCGCAATTTGGTCAATAATTAAGCTACCGTAATGATAAGGTACTCAAAGTCAAGATCTCAACGAGCTCTACAAGATGCTTTTGACCGGAAGTGAAAATACTCAACGGTCATTGAATTATTCAAGTTTGAAAAAGTGAAAAAAACGCATTTTTCGGCTTTTTTCAAAACGATCTGGTGACCTGGATTTTTTGAGGACCCGGTCATCCAAGGACTCTTTGGATAGATCATTAATTAAGCTTGACTTTGGCTTTTACAGATCGAAAAAAGCTTCAAAATTCGCAAAGTTATGCGACTTGAAAACTAGTTAATTTTTACCAAATTCAAAAACTTCACGTTCCCGCAATTTGGTCAATAATTAAGCTACCGTAATGATAAGGTACTCAAAGTCAAGATCTCAACGAGCTCTACAAGATGCTTTTGACCGGAAGTGAAAATACTCAACGGTCATTGAATTATTCAAGTTTGAAAAAGTGAAAAAAACGCATTTTTCGGCTTTTTTCAAAACGATCTGGTGACCTGGATTTTTTGAGGACCCGGTCACTTAAGGACTCTTTGGATAGATCATTAATTAAGCTTGACTTTGGCTTTTACAGATCGAAAAAAGCTTCAAAATTCGCAAAGTTATGCGACTTGAAAACTAGTTAATTTTTACCAAATTCAAAAACTTCACGTTCCCGCAATTTGGTCAATAATTAAGCTACCGTAATGATAAGGTACTCAAAGTCAAGATCTCAACGAGCTCTACAAGATGCTTTTGACCGGAAGTGAAAATACTCAACGGTCATTGAATTATTCAAGTTTGAAAAAGTGAAAAAAACGCATTTTTCTGCTTTTTTCAAAACGATCTGGTGACCTGGATTTTTTGAGGACCCGGTCACCCAAGGACTCTTTGGATAGACCATTAATTAAGCTTGACTTTGGCTTTTACAGATCGAAAAAAGCTTCAAAATTCGCAAAGTTATGCGACTTGAAAACTAGTTAATTTTTACCAAATTCAAAAACTTCACGTTCCCGCAATTTGGTCAATAATTAAGCTACCGTAATGATAAGGTACTCAAAGTCAAGATCTCAACGAGCTCTACAAGATGCTTTTGACCGGAAGTGAAAATACTCAACGGTCATTGAATTATTCAAGTTTGAAAAAGTGAAAAAAACGCATTTTTCGGCTTTTTTCAAAACGATCTGGTGACCTGGATTTTTTGAGGACCCGGTCACCCAAGGACTCTTTGGATAGATCATTAATTATGCTTGAGTTTGGCTTTTACAGATCGAAAAAAGCTTCAAAATTCGCAAAGTTATGCGACTTGAAAACTAGTTAATTTTTACCAAATTCAAAAACTTCACGTTCCCGCAATTTGGTCAATAATTAAGCTACCGTAATGATAAGGTACTCAAAGTCAAGATCTCAACGAGCTCTACAAGATGCTTTTGACCGGAAGTGAAAATACTCAACGGTCATTGAATTATTCAAGTTTGAAAAAGTGAAAAAAACGCATTTTTCGGCTTTTTTCAAAACGATCTGGTGACCTGGATTTTTTGAGGACCCGGTCACCCAAGGACTCTTTGGATAGACCATTAATTAAGCTTGACTTTGGCTTTTACAGATCGAAAAAAGCTTCAAAATTCGCAAAGTTATGCGACTTGAAAACTAGTTAATTTTTACCAAATTCAAAAACTTCACGTTCCCGCAATTTGGTCAATAATTAAGCTACCGTAATGATAAGGTACTCAAAGTCAAGATCTCAACGAGCTCTACAAGATGCTTTTGACCGGAAGTGAAAATACTCAACGGTCATTGAATTATTCAAGTTTGAAAAAGTGAAAAAAACGCATTTTTCGGCTTTTTTCAAAACGATCTGGTGACCTGGATTTTTTGAGGACCCGGTCACCCAAGGACTCTTTGGATAGATCATTAATTAAGCTTGACTTTGGCTTTTACAGATCGAAAAAAGCTTCAAAATTCGCAAAGTTATGCGACTTGAAAACTAGTTAATTTTTACCAAATTCAAAAACTTCACGTTCACGCAATTTGGTCAATAATTAAGCTACCGTAATGATAAGGTACTCAAAGTCAAGATCTCAACGAGCTCTACAAGATGCTTTTGACCGGAAGTGAAAATACTCAACGGTCATTGAATTATTCAAGTTTGAAAAAGTGAAAAAAACGCATTTTTCGGCTTTTTTCAAAACGATCTGGTGACCTGGATTTTTTGAGGACCCGGTCACCCAAGGACTCTTTGGATAGATCATTAATTAAGCTTGACTTTGGCTTTTACAGATCGAAAAAAGCTTCAAAATTCGCAAAGTTATGCGACTTGAAAACTAGTTAATTTTTACCAAATTCAAAAACTTCACGTTCCCGCAATTTGGTCAATAATTAAGCTACCGTAATGATAAGGTACTCAAAGTCAAGATCTCAACGAGCTCTACAAGATGCTTTTGACCGGAAGTGAAAAAACTCAACGGTCATTGAATTATTCAAGTTTGAAAAAGTGAAAAAAACGCATTTTTCGGCTTTTTTCAAAACGATCTGGTGACCTGGATTTTTTGAGGACCCGGTCACCCAAGGACTCTTTGGATAGATCATTAATTATGCTTGACTTTGGCTTTTACAGATCGAAAAAAAGCTTCAAAATTCGCAAAGTTATGCGACTTGAAAACTAGTTAATTTTTACCAAATTCAAAAACTTCACGTTCCCGCAATTTGGTCAATAATTAAGCTACCGTAATGATAAGGTACTCAAAGTCAAGATCTCAACGAGCTCTACAAGATGCTTTTGACCGGAAGTGAAAATACTCAACGGTCATTGAATTATTCAAGTTTGAAAAAGTGAAAAAAAACGCATTTTTCGGCTTTTTTCAAAACGATCTGGTGACCTGGATTTTTTGAGGACCCGGTCACCCAAGGACTCTTTGGATAGATCATTAATTAAGCTTGACTTTGGCTTTTACAGATCGAAAAAAGCTTCAAAATTCGCAAAGTTATGCGACTTGAAAACTAGTTAATTTTTACCAAATTCAAAAACTTCACGTTCCCGCAATTTGGTCAATAATTAAGCTACCGTAATGATAAGGTACTCAAAGTCAAGATCTCAACGAGCTCTACAAGATGCTTTTGACCGGAAGTGAAAATACTCAACGGTCATTGAATTATTCAAGTTTGAAAAAGTGAAAAAAACGCATTTTTCTGCTTTTTTCAAAACGATCTGGTGACCTGGATTTTTTGAGGACCCGGTCACCCAAGGACTCTTTGGATAGATCATTAATTAAGCTTGACTTTGGCTTTTACAGATCGAAAAAAGCTTCAAAATTCGCAAAGTTATGCGACTTGAAAACTAGTTAATTTTTACCAAATTCAAAAACTTCACGTTCCCGCAATTTGGTCAATAATTAAGCTACCGTAATGATAAGGTACTCAAAGTCAAGATCTCAACGAGCTCTACAAGATGCTTTTGACCGGAAGTGAAAATACTCAACGGTCATTGAATTATTCAAGTTTGAAAAAGTGAAAAAAACGCATTTTTCGGCTTTTTTCAAAACGATCTGGTGACCTGGATTTTTTGAGGACCCGGTCACCCAAGGACTCTTTGGATAGATCATTAATTAAGCTTGACTTTGGCTTTTACAGATCGAAAAAAGCTTCAAAATTCGCAAAGTTATGCGACTTGAAAACTAGTTAATTTTTACCAAATTCAAAAACTTCACGTTCCCGCAATTTGGTCAATAATTAAGCTACCGTAATGATAAGGTACTCAAAGTCAAGATCTCAACGAGCTCTACAAGATGCTTTTGACCGGAAGTGAAAATACTCAACGGTCATTGAATTATTCAAGTTTGAAAAAGTGAAAAAAACGCATTTTTCGGCTTTTTTCAAAACGATCTGGTGACCTGGATTTTTTGAGTACCCGGTCATCCAAGGACTCTTTGGATAGACCATTAATTAAGCTTGACTTTGGCTTTTACAGATCGAAAAAAGCTTCAAAATTCGCAAAGTTATGCGACTTGAAAACTAGTTAATTTTTACCAAATTCAAAAACTTCACGTTCCCGCAATTTGGTCAATAATTAAGCTACCGTAATGATAAGGTACTCAAAGTCAAGATCTCAACGAGCTCTACAAGATGCTTTTGACCGGAAGTGAAAATACTCAACGGTCATTGAATTATTCAAGTTTGAAAAAGTGAAAAAAACGCATTTTTCGGCTTTTTTCAAAACGATCTGGTGACCTGGATTTTTTGAGGACCCGGTCACCCAAGGACTCTTTGGATAGATCATTAATTAAGCTTGACTTTGGCTTTTACAGATCGAAAAAAGCTTCAAAATTCGCAAAGTTATGCGACTTGAAAACTAGTTAATTTTTACCAAATTCAAAAACTTCACGTTCCCGCAATTTGGTCAATAATTAAGCTACCGTAATGATAAGGTACTCAAAGTCAAGATCTCAACGAGCTCTACAAGATGCTTTTGACCGGAAGTGAAAATACTCAACGGTCATTGAATTATTCAAGTTTGAAAAAGTGAAAAAAACGCATTTTTCGGCTTTTTTCAAAACGATCTGGTGACCTGGATTTTTTGAGGACCCGGTCATCCAAGGACTCACTGGATAGATCATTAATTAAGCTTGACTTTGGCTTTTACAGATCGAAAAAAGCTTCAAAATTCGCAAAGTTATGCGACTTGAAAACTAGTTAATTTTTACCAAATTCAAAAACTTCACGTTCCCGCAATTTGGTCAATAATTAAGCTACCGTAATGATAAGGTACTCAAAGTCAAGATCTCAACGAGCTCTACAAGATGCTTTTGACCGGAAGTGAAAATACTCAACGGTCATTGAATTATTCAAGTTTGAAAAAGTGAAAAAAACGCATTTTTCGGCTTTTTTCAAAACGATCTGGTGACCTGGATTTTTTGAGGACCCGGTCACCCAAGGACTCTTTGGATAGATCATTAATTAAGCTTGACTTTGGCTTTTACAGATCGAAAAAAGCTTCAAAATTCGCAAAGTTATGCGACTTGAAAACTAGTTAATTTTTACCAAATTCAAAAACTTCACGTTCACGCAATTTGGTCAATAATTAAGCTACCGTAATGATAAGGTTCTCAAAGTCAAGATCTCAACGAGCTCTACAAGATGCTTTTGACCGAAAGTGAAAATACTCAACGGTCATTGAATTATTCAAGTTTGAAAAAGTGAAAAAAACGCATTTTTCGGCTTTTTTCAAAACGATCTGGTGACCTGGATTTTTTGAGGACCCGGTCACCCAAGGACTCTTTGGATAGATCATTAATTAAGCTTGACTTTGGCTTTTACAGATCGAAAAAAGCTTCAAAATTCGCAAAGTTATGCGACTTGAAAACTAGTTAATTTTTACCAAATTCAAAAACTTCACGTTCACGCAATTTGGTCAATAATTAAGCTACCGTAATGATAAGGTACTCAAAGTCAAGATCTCAACGAGCTCTACAAGATGCTTTTGACCGGAAGTGAAAATACTCAACGGTCATTGAATTATTCAAGTTTGAAAAAGTGAAAAAAACGCATTTTTCGGCTTTTTTCAAAACGATCTGGTGACCTGGATTTTTTGAGGACCCGGTCACCCAAGGACTCTTTGGATAGACCATTAATTAAGCTTGACTTTGGCTTTTACAGATCGAAAAAAGCTTCAAAATTCGCAAAGTTATGCGACTTGAAAACTAGTTAATTTTTACCAAATTCAAAAACTTCACGTTCCCGCAATTTGGTCAATAATTAAGCTACCGTAATGATAAGGTACTCAAAGTCAAGATCTCAACGAGCTCTACAAGATGCTTTTGACCGGAAGTGAAAATACTCAACGGTCATTGAATTATTCAAGTTTGAAAAAGTGAAAAAAACGCATTTTTCGGCTTTTTTCAAAACGATCTGGTGACCTGGATTTTTTGAGGACCCGGTCACCCAAGGACTCTTTGGATAGACCATTAATTAAGCTTGACTTTGGCTTTTACAGATCGAAAAAAGCTTCAAAATTCGCAAAGTTATGCGACTTGAAAACTAGTTAATTTTTACCAAATTCAAAAACTTCACGTTCTTGCAATTTGGTCAATAATTAAGCTACCGTAATGATAAGGTACTCAAAGTCAAGATCTCAACGAGCTCTACAAGATGCTTTTGACCGGAAGTGAAAATACTCAACGGTCATTGAATTATTCAAGTTTGAAAAAGTGAAAAAAACGCATTTTTCGGCTTTTTTCAAAACGATCTGGTGACCTGGATTTTTTGAGGACCCGGTCACCCAAGGACTCTTTGAAGAGATCATTAATTAAGCTTGACTTTGGCTTTTACAGATCGAAAAAAGCTTCAAAATTCGCAAAGTTATGCGACTTGAAAACTAGTTAATTTTTACCAAATTCAAAAACTTCACGTTCCCGCAATTTGGTCAATAATTAAGCTACCGTAATGATAAGGTACTCAAAGTCAAGATCTCAACGAGCTCTACAAGATGCTTTTGACCGGAAGTGAAAAAACTCAACGGTCATTGAATTATTCAAGTTTGAAAAAGTGAAAAAAACGCATTTTTCGGCTTTTTTCAAAACGATCTGGTGACCTGGATTTTTTGAGGACCCGGTCACCAAGGACTCTTTGGATAGACCATTAATTAAGCTTGACTTTGGCTTTTACAGATCGAAAAAAGCTTCAAAATTCGCAAAGTTATGCGACTTGAAAACTAGTTAATTTTTACCAAATTCAAAAACTTCACGTTCCCGCAATTTGGTCAATAATTAAGCTACCGTAATGATAAGGTTCTCAAAGTCAAGATCTCAACGAGCTCTACAAGATGCTTTTGACCGAAAGTGAATATACTCAACGGTCATTGAATTATTCAAGTTTGAAAAAGTGAAAAAAACGCATTTTTCGGCTTTTTTCAAAACGATCTGGTGACCTGGATTTTTTGAGGACCCGGTCACCCAAGGACTCTTTGAAGAGATCATTTATTAAGCTTGACTTTGGCTTTTACAGATCGAAAAAAGCTTCAAAATTCGCAAAGTTATGCGACTTGAAAACTAGTTAATTTTTACCAAATTCAAAAACTTCACGTTCCCGCAATTTGGTCAATAATTAAGCTACCGTAATGATAAGGTACTCAAAGTCAAGATCTCAACGAGCTCTACAAGATGCTTTTGACCGGAAGTGAAAATACTCAACGGTCATTGAATTATTCAAGTTTGAAAAAGTGAAAAAAACGCATTTTTCGGCTTTTTTCAAAACGATCTGGTGACCTGGATTTTTTGAGGACCCGGTCACCCAAGGACTCTTTGGATAGACCATTAATTAAGCTTGACTTTGGCTTTTACAGATCGAAAAAAGCTTCAAAATTCGCAAAGTTATGCGACTTGAAAACTAGTTAATTTTTACCAAATTCAAAAACTTCACGTTCTTGCAATTTGGTCAATAATTAAGCTACCGTAATGATAAGGTACTCAAAGTCAAGATCTCAACGAGCTCTACAAGATGCTTTTGACCGGAAGTGAAAATACTCAACGGTCATTGAATTATTCAAGTTTGAAAAAGTGAAAAAAACGCATTTTTCGGCTTTTTTCAAAACGATCTGGTGACCTGGATTTTTTGAGTACCCGGTCACCCAAGGACTCTTTGGATAGACCATTAATTAAGCTTGACTTTGGCTTTTACAGATCGAAAAAAGCTTCAAAATTCGCAAAGTTATGCGACTTGAAAACTAGTTAATTTTTACCAAATTCAAAAACTTCACGTTCTTGCAATTTGGTCAATAATTAAGCTACCGTAATGATAAGGTACTCAAAGTCAAGATCTCAACGAGCTCTACAAGATGCTTTTGACCGGAAGTGAAAATACTCAACGGTCATTGAATTATTCAAGTTTGAAAAAGTGAAAAAAACGCATTTTTCGGCTTTTTTCAAAACGATCTGGTGACCTGGATTTTTTGAGGACCCGGTCACCCAAGGACTCTTTGGATAGACCATTAATTAAGCTTGACTTTGGCTTTTACAGATCGAAAAAAGCTTCAAAATTCGCAAAGTTATGCGACTTGAAAACTAGTTAATTTTTACCAAATTCAAAAACTTCACGTTCCCGCAATTTGGTCAATAATTAAGCTACCGTAATGATAAGGTACTCAAAGTCAAGATCTCAACGAGCTCTACAAGATGCTTTTGACCGGAAGTGAAAATACTCAACGGTCATTGAATTATTCAAGTTTGAAAAAGTGAAAAAAACGCATTTTTCGGCTTTTTTCAAAACGATCTGGTGACCTGGATTTTTTGAGGACCCGGTCACCCAAGGACTCTTTGGATAGACCATTAATTAAGCTTGACTTTGGCTTTTACAGATCGAAAAAAGCTTCAAAATTCGCAAAGTTATGCGACTTGAAAACTAGTTAATTTTTACCAAATTCAAAAACTTCACGTTCACGCAATTTGGTCAATAATTAAGCTACCGTAATGATAAGGTACTCAAAGTCAAGATCTCAACGAGCTCTACAAGATGCTTTTGACCGGAAGTGAAAATACTCAACGGTCATTGAATTATTCAAGTTTGAAAAAGTGAAAAAAACGCATTTTTCGGCTTTTTTCAAAACGATCTGGTGACCTGGATTTTTTGAGGACCCGGTCACCCAAGGACTCTTTGGATAGATCATTAATTAAGCTTGACTTTGGCTTTTACAGATCGAAAAAAGCTTCAAAATTCGCAAAGTTATGCGACTTGAAAACTAGTTAATTTTTACCAAATTCAAAAACTTCACGTTCTTGCAATTTGGTCAATAATTAAGCTACCGTAATGATAAGGTACTCAAAGTCAAGATCTCAACGAGCTCTACAAGATGCTTTTGACCGGAAGTGAAAAAACTCAACGGTCATTGAATTATTCAAGTTTGAAAAAGTGAAAAAAACGCATTTTTCGGCTTTTTTCAAAACGATCTGGTGACCTGGATTTTTTGAGGACCCGGTCACCCAAGGACTCTTTGGATAGACCATTAATTAAGCTTGACTTTGGCTTTTACAGATCGAAAAAAGCTTCAAAATTCGCAAAGTTATGCGACTTGAAAACTAGTTAATTTTTACCAAATTCAAAAACTTCACGTTCACGCAATTTGGTCAATAATTAAGCTACCGTAATGATAAGGTACTCAAAGTCAAGATCTCAACGAGCTCTACAAGATGCTTTTGACCGGAAGTGAAAAAACTCAACGGTCATTGAATTATTCAAGTTTGAAAAAGTGAAAAAAACGCATTTTTCGGCTTTTTTCAAAACGATCTGGTGACCTGGATTTTTTGAGGACCCGGTCACCCAAGGACTCTTTGGATAGACCATTAATTAAGCTTGACTTTGGCTTTTACAGATCGAAAAAAGCTTCAAAATTCGCAAAGTTATGCGACTTGAAAACTAGTTAATTTTTACCAAATTCAAAAACTTCACGTTCACGCAATTTGGTCAATAATTAAGCTACCGTAATGATAAGGTACTCAAAGTCAAGATCTCAACGAGCTCTACAAGATGCTTTTGACCGGAAGTGAAAATACTCAACGGTCATTGAATTATTCAAGTTTGAAAAAGTGAAAAAAACGCATTTTTCGGCTTGTTTCAAAACGATCTGGTGACCTGGATTTTTTGAGGACCCGGTCACCCAAGGACTCTTTGGATAGACCATTAATTAAGCTTGACTTTGGCTTTTACAGATCGAAAAAAGCTTCAAAATTCGCAAATTTATGCGACTTGAAAACTAGTTAATTTTAACCAAATTCAAAAACTTCACGTTCCCGCAATTTGGTCAATAATTAAGCTACCGTAATGATAAGGTACTCAAAGTCAAGATCTCAACGAGCTCTACAAGATGCTTTTGACCGGAAGTGAAAAAACTCAACGGTCATTGAATTATTCAAGTTTGAAAAAGTGAAAAAAACGCATTTTTCGGCTTTTTTCAAAACGATCTGGTGACCTGGATTTTTTGAGGACCCGGTCACCCAAGGACTCTTTGAAGAGATCATTAATTAAGCTTGACTTTGGCTTTTACAGATCGAAAAAAGCTTCAAAATTCGCAAAGTTATGCGACTTGAAAACAAGTTTATTTTTACCAAATTCAAAAACTTCACGTTATTGCAATTTGGTCAATAATTAAGCTACCCTAATGATTAGGTACTCAAAGTCAAGATCTCAACGAGCTCTACAAGATGCTTTTGACCGGAGTTAAAGGCTTTCTTAAATTATTTCGTTTTTTACTTGTAAGAATTCTTTAACTGCTTGTTATATTTCCTAACTATCTTCAGATTCAACAAAATCTAGATGAGGACTAAACGTTGTGGCCAAAAGATCTCCGAAAATTTTTCTTTATTTGTATCTCTATTATGAGGAATTTTTTGGATCTGAATTTATTTATTTTCCTCCGAAAAGATGTACTTGAAAGCGGGTTCCTGCTTTTTTTATTCATGAACTCAAGCCGGTTTTTGTTCCAAAACTCCTTTTAATTTAGACGTTACTCAAATGTTAGCCTTTTAAAAGCTACTTACAGAGAAGGACATTTTGATTTTTGTAAAGATCTTCTTACTTTTCTTCGTTCCTTAATTAATGTTACAATATTTTTTGGTAAGCTAGATTTAAAAAACCTTTTATAGTGGATGGGTTTTCTTTTTTGTGCAGCATGAATAATCTTTTCTGAGATGTGTTCGATAATCTCGTCAACGTAATTGAAAGAATTATTATGCTGGCTTGACGACAATTTAGTAATTCTTGGTAGAGTTTCCAATTCGCTTTTTTATAATTAAGATTAATATTAAAGGAATTGACTGTAATTACATGCTCAACTGATAAAATTGTTTGAATGGGAATGTGGTCACTCATTATTTCATCATCTGTCATTACTTTGAAGTCAAGAACTCTATCTGACAGTGAGGATGGTATAATAATTATATCAAGGACTTCATAATGTTCCGTACAAAATTTATTATATGTCGGTGACCTATCATTAATTACTGAGAGGTCGGAAGTGACTTTGTCGGATAGGTCTGGACTACTAGGGAAAATTATCCTATATTACATGCTTTGTTTTAATTTTTAATTTTAGAGTTTCTTCAATCGAATAGGTCTTCATTTTCTGGGTCCCAGTTCAAAGTTATTACTTTAAAATTGATGCAGTGAAGCTTATTATAACTGGAAAAAAACAAACAAAATATTTCACATTCATCACAAACATCAATATCAATATGTTCTCCATTCACTGCACTACTTAATTTAAATTTAAATTTAAAATTTTTGTTCAAAATTAAATTTTTTTTTTTAAATAAATTAAAAACATACTAAATTTTATTTTTATTTTCTGTGTTTAATTGTAAATAAATTATCGAAAAATAGCGATTATTAAAGTCGTAAAATTTTTAGTTATAAATTTACTCTTTTTTTTCGAAAATTTTGTCCACCTTAAATGAAAATTTTTCAAAAAAAAACAAAAATACTTTACCAAATTTAAGTAATTTTTCTTACTTGATTTTCCTTATTTCCACGATTTTTGAAATTTTAGCATCAAAACTTAATTTTAGTAGTTAAAAAAAAAGGAAAATTGCAGAATTAAGTTGAGTTGTTTCTATGGCAACAAATGAAAGCTGTTTTTATTGAAAAATAATAAAAAATTAAATTCAAGAATTTTCAAAAAAAAAATGCCTCCTAAAGTAAAAAAATCTGCATCCAAAGAAGAAGATTCCAAAAAGAACAAGCCAAAAAAAAACCAAGCAAACGAAGATGCTGAATCTGAATCTAACAAAGAAGAACTTCAGCCTCCAATTTCTGCTAATGATGTCTATCAATCAACAAGTGAGCTATCCAAACAAGAACCGGTATCAACTCCAGAGGAAACTGTACAAATTACCTATGAGGAGCCAGTCCTCACATCGATAATTGTGGAAAATTATGAAGGCGACAAAGACAAAGGATTGTTTGAAGGATATGGCAAAGCATTTTACAAGGGTGGAAGTATTTACGAAGGCGAGTTCCACTTGGGCATTATGCATGGAAAAGGAACTTATATTTGGCCTAATGGGATCATCTATGAGGGCGATTTAAACAACAATGAAATAACTGGTTACGGCACTTACCGCTGGTGCTTCAACACGTAAATGAAATTAATGAAATAAATGAAAAAAAAATTTATTTTTATTTTTAGAGGTGACCCAAGTGAATGGTCGACTTATAGAGGTCAAGTTTTAAAGGGGAAACGTCACGGACATGGCATTTTCAAGAGCGGCAACAGCTCGGTCATTTACGATGGCGAATGGAACATTGGAAAACGGTATGGAAAGGGAAAAATGATCTATGACACCAAAGGCTTGTCTTATTACGAAGGAGACTGGATAAATAACAAAAAATTCGGCTGGGGTATTAGACACTACCCGTCCGGAAACATTTACGAAGGCATGTGGGTCAATGATGTCCGACATGGCGAAGGCACTATGAGATGGTTCGATAAAAATCAAACTTATACTGGACAGTGGGAGAATGGAATTCAGAATGGTCTTGGCGAACATAATTGGTATTTGTCTAGGGTTGAAATGACACAGTACTCGTTGAGAAATTCCTATTTTGGAAATTTTAAAAATGGAAAAAGACATGGACAAGGCACTTATTTGTATGCAAATGGAACTAAATATGAAGGCAGTTGGCAAAATGATGTCAAGCATGGATGGGTAAAAATTTTGAAAAAATTTAAAAAAAAATTTTTTTAAATATTTTTAAAATATCCTAAAAAATTTTTGTACAGTTATGTTATGATACAATGAATTTAACTTTTCAATGTTAAATTTGACAATATTAAAAACCGCATCTTAGGTAAAAAATAGATATTCATGGGAAATTCAGGATATTTTTGCTAAATTAAATTTTCTGGTCACTCTGTTGCGGACGGATATAAGAAAACCATATTAAAAGATTAATTAACGCTAATAATTCTAGTAACACATCAAAAGAAAGCTATTCAATTTAAAAATCGAAAATTCACATAGAAAAATTTTTTTAACATAAAAAATAACAAAATTTGAGTCTGTGAATTACTAAGTCCACGTAGTGATGATCGCAGCCAAATAAATTTTTTGCTGTTCCAAGTAGTTATTGAGGCGTCCACATGAATTTTTGGCAGGGAGGAAGAAAAAAAACAACTGAGAATTGAATTAAGAAACAATTGTAACTGGAAGCATCAAACGAGTCATCTGACTCGTTTTAAAAAATTTTGAAACTTCTTGAACAGATTTTCAAATAAATAAACATTTTGTATTAAAAAAACACGAACAAATGCTTGGTGCTTCTAGTGCTAAAGTAAATGACTTGATTTGACTTAAGACTTGTTACTTTAAAACAGTTCTGCAAAAAACTTTATTTCATTTTTTTGACCAAAATTTAAGTTAAATTTGGTAGAATATAGCAAGAAAAACATCAAAAAATCGTATTAGAAAAAAATAAGTATTAATTAATAATTTACAAAATTGAAATGAATGTAAAAAAATTCAAATTGACAAGATAAGGTTTAAAAGCAAGATTGTTTTTTTTTAATTAAATTTCTTTGCTTTATTGATTTTAAATACTAGAAGTTTGAATTACAGCACTGATTTGCTACGAGGATCTGACGATATTTTACGTAAATTTACATTATTTTACGTTAAAAAATGTAATTTTACGATAAATTTCGTAAAATAAAAATCACTTTTATAAAATAACGATAATTAACGACAAATAACGTTTTTTTACGTAAAATAAAGTTAATTTAAGTAAAATTACTGGTTTTCAGAAAAGTCAAAAAGTCGCCAGATTTTGGCTCTTTTTGGGGTTTTCCATTCAAAATTTGATTTTCTAATTTTTTTGATTAATTTTTCCATATAAGATAAATTTTGTAATTTTACTAAAAATTACGTGAAAAATTATTTTTTTGAGCTAAAAAATCGTAAAATAAAGTAACAAAAACGTAAAATTTCGTAAAAGTCTAATTTATTAAATTTATTTAATGATTTTACTTTTAAAAATTATTCAACAGTTTGACCAATCTCCATCTCTTTGTACAACAACCCTCATTGGCTTTTCAATCAAATTTATTTAATAAATATTTACTATCTTATTTTTTTACTTTTTTTAAGTGGTTAATATAGGCTTGAAATTTCTTCGGAGTTAAAGTTTTTTGAAATTCAATTATTGCTTTTACTGCATCTTCTTAAGTCTTAATAATTTTGAAAATAGACTTTTACGATGTTTTACCTCAAAAAAATAATTTTTAACGTAATTTTACGTAAAATTCCAAAGTTATCTTTTATGGAAATATTAATAAAAAAAATTAGAAATCAAATTTTAAATGGAAAACCCAGCAAAAATCTAGGGATTTTGGAATTCTTAAAAATCCGTAATTTTACGTAAAAAAATTTCAGATCCTCGTAGCAATTCAGTGCTGTATAGTTAAGTTCATTTTAATTCTGTAATTAAAATTTGACAACTGAAATGCCTATTGGTTTTTAATTACATTTTTTGATTTTTTTTCCTATTTTTTACCTAACTTTAATTAAATACGTAAATTTACGTAAAAAGACAAAAAAAATCTCTAAAAAAATACCACTTTTTTCACAAAATTTATCAAGAAATATTCTGAATCTACTTTAAATATTTTTATTTAAGCTTAAATACTTTTTTTTGTATTATCAAATTTAGTATAGAAAAGGTAATTTCATTATATCATAGACTATATATTTTTTTAAAAAATAAAATTTTTTAAAATTTATTTTCATGTAAGGGTAAATACACATACAAAGATGGAAGAGTGTATGAGGGCTACTTTGAAGATGACAAAATGACAGACTCTCCCACTTACAATCGTACATCCGCACTGTCACAGGAAATAAATAAAATCAAAGTTCGCATACCATCTGCTGGAACTTCTCTGAATTTGCACTATTTAAAAACTAACCAGGAATCAAGCCGACACGATTTTGATTTAAAACTAGATTTGAGCTCAATTGAGGATGATTTTGATGACAATAAAAAAGAAATTGAGGCAGTTCAAGCTCAAAAGACTATTATTAGATATTTAGATCTTTTTAAGCAGATATACAGATTCTATAGTCGATTGGGCTTCGACTCGAGCCCTGATAATACTTATGTTTTGAATCGCATGCAGTTTTGGAGATTTTTAAAAGATTGTAAAGTTCATTTGAACCAACACTATTTAACTCTGATGGACTTTGACAGACTTTTGAGTAGGAGAATTGTAAATTAAATTTTTTTTGTTATTTTTTTTTTCATAGATCCTAAGATGAATGCCGACGACATGCATTGTCCCTACGACAAAATTTTGCTAAGAGACTTTTTTAATCATATTGTCCTTATTGCTTATCATTTGTACCAAGATCAATTTGAGTAAGCTTAATTTACCATTTTAAATTTAACATAAGGCAACTTTTTTTTTCAATTAGATTTTAACTCTTTATTAATTATTCTTTTTAACTCTTTATTATGGCCAATAATTAAACTTTTAAAATTTTTAAAAACAAATAGGATAATAGAAATCATTACATGAATGAATAATTTTTGAAGGCAAAATTTTTTTATCATTTATTGATTTCAAAGATTTAGCTGCTCGAAAGTTAAAATTTTACTTTCTATTTAAAAAAATTTAAAATGAATTAGAAGACATATTTTTTTAAATACTCAAATTAAAAATCATTATTGAGTAAGTATAAAATTAATAATTTTACCAAAAAAAATCTTCTAAAAAAAAAAAAAAAATTGAATTTTTAAACCTGTCAAAAAAATAATTAATTTCTTAGTAAATTATATGAAAAAATAATTGGCCTTTAACTAACAAAAAAATTACAAAAAAAAAATCTAAATGAAAATAAAAGCTGCCATATACTCAAAATAATTAATACCATTTGACTAAGCAACAATTTTCCCAAGCCTATGAATATACATTTTTGATTTTTAAACCGTTCTGGTAATTAAACTTCAACTGAAAATTAGAATTATTGATATCAATGGATATTTTAAGGAAGAAATAATTCTGAAATTAATTTTCAAAATTTTTTTGAATGAATGATCAAATTTTTTATCATTTAAATATGCAGTGCTGCTATGAATTTAAAAGAAGAAGCAATTTGAATAATATTAAAAAAATTAATTTGAAGAGCTCTTTGTTAGATCATTAAATTGTTATTGAAAAAAAGGGTGAAGGATCAAATCATTAATGAATCATTTAAAAGTAAAAAACAGCATCTTTTATAAAAAAGAACATAAAATTAATATTTTTTTTATTTTTTTAAATTTACAAAAAATTAAAAATTCGAAATTTACCCTAATTAACGTTATCTACTTTTATATAATAAGAAATTCGCTTTTCGTGTTCTTTTACTAAAATTTACACATGATTGAAAATATTTTGTATCTTTTAAGTTTTACTTTAAAATTAGAATTTTTACCTTAATTTTCCTTTTTTTATGTAAATTTACGTAAATTAAATTAAAATTACCGAATATTCACTTTTAATAGCAGCACTGTCGTTTATAGATTTTATTTAATTATCAGTACACCATTTTTAACTTATTAGCAGGAACAGGTGAAAATAATTAAGCATTTCTTAAATACTCTATGAACAATAGAAATTAATAAAAATACAAAATTATTGCCAATTTTTGAGATTAGAATTATCCGACCAGAAAAAACTATTTCTCTTTTAAAATTAATCTGATCATTACTCAATTTAAAAAAGAACAATTTTTTTATTTTAGTGGAAGTACAAATGTAATTTCTTGGTGTATAGAAAAATTAATCGTCGAAAATATTCTACCATGTTCATGTAATGTGCAAGGATATTTCTACGCCGATGTCAGAAAAACCATCAACATCTTGCCCAATATGGTTAAAGCTTATGACATTTACAAATTTTTATGCACAAAAAAAACTGTAAGTTACTAAAATGAGACATTGTGAAATTCATTACATTGAAAGAAAATATTTCCTTTTTTTTGGGAAATTAAAATTAAAAAAACAAAAATTGAAACATTTCGCAGCATCCTTTGTTGCACTTTTTTTACCTTTAATGCAGCACACAAAAATTTGGGGCTAAAAAATGTAACTTAAGACTTTTTCATTATGTTGCAATTTTTTAAGAAATATTTTTATTTTCAATTTTCGGAAAAATAAATCAAATTTTTAATTTTTTACAATTTTGATTCTATATTTGTTTTTTTAAATTAAATTACCGTTTTTTACGTAATTTTTTGTAATTTTCGAATTTTATTTGTTATTAAAAGGTAAAATAAAGTAAAAAGGGCAAAATAACGAACATTTTGAATTTGTTTGTTTGGTTTTGTGGAAAGGATCTAGAGAGCGAAGATTGAGAAAATGTCCTAGACTTAATGAAATTCGGAATCTTCAACATTTAATATTGTGCCATAGTCACAAAAATATTAATTTTGAAGAATACATAATTGTAGATGAGTCAAAAATCATTGTTAATAACCAACCTTTTTATCCTTATTTGGTTTCCATCATCTTGACCATAATCTTTTGAATGCAGCTCAAAATTTGAGACTAAAATTAAAATGTAATGCGTGTAATGTCGGATTATTAATAATTATTAATGATATTTAAACCTAAAATTTTTAATTAAGAATAACTAAAATTAAATTCGTTTAAGCTATTTTAAGGCAATATGGATTCAATTCTTTATAGGGGAATTTTAGAAGAATATTTAATTCCATTCGGATTTCAAAGATAGCGTAAAATATCTGAAAGATTTGAAGAAAATAGCGTAAAATGGTTTTTTTTTATTCCAATATAAACTTATGAAATTATATGAATTCATAAAAATAGATAAAGTCTCCATCTAAATCACTGGACTTAAATCCTATTGGAATGCTGTGGAACGAATTAAAAAATTATCTAAATAAAAAGAGAGTAAAAAGTGAAAGAATTTTGTCTGTTTTTGAATTTAAGAAGTCAATTACACCATTAAAATGCCAATATTAAACAAATCATTTAAAAAATGTAATTTAAATAAATCTAAATAATAAATGTTCAATATTTAATTTTAGGTAATAAAAATTGATATAAATAATGACGGTGATTAGTCAAATCATTAATTGTATCTAAAGCATCTGAAGAAATTAAATTAAATTAATGAAATTGTTATTTTTCCTTTTTTTTAATTTATTTACCTTTTTTTACTAATTAAAATTCGAAAAATTACTAAAAATTACGATAAATTAATTTAAAGAATAAAATATAGAATCAGAAATGAAAAAAATTAAAAATTTGATTTATTTTAACAAAAATTACGAAAAAATGTCTAATTTTTGGTTTCAGGTAAATTCAAGTAATTTTACCTAAATCTAAGTTATAATACGTAATTTATCGTAAAATTACTTAAAATCAAGTTTCATAGCACTACTATATATTAAAGAATAAATAAAAAAATTCGCTCATTATTTTTGCTCAACCGAATCCCCTAACCCCTAACCCAGGGCTCAAATTTCTTTAACTTAAACTATATATTTTTTTTAAATTTTGATTGATATACTGGATATTTTAAATATTTGAATATATCCAATACTCGGCCACAAAAGGACAGGATATTCTCTTTACAAAGAAAAGGACAGAAATAATTTTTAGTTTTAAAAATAAGCTAAAAAAGGAAATATTTTTACTCAATTTTTACTGAATTTCACAAAACTCAAATTAATTTTTTTTATAAATTAAAATAAAATTTGAATAGACAAAACCTTATGATTTTTCGATGACAATGCGATCATTTTTAAACATTCTAAATGACTTGAAAATACTAGACGGAAAATTGTTAAGCGCAAAGAAAGTAATTAAAGTGATGTCAAATGATAATCCGTTAGTTTTTGACTCAGATAATTCATTCAATCTGGACCTGGAGATGAGTTTTTTGGAATTTTTTGAAACACTAATTGGATGTGCATTGATATTTGAAGCAAATAAAAAATCGGTTAAAAGTCGTCCTGTTACTTCTAAAATGACAGGTAAGTCGGAATACGAAACAGCCGACTATGCATCCGATTTAAATGAGCAAAGAAAGTCTACAGACGAAATAAAAAATGAAGAAGAAAATGTTGTCACCGAACAAGAAAAGAAAGAAGAGGCCAATTTAGAAAAAATAGATGAAATAATTTTTCAAAATAAGCCATTAAGTGATAGAAGCAATAAATTAGAAAATAATGATGGTGATTTCGAAGCGTGGATTGAAAAAAATAATTATTTTTTTAATCAGGTATTTTTTCCCTATGCTGAAAAGTATAATGAAATTACAAAATTAGTTAATATTTCGTTGTAAATTCTAAAATTTAAAATAAAATTTTTTTAAATTTTAATTATCTTATATTTAAGGCAAATATTTAAATAAATTTAGAAAATTTATTATTTAAAAAAAAATAAATTAAATCAATTAAAATAAAATTTAACTTGTTTAGATTCATTCTCCGAAACTGACATCTAAAAAATACTAGTTATTCAAAATTAAGCAGTTGGATCTATTTTGAAGCTTAAATATATAAATTAATATTAAATTAATATTGGTATGAAAATTAATATTAAATTAATATTGGTATGAAAATTTTTTCCTTAAAATAATTAACAAATTTTGTTAAAATTTAAAATATTCAAAAATTATTTCAAGTTATCATATTTTAATTTAAATTTTAACAATTTTAAATAAATTACTCTGCTCTAGATAAAAATTGCTCTCAACTGTAGCGCAATTGGTCAAAAAATTAAAATCTAAAATTATATTGAGTAAAATTTAATAAAAATTTTAAAACATTTTTTTATTTAATATTTTAATTTAATTTTGAAATTAATTTTTATTTGAAAATATTTATAACATTAGAAAAACGCTTATTTTCACTCAGACCTTGGATAAAATCATCTTTTTTGACTGTACATGTTATCTTAACACTTTGCATACATTCATTAGTAATCTCCGAAATGGTCTTTTCTTTGGGAGCTCGAAACAGTTCCATGATGCCATAAATTGCTTCTTTAGCCTCTTCAATCTCCAACGCCCCGTCTCCATTCAAATCGTACAGCTCAAACGCATACTCTAGCTTTTTTCTAAAGTCGCCCAGACTCGTAAGACAAAACGTGATCAAAAACTCTTTCATGCTTATCAAGTCAGCTTCAGGGTTCTCGATGCCAAGGGCCCGGAAAACATTTTCAAAAATAAGGAACAATTTTTCCGCTGAGTCTTGGCGCAGACTCTGGTAAAGCTGACAATACTCGCTTTTATTCATCAGTCCATCTGAATGTGTCTCCAAAAATTTATCAATTATCTCCTTAATTTGTGCCTTATCTCGTCCTGTTTGATAGGAAATGAAATCATAGTCTCTTTCGGTCACTTTTTCGAATGCAGCTTTGCCAAGTTTATTTTTTAAATAATGAATAGGCTCCAATTTAGTGTGAGATAAACCCATGTTTTGAGATTCTTTATTTCTTCAGCCAAAATGTGCTTGTTCGGTTTTAAATAAAGACTTTATATTCAAATATTTTATTAATAGAAAAGAATTTATCAAGTATTTGTGAGGATAGCCAATTTATATTGAATTAAGTCTAAAAATAAAATTTTCAAGTATAAATTTGTTAATATTTTGAAGTTTATTTTTACAAAATGGGTTCTTCTCAATCAAAATTTGAGCATTCTCAATGCTTGAAAAACAAGCTGCGCAAGCTTCCATTCGAGCCGCCAAGAGAGCAAGACTACAATTTTTTGGCCTATCAAACAGGCCTTCCCAAAGACGAGATCAAGGGCTTATTTGAAAATTTCCTCGAGACACATCCTGATGGCCGCATGAACCGCAAAGAGTTTTGCGATTTGTATTTGTCTCTGAGAAAGGAATCGCCAGAAATAATCCTCGGCTTATCCGAGAATGTGTTTCATGCGCTCGGTATCAAAGACCTAGAGTCTGATCTGGTCAGTTTAAGAGAGTTTTTCATAACTTATGCGCTGACCAGCCGAGGTGACATTAGAAAAAAGCTAGAGTACGCTTTTGAGGTGTATGACACAAATCGGGACAATGCTCTTGATTTGGATGAAGTACGTGAGGCCGTGTATGGCATTCTGGAGTTGTTCGAGCCACCCAGAGAAGCTTCGATTGCTGAAATTGCCAGAGATTGCATTAAAAATGTGAAGATAACTTGTGTAGTCAAAAAAGGTGAGTTTTAAATCTATTTAATTTTTTTTAATAAATGTTTTTATTTTTTTAGATGATTTTATTGAGGGTTTAGCTCAAAATAAAGATTTTCGAAATGTTGTCACTATTTTTCAATAAATATTTATTTTAATTTTGAATAAAACTGTTTTAAAAAATACTTGTCGAGTTTTTTTATTTAAAATAAAACCTTTAGATAATGTGTTAATATTACCATTAGATAATAAGATTATTGATTATTTATTTGCTTAAGGTCATTTAAAGAGATTGTTTTCAAAATTAGACTAAAATTCACTTTGATGCTACTCTAATCTCTACTTTATTTATTTTTAAAATAAAGTTAAGGTAAAAAAAAGTCAAGAGACCAAGTAGACCGTGGAATAAAAGGCAGAAAAAAAGAGAAAAATTGACTAAAAAAGTAACTTTTAAATTAAAAAAATATACTTCATAAGAATTTTCTTATCTATTTGGTTTAATTTTTTGTCTTTGAGTTACAAAATGTATCTAATGTTAAAATAATACTGAAAAAGTGCCATGTTTTAAATTTTTTTTTTCAGTTTCAAATTATAAAATAATTTTAAAGTTAATATTGTTTGCATGAAAAACTTCTTTTTTTTATAAATTTTGACTATGGGTTTGTGATATGATGATCCTTAAGATAATATTTGTAGTGTAAAATACTACTAAAAATCTCAGGTTTTGTGAACTATTTGTTTACCTAATCCATAAATAATAAAAATTTTTCACCTATTTTGAAATTTTATCATCTATTTATAAAAAAGCTAAATGTTTTATAAAAAAATAAGATAGATAAAAAATATAAAGTTGGGCGAAATAGGTAAAATTTGCCAAATAGATGAATCTATGTTCCCCAAAGTCAAACACTTGAAGGGTGAAAAATTAATTTTAATTTCCTTTATTTTTTATTATTTATGTCCAAAGGTAAAGATTTAAGTAGAGAGCGCATTTGGGTGTTTGGTATTGTTGAAAGGGTAATACCAAGTCAACCACATCAGAGCTATTTCTAAAGCTCCTTCAAATTTAAAACAAACAAAAAAATTATTAACTTTAATTGTTTATTTTTATATCAGTTTCGAGAATTATTACTTAAAAGTAATAAAAAAGGTTTTTCAATATTTTTTTTCAAATTTCCAAATAAAGATTAAACTCATTCTAAAGAATTTAATTTCAAATAAAAAAATGCTTGTAATATTAACTTAAAATTATTTTTTGATTTGAAACTGAAAAAAATATTTGAAACATCGCACTTTTTCAGCGTTATTTTAACATTGGATACATTTTGTAATTCAAATACAAAAAATTAAACCATTTCAAATTACATTTAAAAACCTAATTCAAAAAATAATTTTTGATGGCACACTTTTTTCCAAATTTTTAATTTTAACCCTGCACCATAATTTAGTGTCGAATTTTTTGGCATTGTGAATTTTGGCACAAAAAAACAAAAAAATATTAAAAATGCCAAAGCTTAATTTTTGGCAATAAAAAATTCAATCTTTTGAGTTATGTTGCGGGGTTAAACATAAGGATAAAAAAAGCGGTGTTAATTTTCTGCATATACAAATTGACTATCAATGTATAATTATTATAGAAAAAAAATGTCCATACAAAATAACTAATTGTATGGATAAAATGATGCACATAATTCATAATTGTGTGCACAAATTGATTAATTTTTCATTTTTTGTTTTTACAAAATTAAAAAAAGTTTTTTATTTAAAAAAATGGCATCATGAATTTTTGTTCAAAAAAAAACAAAAATAAAATCTAGAAAGCACCAGAGCTTTAATTCGGGCATATCAAAACATGTTTTGTATTATTAAATTATATAACATAGTAATTAAATGGATTAAATAAAACGGTTCAGTTGAATTTTTAAAAAAAGAAATTAAAATTTTTAAATGATTTTTCATACTGTAAACAAAAAGGTAAAATTTTGAAATTTAATTACTAAGAAAAAATATTATTGAAATAACTAAAAAAAACGCTCACCTTGTAAGCAATAAGAAAAAAATCATAAATATTAGTTTGTGTCAAATTAATAATATTCAAATTTTAAAAAAAAATCTCTTTTTGTCGAAAAATAAATACATTACCTTAGCTATACCTACTTAAATTTCTAGAATAAAAAATGAACAAAAAAACTGACGCCAAAACTTTTGAGAAATTAATCATAGATTCAAATTAGTATTTAAGTGATGACAATTTTTCATTATCAAATACAGCAAAAATGGGTGGTAAAAAATCAAAGCCAAGCAATGCCGGAGACACTAAGCCAGTGGTGGTTCCACCAAAAAATGAATTGACCGAGAAAGACTACAATTTCTTAACTGCTAGAACTGAAATGTCAAGACCAGAGATAAAACAGTTTTTTGATGATTTCATGGCTGGAAATTCTGATGGTAAACTGGATAAAAGAGAATTTTGCCGTCTCTATGATAAATTAAGACCAGAACCACCAGAGCTTATTGACGAAATTTCAGTCTTTGTGTTCGAAGCATTTGATCAAGATAACAACGGAACGATCTGTTTTAATGAATTTTTAGTAGCATATTCTTTAACAACCGAGGGTGAACCCAAAGAAAAATTGGAGTACGCCTTTGATTTGTATGATGTTGATGAAAATGGAAGTCTAACATCCGAAGAGGTTAGATCAGTAATCGTTGGCATGTTGGATCTATTGGTAAAAAATAATAAAACATTTTCTAAAAATTTTTATTTAATTAATAATTTTAAGGGTGCTGACAAAAAGACAGACTCACGAGCTCTTGCTTCAGAGTGTTTCGAACAATTGGATGCTAATAGAGATGATAGAGTGTGCAAACAAGAATTTATTGAAGGCTTGCTTGCCAACTACAGCTTAAGAGCCCTTATGTCCCCCTTCAATTAAATCTTTTATATCAATTAGTTTAGAGACAGGAATATTATAATATAAACTTTTAAATATCTTAAAAATAAATATTAAATTTGTTACTTTTACAATTTTTTTTTTTTTTTTAAATTTTATGAGAAACGTATAGCTAGACCTAAATTAACGGTCTACATGGCCGTATATAGTTTGATCACTGGGACTCCTAAGATTTTCAAAAAATCTGGATCTATAATAGGACTGCATAAATAAACCCTTTTTCTTTGGAATTTAAATTTTCTTTATTAATTTCTCATTTTTAAAAATGACAAAATTAATAAATTATTTTGTTTAAATTTAAAAAATTCTAAAAATTTTTTTTTAAATTTATGGTTTTATGGTATAATTTTTTTTAAATAAATAAAATAAATATTATATATTTATCAGGTTCTCATGTTTAATTGTTATAAATTATAGCATCTTTAATTTTAATTTTTTAGTCATGTAAGCAATGCTCAAATAAATTAAATTTTATAATAGTAAATTTTTTATCATTTTTTCCTATCATTTAACATATTCGACGTAACCACCCTTCTTTTCTATAATAACTGGTAATAGCCGGAATAACCTAAAAAATTTATAACAAAAAACAAATTTAAAAAATATTAAATTTGAAGTTAAATATATCTCAAGTAATTTTAAACAAAATTTAGACACAATAAAATATTATTTATTTAAACAAAATATAATCGAATTTATCTGTCACAGACCTGGGTAAATTTTGATTACATTCAAGGTAACTTGTCAGTTTTGTTCTAATATGTTTAAAAAAATAGAATAGAACACCGGTCAATCATCCAGCCTTATTGAAAATCTTTGCCATGATTTAAAGCAATTTGTAAGAAAAAAAATTCCTAAAAATAATCAAGAAATAAATCATGCCATAAATGATTACATTCAGGCTCTAAAACTAAAAAAATATTTAAAAAAGAATTGTCAAAGCAGGCTTGTGCAAAAATCAAAAAAAAGTAATCTCAAAATGTTTTTGTTATATGCATTTGTTTTTCTTGTGCTTCCTCAATATTATTAAGTGTTTTAGGTCTTGTAATTTCAATTGTTTCTCTCATTTCAATAATTCTCTTTATTAGTTCTTCTTCTTCCATTGATTTATTAAAAGTTAAGTGTTCAAATTTATTTCATTTCTTTACATACACGACCTTAAATGGTGTTATTTCCGTTGTAGAGTGAATCCTGACACTTCTAATTTTAAAGCAAAAATCATTGAAACAAAAATGGAAATAAAAAATGAACTGAATATGATTTCTAACAAAGCAGTTGGAATAATTTCAATTGTCTGTTTTTGTATCTTCATAATACTTCTGTTGCATCTAGCATGCAATTTTGTGTCAAATATTTCCCTTAAAGAAGATTCAATTCAAAAAAATAATAGTGATGTTGGTTAACCAACGCTTGGTCGACCAAAATTGCCAACTTTGGCTAACTCAAATTTCGGTTAGCCAATTTTTGGTCGACCAAATTTCGGTTAGCCAATTTTTGGTCGACCAAATTTCGGTTAGTCAATTTTTGGTCGACCAAATTTCGGTTAGTCAATTTTTGGTCGACCAAATTTCGGTTAGCCAATTTTTGGTCGACCAAATTTTGGTTAGCCAATTTTTGGTTAACCAAAATCTCAAAATTTAAAAAATTACATAACTTGTTTAGATAATTGAATTTAGGTCAAAATTTGGTCGACCAAAAAACTGGTTAGCCAAAAATTGGTTAACCAAAAACTGGTTAGCCAAAAATTGGTTAACCAAAAACTGGTTAGTCAAAAATTGGTTAACCAAAAACTGGTTAGCCAAAAATTGGTTAACCAAAAACTGGTTATCCAAAAATTGGTTAACCAAAAACTGGTTATCCAAAAATTGGTTAACCAAAAACTGGTTAGTCAAAAATTGGTTAACCAAAAACTGGTTAGCCAAAAATTGGTTAACCAAAAACTGGTTATCCAAAAACTGGTTAGCCAAAAATTGGTTAACCAAAAACTGGTTAGTCAAAAATTGGTTAACCAAAAACTGGTTAGTCAAAAATTGGTTAACCAAAAACTGGTTAGCCAAAAATTGGTTGACCTAAATTGGCTAACCAGATAACCAAGCTTAACCAACATCACTAAAAAATAAATGAATTATCCTGTGAAGTTAATCGAAGGTATTTGGGCCAAATTCCCTAGACTAACAAACTTTTTTAAAGTTAAGTCATAGTTTTAAAAGATGAAAAGTAAAAAATTTTCCAGCTAAGCTAGAATAAATTCAAGAGATCACTATTGTGTTTATTTCTTTTAACAAGTTTATAAAAAAATTTTTCTATTAAATTATAAAATAAAAGCTTGAATATTTATTCTAGTTGATTAAAAAAATAATAAAACATAATTTTATCCTTATTTAAACTAAAAAAAAATAAAATCGCCTTGTTTAAGTAAATATTAAAATGCTAATTAAATGGTGACATAAGAGCTCGTAGTGAATAATTTTTCAAAAGACCTTCGATGAATTCTTCCTTGGATATTTTTCCATCGCCATTTTTGTCCAATTGACTGCAGCACTCTTCGGTCAATTGAGTCACATTGGTAGCTCGTTTGTCAGCACCAAGCAAATCTAGCATTCCAACCAACACTGATCTAACTTCATTCATGTCCAAAGTTCCATTGTTATCAGCATCATATAGCTCGAAGGCATATTCCAATTTTTTCTTTGGATCACCTCTGCTTGTCAATCTTTTAGAAAAATTAGATAATTTGACAAAATAGATTTTTTAAATTAAAAAAAATAAAAATTACGCATAAGCTATCATGAATTCATTGAAGCTGATGTATCCGTTGTTGTCATCATCGAATGCTCTGAAAATAAAGTTCGATATTTCGTCCAAGAGTTCTGGTGGTTCGGCTCTTAATTTGTTGTATAATCTGGCGAACTCTTGTCTGTCTAGTTTTCCATCCGGATTATTTGCTGAAAATTGGGCAAATACACTTCTTATTTCTGATTCTGGTAATCCAGTTTGAGAAGTCAAGAATCCAAAATCAGCACTGCCTAATTCAGAATTCTTGCTCGGTATCACTAAAGGCTTTAGATTTTCCACACCAGAACCGGCTGATGGTTTTTTTTTATTCTTACCTCCTTTGTTACCCATTTTAAACTTTTATTTCGAGAATGAAATGAAAAATGATAAATGAAGACTTTTATAAAGCAAATCTTTCAAAAATTTAAATTTAACTTTGAATTTATGATTAATAATTGTTTTATTTCAAAATTTATATCTAAATCTAGAATAAATGGTTTTAAGTTTCGAACATAAAATTATGTTGATTAATTGAAGGGAGACATAAGAGCTCTTAAGCTGTAGTTGGCAAGTAAACCTTCTATGAATTCTTGTTTGCAGACTTTGCCATCTCTATTAGCATCCAATTGTTCGAAACACTGTGCAGCAAGAGCTCGTGAGTCTGTCTTTTTGTCAGCACCCTTGAAATTATTAATTAAATAAAAATGTTTAGAAAATGTTTTATTTTTTACGAGTAGATCCAACATGCCAATGATTACTGATCTAACCTCTTCGGATGTTAAACTTCCATTTTCATCAACATCATACAAATCAAAGGCGTACTCCAATTTTTCTTTGGGTTCTCCACTGGTAGTTAAAGAATAGGCTACTAAAAATTCATTAAAACAGATCGTTCCGTTGTTATCTTGATCAAATGCTTCGAATACAAAGACAGAAATTTCGTCAATGAGTTCAGGAGGTTCTGGTCTTAATTTTTCGTAGAGACGGCAAAATTCTCTTTTATCCATTTTACCGTCAGAATTTCCAGCCATGAAATCATCAAAAAGCTTTTTAATCTCTGGTCTTGACTTTCCAGTCTGAGCAGCTAGAAAATTGTAATCTTTTTCGGTCAGTTCAATTTTTGGTGGAATCACCACTGGCTTAGTGTCTCCGGCATTGCTTGGCTTTGATTTTTTACCACCCATTTTATTTAAAAAATTAAAAAAAATTTATAAAACTAAGTTTTTAGTTTCTTTTATATACCCTGTTGCTATTTATTCAAAGGTAATTAATATTGCTTGAATAAGGCTCTAGGTATTTCTCGAAATGAAGTTATTTTATAGTCTCTTTGGATTAAAAGTAATACTTTCTTTTATGTTTAATGCGAATATTTTTTTAATATTTCTATATATTGTTCCCCTAGTAAATATTTGACCAATTTTTTTAAATCTAATTCAATATTACCTAATTCGTTAAATATTTAAGCTCTAAACTAGTTTTTTAAAAAAAACTAAAATATTTAAGATTAATCTAAGATTATTTTATTAAAGTTTGTTTATAAAATCTCAAAAAAAATTTGATTGTTTAGTTTAATTAATCAAAAAAGTTACTTTAAAATAAATTAAATATGCAATTAATGCTTCAAACATCTTTTATCCTTTTATTTCAAAAAATTAAATTAATATTAAATTGCCATTTGCAGCTTAATTAATAGCAAATTAATCTAGTGGTTCTATCATTATCAATAATCGATTTAATTTTTTTTTGTGTACTTTGTAAAATGAATTATTAAAAAGCCATATTAAAAAAATTTCTAATGCTAAAATTAAAAAAAAATTCATTCTAAATACACTCAAAATAAGAATACGAAATATGAAATTTTATTCATTTATTTAATATAATATTGTTTATGACTATTAATTACTTTCATCAATAAATTTAATAAAAATTACCACAAATATGATAAAAATAAAAAAAAAATTATAAAAAATATATTATTTATCAAACAGTAATTTTCAGAAAAACTTAAAATACTTTCTTAGTAGAAGGAATAATTTAGTTCTGTGAAATGCCTAACTTTTAGTCACTCAACTTAGTCCGAAAATACATGTATGCAGAAACTGGAAATAAATTGCATAGTTGATTTGCGGGATATTAGTTAAAGCAGAAGATCAAGATCAATTGACTAACTTAGTTGGCAAATTATTTGGAATATTAGAATTGATTCAAAATGAATGAATTCGTCTCTAATATAATAAAAAAAATATTTTTTTTTACAAATTGAACAATTTAATTTAAAAAAACACAAATATATTTACTATTTTTTGCTGCAATCACTTGGACAGCAAAAAATTGGTTCGGATGGATGCTTTCTCTTTAGCCTGAGATTCCTAAAATTTATTATTTTATTGTCTGTCTGTTTATTAGTATTTTGGAGTTAAGAGGTCATTTTGAGTTATTTAAATTTTTGTTTTAAATAATTGTATTGAGCTAATGCTCATTAAGATAAAAATATAAAAAAAATAAAAACAAATTTACATAAACAAAACAACAAAAAAAAGTAAAACGTTTTTGTTTATCTGTACCGAGCTAAAGCTCCTTCAGAATAAAATTTAAAAAAATTTTTTTCTTTTTTTTGGGCGTTATCTAGATATAAGTAAATCTATACATGTGAAGTTAAATTATTAATAAAAAAGTATAACCCATAAATAAATAATTGAGTATCAAATCAATTTCATTCCTTATCAATTTGTTACATTTAGAATCAATTCAAATCTATTCCAAAAAAAATAGGTCTATTAGCATTGAACTTGTTATTATTATTATTAATATTAATTTATTATTTAAGCCTCATAGGCAAGTATAAAAAAAAAAAATACAAAAAGAAAAAGAGAATTAAAGTAAAAAATAAATTATTTACAATTTCATTTAAAGTTAATTTTTAAAAAATTGTTCACTTGTTCATATAAGTAAAAATACTCAATATTTAAAATCATATATTTTTTAATAATTGTTATATTCACTGTTAATTTGTTACAAAAAAATAAAAATGTTATTTTTTTTATCAGTGTGTTATGAATTGAATTTGTTCCGAACAAAATTTAATAAAAATAAGGCTTATTTTTATTAAATTTGTGGATAAGTTTAATGAGGGTCATCAAACAATTGAGTCTTTACCAGAGCTAGTACAATCAATCATTAGGGATTTTATTTTTTAAAACAACTTTGATTTTTTGCACATTTTAGCTGAAAAAATGTATTATGTACAGAAACTTGTTCACCTTATTATGATTGATTTGAATGTACCAAACTTTTATTTTTAATTTACCTTCAGAAAGCTAAAAATCAAAATTATGATAAGTATAAAAAAATGTTTAAAAGTTCAATTTTTAGCTTAAACAGAATAAATTTTGCTTCTGTACATACTTCGCCTACGCAAAAAGCTATCCCACCAGTATTTTGGTTCATAATAAAGCCGGTTTCCAAGCTAGGGTCAATTCTACTTGGACGGTAAATAAATTAAATAAAAATAATTAAAAGAGCTTTTTTTCCATTCTTTTAACTAAGCTTAATTTCTTTATTTTAGTGGTCTACGAAGATGGTTGAAATCGCCAGCAAATTTACACAGAAAACAAGCGACAATCGAACATTTTAGGAATAAAAAAAAATTTTATATTCTGGGAATTACAGGCTTTGGTGCCGGCTGCTATGGATACTACATCAGTCATCTTGAAATAACACCCATCACACACCGCAAACGCTTTATTCTCTTCAACTCAAATCATCTAAAAGAAATTGAAGAATTCGAAAAAAAAAATATTTTAGAATCATGTAAAGATAAAGTGTTGGCACCAGATCACAAATACACGAAGCATGCCTTGCGGATTGCCAATAGGCTTTTTGCTGCCAATATGCATTTAAAAGAGGTTAAGGACATAAAATGGAAGTTGACTGTGATAGAATCTGACATTGTGAATGCATGCGCTTTTCCGGTTTATTTTATTTTTAAATAAAAATTTTAATTCAAAAATTGAAAAAATTAAAATTTTATTTTAAGAATGGAGATGTTTTTGTGTTTACAGGGCTTATGGATTTTGTTAAAAATGATGATGAATTGGCTTTCATAATTGCTCATGAAATGTCTCATTCTATTCTCCAGCATGGAGTAAGTCTCTAAAATTTAAAGAAAAAAAATTAATTTAAAATAAAGGCTGAACAAATGAGCCATTCGAGAATAATTGACGTAATTTCAATAGCTTTGAGTCTACTAATCTGGAGTTTAGTTCCCACGGATGCAAGTTCAATTTTTGTAGAAAAAATTGCTGAGAATATGCAAGACTATTTTTTTAGTCTTCCGTATGGAAGAATATTGGAAAAAGAAGCAGACATTGTCGGAATGATTCTGTCGGCTAGGGCATGTTTTGATGTAAGATATAGTTCTTTTTTTTGGAAACGAATGAATGAGCAGAGCAAAGAGGAAGAAGTGCCAGAGTTTTTATCCACTCATCCTTCAAATGTTAATAGAGCTCAGGACTTGGAAGATTTTTTGCCTAAAGTATTCTTTTCAAAAATTTAGAAGAATTTTAAAAATAGTTTTAATTGATTTTAAAAATGTAGGCTTTGAAAATACGGGATGAGTGTAAATGCTATAGACTACCAGAAACTATAAATATTCCAAAAAGTTTTATGAGCGCGAAAACCTCAAATTAGTAGACTACAAAACCAACAACAAGCAACTCGTGGCTTCACCAAAAATTGGGCTACAATATTAATTATTGATCTAAAAATTTTCATTGAAAATTATTTTTTTCTGGAAACTTTTGATTCTTATTAATTTTTTATTAAAATTTATTTTAAATTATTTTGAATAATAAAAACCCCTTTTTAAGTTTATTTTATGTGTTAAGGTGTTGTATAATGCTAAAAATTAGGATAATGAATCTTCTGCTCAGCTATATTTTTTCGTTTTTATATATCTTCTATTAGCAAGTGTGATATAGCGACATCTTTGTCGATATCACTGGAAAGTTAATTAACTTAATTTAAGAACGAGCATAAACACATGCTCCAATACGTCTAAACGAGAGATCGGATAGACGAGCCCAAAGGTACTAATGTAAACATTGCATCTGGCGACGAGGATAAAAGCCCCAGAAGACAATTAAAAGAGCTTCTCGGTGGCAGTAATGTTTATAGTGCGTGCAACAGCTACCTGACGAGTGTTAGTTAGTACCTGGGAAAAATAATTAACTTAACCATGAGCGTTTAAGTTTGTTTTATGCTTCAATAAGTCTAAACGAGAGATCGGATAGACGGGCCCAAAGATACTAATGTGAACATTATAGCAAGAGATAAAAAATATGAAATCTATATACAATCATTAGTTTAGTTCATTTTAGAGTGGTGATTCAATTTGGAGATAAGACCAAACTTCGACTTCTTTTGGCTCACAAGTTAATTGCTAGAAATCCCTAAGTCAAGATTAGTATGTTCTCTCGTTTAGTAAGAAAAGACCATGAAACAATACTTCTCAAATGATCTTTTCATTTTCCCTTTGCTAAACTTTTCAGGGATGTATCAGAATTTCAAAAAAGCGGATTCGAAGTAGAAAAAATTTTTTTTAATTGCTTTTTTTTTATTAAAATTACAAAAAAAATTTCAATTTATGAGTTAAAAAATATCAAAAGAAATAAATTATATAAGAATTTTTTTTTATTTAACTGAAAAATAATGACTTTTTTTTTATAAATATTAATTTTTAAAGAGGGCTCAGCCACTTTTAAATCTTGGATAGGGGACTTGAGCGCCCATCAGCCCCCCTCTGCTTACTTAAGTTTTTGATTGAATTTTTTATAAAATCATTTTTTAATCATTAAGTTTCTTTTAATTTTAAGTGTCAAAGTTAGATTTCTGTTTATATTCAATAGAAATGGTGATTATTGTTTTTAAAGGTCCAGAATGGGCTAAATTATGTAATTTTATGTAATTTTAAATTATTTTTAGTAAGCTTACGTAATCTTACGTGAATATTAGTCGGTAAGGATATGTAATTTAACGAAAAATTACATAAGCTAACTTTAAAATACGCAACTTTTAGTAAAATCGTTCCTAAATGCTTACGGCCAAAAAAGTGAGGATTTTGGTAAGAAAAATGTAAAATTGGCTTCTTTTCCAAAATTTTTAATTAATTAATTATTTTATTTCAATATTCCTTACCCCGTTTCTTACTTAATTTTACATAAAATTATACAATGTTTGGTAAAACTTGGTAAAATTTTTTAATGAAAATATTCAAATAATTTAAATCATCGAATAATTTAAAAATGAAAAAAGTAAGATTCAAACAATCTCAAAAAGATAAATTTTAAGCGAAAAATTTTGTGAATTACTGAATTTTTATAACTAATAAATATTTACAAATTGTAGGACTATTTTTATATACCGATCGCTCTGTGATTAAAAAAAGATCAATTTTAAATTATTTGACCAACCACCATCGTTTATTACAAAAATATCTATTACCTTTAACTAAATATTGATGAAGAGCATACAATTAGTAATAAATAAAGATATAAATTTAAAAATGTGTTCATATTAAATAAATTTATCTTTTATTTTATTTTTTTCGCAAAGAGATTTCACAGATATATAAAAATCAAAAATAATAATAAAGGGTTAAAAAAAGCAAGTTTATTCAATTCGAGTATTTAAAATTATTTTGTTTAATTTAAATTAAAGGTAATTGTACTAAAAAACGGTGTTGATTGGTCAAATAATTTAAAACTTATCTTATTAATTATTCGATGATTTCTATTTTAATTACAAAATTTTACCAAATTTTACCAAAAATTGGGGGTTGTGAAGTTCGTTTCAATTCGATCTTTTCAATTCAGAAAAATTTGAATGAGTTTTTTACTAAAATAGATAATTTAGTTCTGTAAAATGCTTAATATTTAAGCAACTTTGCTTAATCCGAAAAAATATGTCTGCAAAAACTCTGCTTTGTAATTGCACAGTTGATTAGAATACTTTTTAATGGCGTGCAAAATGCGAAAAATTGCAGAGTACTTTGCAGACCTATTTTACTGCATTAAGCAAATTTGCTCATAATTAAGCATTTTACAGAATTAAATTTTCTATTTTAGTAAAAAATTTATTCAAATTCTTCTGAATTGAAAAGATCGAATTGAAACGAACTTCACAGCCCCCAAAAATTGTATACATTTATATAAAATTAAGTAAGAAACGGTAGGGATTTTGAAATTTTTTTCAAAACTAAAAAAAAATTTTTAGAAAAGAAATCAATTTTACATTTTTCTTACCAAAATCCTCATTTTTTTGGCCGTAAGCAAATTTCTAAATTCTAAATTTAATTATTTTATTAAAATATTGTAAAAAAATTCGTAATTAAAACTAATAGTTTGGTAAAATTTTCCATTACTTTAGGCTATGAAAAGTTAACATTTTAAAAATAATATTGCTTAATTATATTATTAATTCAGTAAAAACTGAAATGCAGGATAACAAAATAACATATGATAGCGTTCTTGAAACAAAAAGGAGAACTTTTTAATAAAAATTTAAATGAAAACTGCTTCGATGAATAATATCTTATTTGCTTGAAAATAAAAGTGCTCTAATATTTTTTTTTTTAAATGTTTCAATTAAATAAATAGGCATTGTTTATTTTTAACTTTTAAAATGAGTTTATTAATGACAAATAAATGAAATTTTTTTTGAGATAGATTTTTGCAGGTTCAAATTTAAAATTAAAAAATATAATTTTATAAAATATAATTTAAAAGAAAAACTTAAATTTTCTTATTTAGATACATAAAAGATGGGAAATAAAGGAGCCAAAAATAAACCATCAAAAACAAAAGGCGACCAAAAAATTTCAAAAGGATTATCAGAAAGTGACTATGGTTATTTAACTTCCGAAACTGGCTATTCAAGGCCAGAATTAAAGCTTTTTTACGATCAGTTTATGGACAATAATCCGGATGGAAAACTAGACAGACAAGAGTTCGCCAGATTATACAGTAAATTAAGAGCCGAACCACCAGAACTCTTGGACGAAATATCGAACTTTATTTTCAGAGCATTCGATGATGACAACAACGGATACATCAGCTTCAATGAATTCATGATAGCTTATGCGTAATTTTTATTTTTTTAATCTAATAAATCTATTTTGTTAAATTATCTAATTTTTCTAAAAGATTGACAAGCAGAGGTGATCCAAAGAAAAAATTGGAATATGCCTTCGAGCTGTATGATGCCGATAACAATGGAACTTTGGACATGAATGAAGTTAGGTCAGTGTTGGTTGGAATGCTAGATTTGCTTGGTGCTGACAAACGAGCTACCAATGTGACTCAATTGACCGAAGAGTGCTGCAGTCAATTGGATAAAAGTGGCGATGGAAAAATATCCAAGGAAGAATTCATCGAAGGTCTTTTAAAAAATTATTCACTACGAGCTCTTATGTCACCATTTAATTAGCATTTTAATATTTACTTAAACAAGGTGATTTTATTTTTTTTAGTTTAAATAAAGGTTTTTAAAATTAGTTTATTCAAATTGTGTTTTTTGTGAAAAAAAACAAAAATTAATGAGTGAAATAAATTATAGATTTAAAATTAAAAAAAAAAATAATTGAATAGATTTTTTTAATTTATAATTCTGGTGTTAAAATAAAGTGAATTGTTCAATAAAGTGAGTTGTGAAAAGTTACTTTCTTGTGGTGAAAAAGTTTATTTAACAATTTTTTTATTTTTTCTGTAGGAATTGAGCCAAAAATTTAGTTTCGGTTCAACATATTATTTTTTTTGAATTTAAAAATTTTTAAAGATTTTAAAAGAGAGGAAATTTCGCAATCGAATCGGCTCGAATTTTGTCAAAAAAAATCTAGGTAAAAAATAAATTTATTTTGAAAATTATTGTCTTTTTATTTAAGTTAACTTTTCTAAAAAAAAATTTTCACAAATAAATCTAGAATAAAGCCTGTTGATTAACCTTGAAACCTTAAAAGTTTTTTGTAATTTTTTCGATCCGGATTCGTGTTTAAGGTGGCAAAAATCCGGATCCGGATTTTTAGGACAACCTAATTTAACAAGAAAATACGCAAAACCCATTTAGTGTATTTTTCAAAATATACAAGCATCATGAAAATAACTTATATGAACATTATGTATGATAATATAATCTGGAGCTTCAAATCAAATATAAAATTTCCTATTCCATTAAGCTTAATTTTATTTTTTTTTAAAACAGTTTTTTTTATTAAAAAGTAATTTTATAAAAAAAAAAGCATTTTAATTTTACTTAAGGTATTTTAAGACAAAAAATAATTTTTATTACACGAGAGTTTATTTGAAAAATTTTACAATAATTCACGTAAAATACTAGAGTTGTTTAAAAGTCACAAGCCTCAAGTCAAGGCCATTGTGAAATTTCATACAAAACTTCCAATACAAAAATGAAAAATTTTTTCTAACTTTTGTTCTAAATGTCAAAAACTTGTTATGCAAATTTAACAAAGTGTAACAACTTTTGTTTCACCTACTGCAGAAATCTGCAAAATCTGTGCAAATTAATTGCGTTTTATTTTTAATACTTTTAGATAGGGTGCAATTTTGCAGAATATGCACAGATTTTGCAGACTTTCGCGGAAGGTGAAACAAAAAATGTTTTACTTTGTTACATTTGCAGAACAAATTTTTTTGTTATTAAGAACAAAAGTTAGAAAAATTTTTCATTTTTTTATTGGAAGTTTTGAATGAAATTTCACAATGGCCAAGTCAAGTCAAAGTCCGGACTTTATATTTTTTCATAAAAGTTGGACTTTAATTTTAGTGACTTTGACTTAAATCAAACGGCCACATTGACTTCCTGGAACGGCAAAATATTCATGTGGCCCGACTTAAAAGATGAAAAAAATTAAGTTTTAAGACTTGAACTTTAATTTGGGCCTTTTAAGCAAGTCTGTAAATCAGCGTAAAATACTATTCAAAAAATCAGCATTTACGGTAATTTACGTTTTTTTGTTTGAAAAATTTGGGAATTTACCGGTACTTACCCGAACGGCAAAAGCCTTCTATTCAGGCCCCTTGTTAATGTTTGTTATTTAATATATAAACAAAAATTAAAATAATATAAATTAGAAGTGTTTGAAAATTTAAGATTAAAAATTAAATTTGTCTAATTATACAATTTACATTTTTGTCACATAAAAACGTACAAAAATTAATTTATATTTTTAAAAATTTAGTTTATTTCTGTATGGATTGATTGTCTTATCTTTATGATGTTGTCAAATGGTGTTTGGAATTTTTGATTTTTGATTTCATGGCAATGTGAAATTTTAACTAGTACAAAAATTACAGTACAAAAAGTAAAAAGTTTATAATTTTTTTCTAATTGTGCAAAAATGGTTCTGTGAAGAGTACAATATTGTACAAATTTGTACAAACGAATTCCTAGCTCTGCTAAAACTGCAATTTTCTGTAAAATGCACACCATCAAAAATGTTTGATTAAACTATGCAATAAATTGCAGAGTTTTAGCAGAGCTAGGAATTCGTTTGTACAAATTTGTACAATATTGTACTCTTCACAGAACCATTTTTGCACAATTAGAAAAAAATTATAAACTTTTTACTTTTTGTACTGTAATTTTTGTATTAAAATTTCACATTGCCAATTTCATAAAAGTTGGACTTTAATTTTAGTGACTTTGACTTTAACTAGGCGGCCACATTAACTTCCTGCAACGGCAAAATATTCATGTGGCCCGACTTAAAAGATAACTCTGTAAATCAGCGTAAAATGCTATTCAAAAAATCACCATTTACGATAATTTACGTGAATTATCGTAAATTTGTTGAATCGAAAAGAAAATTTTTTTAACATTAAAATTTTATTTAAATAAGAGAAGAAAAAAAAATTAAATTTAAGATAAAAATTTTGGAAAATTTGGATTTAAATTCAATTGACTAAAATAATTAACAATAAATGGGCGAATTTTGATTTGAATCATTCAATTTGACCAAATAAGCGCTTGGCACAAAGCCTTGCAACATACCGGGCTCCAGTCGAGCAAAATTTTCGTATTGCTGACCAGCAAAACGCTTATAAACTCTAACAAACACCAAATTCTGCTTGTTCAACACCTTCAATTCACTGCTTAGACTCGTGTTGACCATGTAGACTAGATCCCCTTTAGACAGTGAAATGCCACCAGAAAACGTTGACTTGAACTCTCTGCGCACTTTGTACAAATTGAGATTTTTTTTCTCACCAGACGAAATGTTATAATAATTCTGCTCGCTATTTTTTTCAACTACTTTAGGTGTGTAAGTCATCAAGCAGTCGTACTGATGCGCCGGAATTGACTCGGCCTCGGCCAACAGCCCATACTCTCCCGCCACTTGCTCACTCTCAAAACTAGCCAATTTTTCATACATATTCTGATCTACACTAACATAAGTATGCTCTTGTTGCTGGTCCATTTGGTCCACTGGCAAGTCGGGCAGCTTCATATTTGGAATATTTTTAACATGTCTACACTTGGAGGCCAAGTCAAACGGCTGGCAGCACTTGGCCGGTATGAAGCCACACTTTTCACTGGTAGTCTTGGCATAAATCCACTTGTTGTCGATCATGTAGAGTGCATTGACAGCGCAGCCTTTTCTCACTTGAAGCTTGTTCAACGAGTCGCTTGCGGGCCGGAATGACTTGGCTACAACCAGCGGGATGTTGGCGAACTGGGCCTCGCTCAAATTCGACTTTATGTAGTTGACATAGGACTTTTTGAGCTTTTTGCGCATCTGCACTTTCTGCTCGTTTCTGCACGCGCACATTCTGCAAGTTGACGCAGCGAGCTGGTTTTGGGTAGAGCTGCGCTGCAGGCCTTTTTTTTTCGGACTGGACGAACAAGTGGTGTCCAAGCCACTGTCTTTGTTGGCAAAGGCCAGTTCTCGGCGCCACTTTGGTGACTTTGGCGCCTCCGGCTTCTTGGCCTGCGAAAATGGAGTGTTGTACAGCAATGGTTGGATCTGCTGCATCAGTTGCTTAAAATGTTGAGTCATTTTGGTGTGATTAAAATCTAAACTGAAGGTAAAAGAGGGAATGAGAGAGAGGTATTTTATTTATTTGGATTTTTGGTGTATCTGTGACGAGCTAGAGCTGTTTGAGACTGAAAAAAGTGCAAAGTTTAAATGGTTTTATATGTGAGCCGTGGATGGCTGGTGTTTTAGAACAACAATTGTGGGCGGCTCGGGCTTTGAGAGGAGGAAAGTGAGAGAAAGAGGAGTTAATAAATCCCTTTCGAAAATAAAAGTTAATGAAAACAAACTTTGAAAATTAAGTCTTAAATAGTGATTGAGACTTGTAATAAATTTGTTTGCGAATTACACAGGCTTAAATCAATCAGCGGCAAGCGTTTTGTTGTCGCTTTCACAGCAGTTAAGCTACCTGTTCGTTCGTGCTTTACTTAGGCCAGCCACATATGCACTGTGTCTCAAGTGGGGCTGCACATTTGCTGGCTGGACAACAGCACTTCTAATTGAATTCAGTAAAGTATGCGAGCTATGCGTTTGGCTTGCGTGACTGATCCGTTCTATTTTATAGAAAAATGTTGGCCAATTTGTTTGTGGCCGTGTTTAGTAAATCACTTGAAATTTTTTTGTTAGCGTTTGTGCACGAAAATCTCGCTATGATAAAATCAGGTGATAAATTAAAAATTTTTTGTTAGCACCTTTCTAAATGCGTTTGTTAATTAGCGAAAATTTACTAATTTTAGCACTCAATCCGAGTCCGTTCACTTTGACAGAAACATTTTTTTAGTGACCTATTGTTACATTACGCCAAACGCTTCTTTCAACTAGACTACAAGCGATGAGACATCTATCAATTAACTCGTCAGTATTACAATTTTTAGCTCACAAAAATATCAAAAATAAATATTTAATAATTTTTTTATTTTACTTTTTCAATTTTGATCTATTTTTTGTTTTATCTTATTCAATTTAAATAATTTTAATGTAACATGATTAACATGTTGTGTGGAATTGTGAATTTCAAATACAAATTGAACAAAAATTCTTCATTTTTTGATAAATTAAAATTAAAGTTAATAAAAAATATTAGAAAAAATACTGCAACATACTTTGTTGCACCTTTTTTACCTAAAATAGATTTTTTTTTCTTTTTTTTTACTTTCACATGAGAAAAATATTTTAAAATAATTTTCGATTAGTTTGATGTCCGATTTTAATGAAGGTGACCAATTGCAAATTGCGTATTCTAAATGAGGTCTTACAGGCGACGTATTTAGAGGAATTAAAATCTCCTTATCCAGGTAGGTAAAAGAGCTTTTTATTTGTCCTAAGACTCTATTGGCTTTAGATACTGCAAACATGCACTGTTTTCTCCATTTAAGGTCATTGGAAATAATTATGCCAAGATCTCTCTCTTCTAGTGTCTCTTTTAAAGTATAGGTTTCACTATTTTGTCTAATATAATAATATATCGGCTTTGATTTTTTTTCCTAGGTGCATCACCTTATAAATAAAACAATTTTTATTTATTTGTCACATTATTAAAATAAAGAATAAATATATTTTGTGTTAATCTACTTTTAAATTCCTATCAAAAATAATCATTATTTTATTTTTCGAAAATCAAAAAATTAAATTTGTTTTTGTTAAAATATTTTGCTAATAGAAAGGACCAAGCTACGTTTCTAACTTCCCCGGTTCGAGTCTAACTTTATTTAAAATAAATAAAAATAATTTTGAAAAAACTGTAAACCAAATTTATTTTTTGAAATTTTAGTGAATTTTTGGTGGTAGTAGCTGCAGTACATGTTGCCAGTTTAATGTTACTTGATTATTTAAATGTAAAATTTGGAGAGAAAAAGATATTTTAAAACGTCGTACTACACCACTAAAGATACATATGATAAGATATTATCAAACAAAATTTGCTAACTTTTTTCCACTCACTTATTTTGTATCAAAATGAAATTATTTTAGTCACCTAAATGAATACTTTATTTGTTTATTTCAAAAATAAAGCCAGAATTGGCGATGTAAAAAAAATTAAATATAAAAAAAAATTTTTTGACCAATACTGGTAATTTGTATTTAATAACTTTAATTATTCAACGCTTTTTTTGTCAAACTCGAATGCAGTAACTCACTACTATTTAACATCAATCCAATAAACTAATTAGAATTGCATTTTACCATCAGTCATTGAAATTTTAAATTTACTTTAAATCTTATTTTTAACCTGTTAAACATTCTTTTTGTTAAAAATAATTCTATTAATTCCATTTCAACGTTAAACTCATAAGATCTGATCACAAGTCTAAAAGCTCCATAGCAAAATTCTTAGACAGAAAAATCTTTTACTTCAAAACAACAAAATTTCTTTGACAATTTGAAAATTTCTTTAATTTCTCGTTAACTTGAACTCTTGGTATATTTTTTTCTCCTCCTAGAACTCACTTTAAAATTCGATTCATATTTTTATCTATTTAAAACTAAAATTATTTTTAAAGAGAAAATATTTTGGGAGCAATTTTACTTTACTTTTTTTATATTGTAATTAACATAGAACTATTAATATACTAAAAATTGATTAAAACTGGTTAAAGGCTGTTAAAGCAGAGCGTCTACTGTCGCTACTGTTCGGGACAAAAATTTTCCCCACAGCACTTCTTACTTCTACTATTACTAACAAATAATCTAAATAAAAACTAATTATTAAAGTTTTAATAAAAAATTTTGTATTTGTAGTCCTCTTTCTAGAACTCATTGTTTAGTCTTACAATCACGTGATTTCAAAATTCGATTCGCATCTTTATTTACTTCAAAATCCTCTTGTTTGTTAGTTTTTTGTGTCTCAAAACTCCAAAAATGACTAAAATTAGGAAAAATCAAGATCAAAATTTCTTCATTAACAGCTTATCCAATTTTTCGTGCCAAACACAGCTAGTTTTCGAGTAATTTAAAATTAATAAAAAAATCTAAAAAAAAAAATAATTTGTTAAATAAAAATTTTACAATTTGGACAGTCTAGAAAATTAAAATAAAACATTTTAAATTGTTGTCTTAATTTTACTTTTTATTTTGCATCACCCTCAAGGCGTTCATTGAAATAAATAAATTTTTTGATATTTTGAAAAAGAGTTTGTGGTCTGAGGCGGAAAATTTAAGATTTAGCAGTAGAGTGTAAAAAACGTTGGGATTTATAGGCTTTGATGAAATTGTAGACTCGAACAGCTAGAGTAGTTTAGAATAGCTTTTAATTAAACTAGTGTCGAATAGAACTAAGATGAGAAGAAGAAATTTGACTAAAGAATTCTTATCTGAACACGGCCTTTAATTAAAATCATATTACTCAAATACAAAAGAATCGAAAATTGAAGAACTAAATGCAATTAAAATGCAATTTAAGATAATCTCAGTTGTTTGATTTATCTTTTAGAAATTGGAAAATAAATTGCTTGAAAATATTCCGACACGTATTTTATCTTGATTTGAAAAAATTTCACCAACACTACACTCACACAAAAATTAGTATTTATATTTTCACTATGGCTAAATAGAACATGTGTTTTAATGTTGCGTAAGAAAATTACGAACTATTGAACATAAAGAGAATAATTCAAGTGTTGCAAATAAATGAGCCGGTACGCGATTTACTTCATTCTATTTATTTTTTTTTATGTAAACATTTTCAAGTGTCAAAAACAGCAGAACATAAAATCCGCTTTTTATTAGATCGAGAGCTTGACATGCTATATGGTTATATAACCTGTAAGTGACATAACGGATGACAAGAGCCTATTTTGGCCATAAAATAAAAACATTCGTGTCTTGTTAGTTGTTTTTGTCTTTTTTGGCCAAATAAATTTTTTCAATTTTTTAACATTTACTTAAAATTAAATAAAAATAAAAAATACAAAAATAACTGCGCTTTTTTATTTTTACTAACTGACAAAACTGATTTCAAATTTTTGACACTTTTTTATACCTGTAAACTAATTTCAGAATTCGAAAGAAAGAAAATAAGAATAAAACAATAATTTTTAAATAAAAACAATGAATTCAACAAATTAAATAATTGAAAAACAATTAGTTCGAAATTGCAGTCAAAGATTAAACTTTTTTACAAACCGAATTGCAAATGTCTGGAATATTTTACCAAGAGAAGTTGTTGAACAAGAAACAATTAATGGTTTTAGAAATTGACAACTATTTAAAAAAAAGTAAAATTGATTATTATTGTTATTAATTGATGTAAAATTAGATCACTAGAATTGGCGTTAATTGAATAAATATTTTTTTTTTTATTGTGTAGCTGGTGGAGCCAAAGCTCCTAAGCAAATTTAAAAGATATCATGATTATGCATAACAATAACAATTTCATTTTTATCATATTCAAACATTTAAAAATAAAAAAATTATCCTAAAATAATTTAATTTAAGACTTTATTTATTTTTTCCAAATCAACACCAACAATAAAATTTTCTACTCATTGTATATACTGAATTTAAAAACAAAATTTTCCGATTTAAATTCAATTCCTTTGTAATAAATAATAATGGAATAAGTAGAAAAAAAGAATAGACGACAAAGAAGGACAGAGTGTGATGGGTATAAATATAACTGTAAACAAATAAAAATAATCAATTTTTTATTTTCTTAAAAATAATGTTAAAGCTACTTAATTTAAAAAAAATAAATTCTTAAAACCATTCGATTTTAATTATTTCTCAATATTAAAACATTTCATAATTTTTTTAAAGTCTTCTATTTTCAAAAATCAATGTAAAATTATATAAATACTTTAAAAAATTTACTTTTTTTAAATAAAAAAAATAATAATCTATAAAAAAAATTTAATTGATGAAAAATTTGATTTATTAAAAGCCCAAAAAACTGACTAAAATAATTTTTTCTTTATTCCATTCTTTAAATTCAAAACAAAACTTTTTAAAAATTAAAAAAAGTAATCTATCATCATGTGACTAACTAAATTAATTATTTAATCCGAAAATAATTTTCTGTTTAATTTTTTACGTCCCCAAAATGTTTTTTTTTAATTAATTAATAAAACACTTTTAGTAATTTTTTGTTGACGCTTTTATATGATTCTCGATTAAATCCTTTAAGTAAATTATTATGTGTTGAATAAAAGAAAGTACATTTTTTCGAATTATCAAAGCTTGTTCTTTTATATTTATTAAAAAGTATTATAAATTTCTATACTCAAAATCATTTGTCATGGATATTGAAAAGAGAGTATTCCAACCTGTCAGCTTAACCTAAAGCTCTATAACATTGTATTCTTAAAAAAATATTTATTTATTTTTTTGTTAATCTGTACCATTTTTCTAATGCTCCTTCAGAATAAAAATATTTTAAAAAAAATAATTAAAAAAAAAAGTTTAATAAAATAAAAAATGAATAAAAAGGAAATTAAAAACGATATGTTAAAAAAGTTAGAGATAAGACATGTTTAAATATATTTGATAGTTCAGGAAACAAAGAAGAAATTGTTAGGTGGCAATTACACAATTGACTCCAAACCTTCTCTATATTCTTCCACCAGTCTGACGATCAGCGTAACAGAATGACTCAATCCTGTCCTGGAATATCTCTCACTCAACTCAGAGGATCGATTTGAAATTTTTAATAGTGTAAGTTTATTGAAAGTCTCTTGGTGTATAATATTGGAATGGGTATCAAAATTTCGTATCGGCTTCAAAATAGATCGAACTGCTCAATTTTGAATAACTTGTATTTTTTTGATGTTAGTTTCTGAGAATGAATTTAAACAAGGAAAAGAATAATCCAAGATTGATCCTATCAAAGATTTGTAAAGATTACCTAATGTTTTTGGTTTTAGATCCCATTTTCTATTTGAGAGATATTTTATTATATTAAGCCTTGAATTACAGCGCTAAAAAAATATCAAGTAAGAGCAATAATTAAGAATGCAAAAGAAGGTTTACGCCGTTCTGAAATGCATGGAGCCCGGTCCAAATTAAAAAAAAAAAATTATTAAAAAAAAAAAAGAAATAATAAATGCAGAAAATTTAATAAGTAAATTTGTGAATGAAAAGCATTTGAATGACGTGTTGCACAAATCTTGAACAATAAATAACCATTTCTTAATTAATTGATTTTACGCATTCTGACTAGAAGCTACTAATGAAATCCGATTTTGGCTTTATTGTGCATAGTGTTAAAAAGAAACAGTTTTATAGCTTTCAATTAAAAGCATTGAATAACAAGTTGTGCTATTTACCTATTTATAATAGACTAGAGAAGCCAGAATTTGGGGAATTTTGTGAACGGACGTCCTGAATTTTTACGTAATACAAACAGGCAAAATAGTTGAGAAAATTGAATTTTTTGTCGATGAGAAAACTTAAATTGATCAAGAGCAGAAGGTAGGCTTCGTATAAAATTAATTTAACGTTTTGCTCATTAATTCATGACTTTTGGTTATAGACTCACAGTGACGCTATTTGACTAAGCGAGAGAAGTCAGTTTTTTTTTTTGATAATAACAAAATCAAATATTTTGGAATAGTTTTGAGCTGGAATGTCCTCGTGAGCAAATATTTGCTCGGCCAAAGTCAAAAAATGTTTGATTTTAGACGGCTCCTTGAGAACAAACTTATCGACAGATGATCGAGATTACTCAAAGATCTTCAAACAGCATTTAAGCAAATGCTACGTCTATTGATTGAATCATTTCATTTACCCTCAAACAAGTCTTCTTTGCTTTAACATAAATTAACAGCTACAAAATTAATTTCTTCATTTGGTCTAAGTGCTCTTTGAGTTATTGATAATCTAAAGGTTTCATGGCAGATGATTTAACATTTGGCACGCTCTTCAAAATCAAAGTAATTTACTCACAATTTTCTAATCATCTTTTCATCAGATTCCTAGAAGCTAAGTCAATACAAGAATTGATAATAAATAATTGATAATAAATCTTAATAAATCTCACTAAAGTTAGCCCATAGCTTGATTAAAATTCTAATAAAAAATATATATGTAAATTTTATTTTATTAGTTTTTTTTTTTTTTTTTTTGTATAATTAAAATTTTTATACTTTTACTTCTCCTAATGGAGGTTAATTCAATCAATAAATAAATAAATAAAACAAGAATTGATAGCAAGAGAAATCCACAAATACGAGCAAACTGCTTTCAACTCGAATATGAATCGCTACAAAACACCAATGGAGTTAATTAAACAGTAGAAAATATTCAATTCTTTGAAATCTCTTATCTATTTTTTTTATTAACTTAATTTTAATAATTTTAATTTTATTAAAATAAATAATTTAATTTTTAATCTTAAATTTTCAAACACTTCTAATTTATATTATTTTAATTTTTGTTTATATATTAAATAACAAACATTAACAAGGGGACTGAAAAGAAGGCTTTTACCGTTCGGGAAATTCCCAAATTTATTTTTCAAATAAATAAATAATTTTAGTAAAACTTCTATAATCTTTTTATAATTTATAACTTTATATTGTAATAAGCTCTAAAATTTTCAATATTCTATTAATACATTTAGGTTAATTGTATCTAATACTTTTATCATCTTATTTACTTCTTTTTTTTTTGTAAAAATTCAAAATTTCAAATTTGAGATTTTAAACGAAAGCGAAGGCTATTCAGACAAACCCAGGGGCATTCCCTCACAATTTTTTATTAAATAAAAATAAAAAATACTCAAAATTTTATCTTTTACTTTTTTTTTATCTAATTGTATTTATTGTTAATTATTTTATAAGGACTTTTTTTCTAAATCTTTCTTTTTTTGTATTAATCTTATACAAGTGGACAGGGTCAGTATTTTTTTTAAATTGACACTGATAAAGTGGTCGTAATCGGCCTTGGCATTAGTTTTTAATAAATAAATAAATTTTATTTTTCTATTAATTAAATATTAAAAAAAGGTTTACTTTTATCTTTACTTAAAATCCCAAAGGCAGCTTTTAATTAGCCAAAATTTGAATTTTATTTTCTATTTTTTAATAAAATAAATAAAGAATTTAATTTTAAAGACAAATCTTTCTTATTTTTTTTACTTATTTTCATCTATTTAAAAGTTATGCTATTTTTTGATGAACAAAGTAAGTTGGAAAGGTGAAACAGTCAAAAAATAAAAAAACATTTCATATTAAATTTTGAATTTCTTTTTGCCACATAAAAGATTAAGAAAAAAAAATTCAAATTTTATTTACTTATTTATTTGAGAAAACATATATTTAAAAATTCTAGTATTCTCCATCGCACTTAATTTGAATTTATCATACAATGCATAAAACTCCTGGTTAACAGCTAAAAAAAATTTTATTCCAAAAAAAAATTTAAATTTTAACTCAAGCAGGATTTCTTCAAGTCATATGGTCAAACACAATTGTTTTCAGTTACCCTGCTCAAAGGCATTATCTTTAGCATAGGATTGCATATTAAAATATCTAGTCACTTGGTATACGTAAATCCTCATGTATTTGGCATTGTGACATTTAAATTTTAATTGTGACAAAAATACAAAAAAAAATTATAACTTTGGTTCTAAAACGCAACTAATTGGCACACCTATTACAGAATTCCGCAGTATCACTTACCGCGGAAGTCTGCAATAGGTGTCTGCATAGTTCAACTTACTTTATAAACAAAAGTTGTTTCATTTGAGGAACAAGATTTTGTCCTTTAGAACAAAAGTTAAAAAATTTCTCATTTTTGTATTGGGAGCTTTGAATGAAATTTTACAAGCCCATGTTTTTACAAATTTTTATTCTAATTCCAATTATTCTTGACCAAATAGACCAGTATAGATTGTTGTTTTGGTAGTTTTGTTTCTGAAGCTTGCTTTATTCCATGCATGTTCTGAAACTAGAGATAATTCTGACAAAATTTTTTCAACTGATTTCAATGGTTTTATAGCCCACAAATTAAAAAAAAAACATATCCATTAAAAAACTGAAATAATTATTTTATATTACAATTAGTATTTTAATGTGAAATCTTTGGTTAAATGTTGTGAACTTATAAATGAAAAACTTAAAATTAGCTCTAACACTGGACACTATTAATGGAAGATAAGCTAAATCAAATTTTTTTTCTAAAATAAAATACAAGCTCGAAAAATATATACAAATAAATAAATAAAAAAAAATTACTGCTGTAGCGCGCTTAATGGTTTGTCCTTCGTTACTTAAAAATTAAATTTGTTATAATATCGTTGCTAAGAGTTTATTATTCTATCAAGTTAGCGACAAGAAGTAATATAATAGAATAAAAATAAGAATAAGAAAAAGATAAAAAGTGGGTATAACTTGTGCTAGTTCAATAAAGCAATTCGAGGATCAACTATCTTTTATTCAATCATCCTCTGTCTTAACATATGTGAACCAAACGTGTAAGATCAGCCACCCGGCAACAATTATAGATTGTTATAACATGGTTCGAATGGTAATAAACCCAAAAGTAATGAATTTTGAAGTTGATCTTATTTTAAGTTCCGCACTAGGAAACCTAGGGAAATATTAGAAAAATCAACTTTGATCTGTAATAGCTCAGCAATCTAATTTAAAAAATTAAATCATTAAATTTAAATAATTATATTAATATTAATCTTTACTTTTTGAAATAAATACATTTCACTTCGAAACTGAACAAAGATCGTATTTTTAATTTGAAAAAAAATTGATTCGTATTTATATAAAAAAATTAATTCTCATAGTTTTCAAAAAAAATATTTAAAAAATTAATTTGTGAGATTTAAATCAATCGTTTACTATTTTTATCTTAAAAATAGTTAATAATTAATTAAAAAATCTTATTTTGGAATTTTTCAATATTCGATTAACTGATATAAAAAAAAATTAGTAAAAACAAATTACCTCTCCCCTATTAAAACCTCATTATATAAATAAAAAATTTATAAAGCTTAGCTTTTTAATAAACATGTTATCAAAGAAACTCAAAAAATTTTTCAGCTTTACTTTAAAATTAAAGCAAAAAATCAAATTAAAAAAATTTTATTAAAAACTTTGGAACTCTTTGATCCAGCTTTATCCATTTAAACAAAATTAAAACTCATATTTGCCAATTAGATAAAATTATGCAATTCAATAGGGAAAAAAGTAGAGCCCTTGACTTAGGCGAAATATGAGAGGATATCACGATTTGAGTATATCATTAAATTAATCATATTTCCCATACAGTTTATCAAATATTTGAATGAACAAAATCAATCTAATCTGATTTAGATAATGCAAATAAATCACTAGAGAGACAAGATATAATCTAAATTACCAAATTGTAAACTGCCCAAAGACTTATTTATCGAGCTCAAGATTTATAAATAAGCAGTAAATGAATGTGTTGAATTCATCCTTAGTCTTATCAGACCATTAATTAAGTCTAAGAGTACTTGAATTTTTTAGTTATGCTCATCCAAGCGTTTCGCTTGTAAAAATAATAATTAAATAGCTGCATGAGTCCGTGTCACTCGATGTCTCATCTTGGCTTGAAAATTATTAGCTGTGTATTAAAAGCTACTTTGCTTTTACAAGCGGAAATTGCTAATTAAGGTATTTTAATCGAAATTTTATATTTTGTTGTTTTAAATAATAGAAATATAAACAAATAGCTCACTTAATGTGTTAATATTTTTTTTTCTATGGAATTCGAATTTGCTCGCTAAATGCCTCATTAAATCTAAATATTTATTTAAATGAATTTTGAAATTTTATTTTTATAAGTGCATTGGTTTTTAATTGAATCAATATTTAGACTTTAAAATATTTTAATAAATATTTTAAAATATTGAAAGGCCAAAAATATTTCTAGCTGATGATCTCTCTAGGCTAGCATGATAGAAAAATATGAAATCACCATAATTTAATTAAAAACAACTTTTAAATTTTTTGTTTAAATCATTAATTTTAGCAATAGAAATATTTGTCAAGTTTTTTAGGTGACAATTCTTTTGTTAATCAAAATAATGTTTTAGTTGTTTTTTTTTAACAGTTATTTTGGTTTACATAAATTTTGATAAAATATACCAATAAAGGCCGTCAGGCTTTGACAAAAAAATATTATTTACCATTTTCATGTAATTTAAAATAAATAAAATAAATTTTCAGATTCTGGAAGACGACTTCTGTGCATTAGAAAAATTTAACACTTTATCATGTAAGCACAGGAACTTGGTTATATACCTGTTAAGTGGAAAAATGTAAAATTAATCATTATCATTACAAAGACAAGCCACCTAACGAAGCTTCCTCATTTAAACCAATTTCGCTTCAAAATTGTACAAAAAAGTGGCTAGAAAAAATCATAAATGCTTAAGTCCAGCTATAAATTGATGGTGAGAAAATACTCCCGCAATGTCAATCAGGCTTCCGTAAGAAGATCAGTTCCCAAGATCACATTTCTAGAATTAACCAATCTATTGTCAAGGGATTCAACAAAAAACAGATGGCTGGTGCAATATTATTTGATCTCGAGAAAGCGTTTGATAAGACATCCTATACTTGAATTATTAAAAAAATCCAAGCTTTGGGAATTAAAAGAAACCTGTTAAATTGGATCAAGAATTTTCTAGAAAATCGAACTTTTCAAGTTTTTCAAAATGTTTTACTGTCGAATCTGTAATGGGAGTTTATTAATAATAAAACAAGTTTACTTTTAAAATAGTTTATTGAATAATTGTGTAGCTCTAACAATTTATGTATTTCTCCTCTTTTATTCCTTAGAATCGAGCCATTATTTAGTGATAGATGAAATGAAAACCATTCTAGAAGAAAAAAACAAAATAGAAAATATGGCAGCCAAAGCAAGTGAAAGAATAAAGCTTGAAAACATGCTTAACAAAGAAGAAAGTAAAGATGGAACGATGTAGTCAATGAAGTACCTTTTTAGAGAATCGAATGAGAAAAATAGAAAAATCCTAGAACTACTCCTCAAATCATATTAAAATAGATTTTTTTTTTATTTTATTATTTAAAATTTTATTTTATTTTTTTTAACACCGCCTATGAGGTGTTTTCTGAATAATAATAATAATAATAATATTTATATCCATAAATTCTTTTTAAGGACATGGGATTATAATTAAGACAAGATGTGAAATAGATGTCTATATCAGCATCTAGAAGCGTCTGCTTCTGAGATACATGACAATCATATTAATTCTTATTTATCTTTCATATTAATTCAAATTTTTCTATTCCGGCAAAAAAAATTTAAAATTATACAAAATTTGAGGTTATTAAGTTTCAGCATTTTTGATATTCAGACAAAATTTGCCTTTCCCGGTCGAGCAGGAATAACAAGGTTTTACTTTAATAAAAAAGCAATTTTTTTTTCAACCATAAATTTTATAAATCTACGGTACTTTTAATAAAAGTAATGAAATAAAAAAATAATTTCTTAATTTTTTAACACCTTAAAAGTATTTCTTATTTAAAAAATAAAGAAAAAGTAAATAAATTAGACCAGCGTTTGATGTCCCAATCTTTAAATAAAAAAGAAATTTTTTAACTTATTAATTATAAAGCTTGGAGACAATAAGCTATTTAATTTAAGCCCGTTCCACTGGCTCTCATGTAGATATTTTGTTTACGGATTTCTATACATCTTCTGATAAGGTGTCTTCAAGTCTTTTGACTTGACTTGACTTTAACTTTATGACTTTTGAACAACTCTGTTGCCAACTAGTATAAAAGTTTATTTTTAAACAAATCATACCATTTAAAATTTATAGATAAACTCTGCAATTTCAAATGCATAAAGAATAATGCACCGTATGTTTTTGATGTTTTATTCAAAAATGTTTATCATAAGTAAGTCATGTGACTTCAAGCCAAATTCGTGAGTTGCCTTTTAAAAATATACATCATTTGAAATTTTTAAATAAATATATGCAATAAAAATTTTCAAAAATTATGAAAATTAGATCTTAACTTTTTAAAATTTTAAAACAAATTTTATTCTTAATTTAATCTGAATTTAAGAAGGTGAATACAATTGAAAAAAAATGATTCTCATCAAAAAAAAGTGATAAAAAAATTAATATTTACGTGAAATTAATCAAGCAAAAATATGTGGTAATATGAAGTCTCTGTCTAAATTATTTTTAATTAAAAAAAATAAGTAGTAATATAAACTTTTGTTGTTTTTGGAGAAATTTTCTTTTACCAAAAGATTTTCTCAATGTACGAATAAAAATAATAATTTTAAATTTGCTGTGTTAGATTGTTTGTTTGTTTTATTTTTTCTTTCCTTTTTTAACTTTAACATTTTTAAATTTTAATTTCTTTATATCACTTTTTATTAATTAAGAATAGATAAATTTAAAAAAAGCAATCTATTTTGGATTATTAACCTTTTGTACCAATATTCATGAATTCAAATAAGCACATTTCTTTTCTAAAATGTAATAAATATAAATAATTGTCAAAAAGCTAATAAAAACTAATTTAATTCGAAAATAATTAAATTTAATTTTTGATTATTAGCTTATTAGACTTAAATTATAATAATTTTTCTACATTTGATTTATTTTAATCATATTGAAATAGTTAAAAACAAAGGCTGCAGAAAACTAATCGTTTTAAAAATATAAATAATAAATATTTTAAATTTAATATATTTAATGAATCAAAACATTCGGAGCATTCATCCGGATCATGGACCTTTTTACAAACTTTTCTGTTAATAAATTCAATTTTATGATTAGTAGCTCATCTTATTTGATCATCATTGTCTGAAATCTTTGTTTGGTGCTGCTTTCTTGTTTTGAAAAATTAAAAGCTTAAAATTTTCTATATACACAATTAAATTAATAACAAAAGCCAATGTTGATACTGCAGGTAATTCAAATACAATTGTGCTGGAAGTGTCTTTTTGGTAAATTTACGTAATTTTACGATATAATAAAAAGTAAAAAAAAAGAAATTTATTTTTTCAAATTACTTATTTTTACTTTTTTTTACCATAAAAAAACGAAATTTACGTTAATTAACTTTTTACACTATATCTACTTATAAATTATAAAAATTTAATTTTTCAAGTTATTTTATCAAAATTAACACATAATTAAAGAGATTTCGGCCCTTTTTGTTTTTGCGGTAAAATTAGTAATTTTACGAAAATTTACCAAAATTTACAAAAAAGACATTTATCGTAGCAATACTTTAATTAGACCTATAAAATGCTCTTAAATATTTGAAAATTAATTTTAAAGAGATAGTAAATTTAAATTTATGAGTATTAAAAGGAGGCAAGACAAAAAATAATGACAATTGGCCAAAAAGCCACATCATATTTTGTCAGATACACCATCTCTTTAAAACCATTTATTTGTTTATTTACAAAAGTTAATGACATAACACCAGCTCCTTGAAGGTAGAACACTATTTCTCAGCAAAATACTAGATTAAAATTATCAAATTTAAAAAAAAATCCTCTACCATCTTAAGGACATAAAATATTTAACAAATGAAACTTTTTTATCTGAGATTTTTACTCGTATGAGATGCTTTTTGAAAATTAGTTTAATTATTCAAAAATTTTGTGATTAAAAATATCATTTATAAAACTCAACCATTTTACTCAGTCTTTTTTCTTTAAAATTTCCAAAATATCTAAATACCAACTTGAGATAAAATTCAAATAAATATTTCAAACGCAATCAAATAATTTGAATAAATTTTTTACTTTTATTGTGAATAAAATGGGTAATAAAGGAGGCAAGAAAATAAGAAAAGGCGATTTCACCAATAAGACACATGATTCTTTGCCAAGAACTCCATCTCGTTCTCGATCATCTAAAGGAGAAATCTTAGCTGAACACGATTTAGATTTTCTAACCAGCCAAACGGGACAATCAAAGGATGAAATAAAAAAAATATTCCGAGAATTTATATTGAATAATCCGGATGGCAAACTTGATAGGAAAGAGTTCATACAATTGTATACGAAACTTAGGCCAGAGCCAGCCGAAACGCTAGAGAAGATATCGAATTTTGTTTTCCGGGCTTTTGATTTAGACCAAAATGGGACCATTGATTTCAACGAATTTATGGTAGCAATTTTAATATTTAAAATAAAAAAAATATTTTTTATTAGATTAGCTATAGCCTAACAACAAGGGGTGATTTGAAACAAAAGTTAGAGTATTCATTTAATGTGTATGATAGTGATAAAAATGGCTACCTAGACAGAGACGAATTGAAACAAGTTATATTTGGAATGTTGGATCTTTTGGGAGCAGATGAAGAAAACAATGATGCCAATTTATTAGCCCAACAGTGCATTAGAGAGCTGGATGTTTCAAATGATGGCAAAGTGTCCAAAGAAGAGTTCATTGAAGGTTTGTCAAAAAATTACAGCATGAGAGCTCTCCTTTCTCCTTTTAATTAGATTACAAAGAATTATAATAAATTTTAATTTAAAAAATTTTTAAATTTATAATAATAATAAAAAGATAGAGACTATAGGATAAAGATGACTTTTAATCATCTTTAAACGGAGCACATTGATTAGTTGCATTATAGTAGCCTGTAAAATCTTTTTTGAACAGAAAATAATTGTCTAGTTTGTTTTTAAAGTTATTTAAAGTTGTTTGTTCGACCGCTTCTCTCGGTAAACTATTCCACATTTATATTTATTCCATATTCCACATTTATTCCACATTCCACATTATTTGCAATTCGGTTTGTAAAAAAATTTAATCTCAAGCTACAATTCTTAACAAGTTGTTTTTCAAAACCCTAACCGTGACTTCTTGTTCCGTAGTGTTCTGGCTTTTGCTTATCTTAACACTTTCATGGTTATCTAAATGTAAAGATTTAGAAAAAAATCATTAAAACTAAAAAAGGTAATTTTTGATGATGGTGATAAAGAAGAATATCTTAAAATGATTTGTTTTCATATCCATTAATGATCAAAAAATATTTTTTTAATCTTAATTTAAAGTGAATTTAATAGAGAATTCAATATTTATTTTTTTTTTACAATACTTTAAAATATATGAAAAAATTTTAAGATGCCTTACAACTAAATAAAATATAAAACTCTTTTATTTAAAAAGATTTATCTAAAAGAAAATTGAAACAATGAATTAATGTAAGTATCACTTAGCTAAGTTAAGAATAATTAAATCTGACATAAGAGATTAAAATAAATGCAAGTGATTAAATCAATATCATTAATTTTTTTTTCAAAAAAAATTATTAATTAAATTTTTTTTCATCAAAAAATCCAATTTATTTTGAAATTTAAGAATTTGATTCCCTAAGCAAAGCCTGAATACTGCTGTGACAATTATTTATTATATTGTATTGATTAAACAATTAAATAAAATCTCCTTATCAAGTTTGTTCATTATCTTTTTTTTTTAATTTTTTTTCTTAATATTTTATGAAAAAAATTTGATTTTTATTGTCCAAAAATAGGTCTATTTGAAATTTTTGTAATGAATTTAAATAATTTGGACAAAGATCATTTCTTCAAATCTTCGATCGTCCTAGATCTATTAAATAATTGCTATAACTATTTTAATCATTGTGAACTTTCTATGCTCCACGATACCCATAATTTTATTAATAATTATAGGACCATAGGAAAGCTACCAATTTATTCTGAGATAATAGGAGTTGTTAAAATCATTAAAATGAAACGTGATTAAATGTAATTCCACAAATTTTTGATTTTTTTCAAAAAAAATTGTTAAAAAATTATACCAATTTACAATTTACATATAAAATATTGTTTTTAGTAACAAAAATGGTTATTTTTTAGAAAGCTGCATTTATTTATTCAAAATGAATAAAAGTTTACTATTAGTATTTCTGGCATATTTTATCAATCTTGGAATGAATTTTCCTATTAGCGAAGTGCAGAAATTTGAAGCCGATTCATTTGAGCCTTTCCAAGAAAGTCAGGAAGTAAAACATTTTCCTAAGGCTTTTCAGTTTGTTAAAAAGAAGCACTATTACTTTCCTGCTGTAAGTGAGGAATTATTTTTAATTAAGAAGTAATTTTTTTCTCAAAGGAATTGAAATTGAGTCTACTGAAAAGAGAATATCCAAATGCTGAAACTTACCCAGATTTGATAGGATTTGAAAAGCTAAAACGTGCAGCGTGTGGAAACATGAATGGCAGTCCAACTCATAAATGGATTTGTTGGTGATTCACCAAGTTAAATTTTTTTTTGAAAATTTTTCTTATATTATATTTAAATAAAGAGTTATATTTGTAGTTAAATTCTTGTATTAGTAAACATTTTATTTGCTTAATTAGATTTTTTTTAAATAAATTTATTTTTTTTGTTACAGTTTTACAGCTGTTAGTCTATCAATAAAATAAGCTGCAAGACCTTTGAGTTTATTTTTTTTGATTCAAATTTTAAAAAATATATGGTGTTATGTAAGATCAAGCAAATTGTCAAAAAAATGTAGCTATCAATTATTAAAATTATTATTTTTTTAAATTAATTATTTAAAGAAATAGATATCATATGAATAATTAAGATTTTTGTTAATATTTATTTTAAGCAACTGAGTAAAAAAAATTAAAATCACCTGCACCATGTAACTCATTGTTACAAACTGAAACTGCCCAGAGATACATGAGAAGAATCTCCAAACAAGCTTCAACCAACTGCTTACCGAGGACCCATTTCATCACTAGTAGATTCGTTATTGAATGGAATGGTTTACCACAGCAAGTCTTTAAAGTTTCTCCTGTCAATCTATTCAAAAATAGAGATTAGATACATTTCAATTAATTTAATTTTTATTTATTCCAGGTTGTTGGATTATTAAATTTCTTTAAAATATTTTTTTATGTATAACTTCTCATATTTTTGTTTAAACAAACTATTTTAATGTTTTAATATTTTGATCCTCATGATTTCAACTATCAACAATCGTCTATAAAAAATATTTAATAATCAATTTTTTTTTAGGAAGGGATCACTTTGTTTGCTCCCGATGTCCAAAAAAATTAACTTTTTTGAATATTTGATTCTTAAAATTTCTGTTCAAACAAATCTAAATTTTTCACTGAGATCAAATTGATGCAATTTAATTCAAATCAAACAAAAGAAAACATTCAGACATATAATGGTAGGCTATCCGATATCCAAAAATGATTATCGAATTTCAAACAAATTAACAACTTAAAAATAATTGAATTATTAAAATTAAACAAAGCAATGATAGCGTTTTAATTTTATTTGAAATTAATCTTTTAAAAATAAACATATAAAATCTAAAAAGAGAATATTTTTGCAATTTAATTCAAATCAATAAATGATTAGCATAACTCAACCTTTTCAAAAAAAGATATCATTATTAAATTAATGTTATTTTGCATGGTAAAAACAATGATTTGTAAAAATCAATTCTCATTCAGTTGTTTGATCGTGTCTTGTAACTTTTGACTGAAATTTCCTGATATTTTTAGTTCTCTTACCCATAAGACATCTTTCATCAAATTGTTCAAATCAATAACTATTAAATTAAAGTCAATATTTGATAATTAATTTTCAATTAAGATAGTAATAATTTGAAAAAAAAGCATATATTTTATTGAAAATTGAATTATTCTTTAATTGATTTTAAAAAATCCTAACTTATTTTATTTAGTGATAAATTTTTTTATTAGCCTGACGTGTTTTGAAAGCTCAACACTATATTTTAATTCTTTTTAATTATTAACAATACATCTTATTCCATTTTAATTATCAATAAAATTATTTAAATTTTATTAAAAATTTTGTTGAGTTAAAACTGTTAGATTTTAACATTCAAAAAAAAGAAGAGTTAATCCAACTCTTTTAGCTAAATTCTTTTTAAAATTTTTAAAAATGGTCTATTTCTCAATCTGAATTTTTAAATAATTTTTAAAAATTAAAGAAAAAATTTTATTTTCTCAACAAAAAAATTGAATTTATCTGATAAAAAAATGCGTTCATTCAATCAATTTTAAAGAAATTAAAATTGAATTTCCTATAGAACTTCTGTCCAAATGACTAATGATGAAAAACAAAGTTTGTTCATTCTAAGAAGTTTTTACATAAGTTTATGAAGTAAGTTTTATTTTTTTAAAATTAAAAAAATTGGTGTCAACAAAAATATTTTTATTCAAATTTTGAATTTTTTATTATTAATTTTCTGTAAAATTAAATTTTTTTTTATTTAAAGTTTTTATTATTTTAATGCAAGATATTTTTTTAATTCGATTTTATTTTACTGTCGAGGATCATTTAAGCAGCACATGTTTATTTAGTTCAAAGTTTTTACAAGTAAAACTTGAAAAATATTTGAAAATAAATTTAAATAAAAGGGACAAAATTTTTCATCTTTTGGGTATAAATTACAAGATGGAAAGATTTTTGTTTGTATTTTTCTTTTCAATTTGGCTATAAATTTTATGATTACCTATAAATTTCTATGAAAAATTCTAAAAATCATTTAGCTTTGTAACAAAACCTTTTCATAATAATTCAAAAAGTTCTAATAGCATTTAATTAGCCTATAAATCAGATAAGTTCAATTTTTTAATAGTTCTTATTTTTCAAATCGATTAGACTTAATTCAAGCAAAAAAATTTAGATGCTTTTTGTTTAAGTGCTTAATTGACTCGAAAATTGTTCTAAATATCTTAGAAAAATAAAATTCCCTTTCAACAAAATCAAACTTTCCCATCAATAAAACTTTATTAACTTTCTCAAACATTTGTTTGAATATAAAATCAGGAATGTTTTATTACCCGAAAATTTAATTAGACAAAAAAGAAAATAAAAATTCTCATAAAAAATAAATAAAAATGTCATTCAGTTTTGTTCGCTGCTTCTGTTTGTCTTCAAAAGTGGAGTCCGTCCTCTACGCTTGATACATCATAATGAACGCCTTTAAAAATAAATTAAAATTAAAAAAAAATTAGCCCAGATTAATTTAAGATCGAGATAGCTTAGTTATTTTTTTAAAGAAAATCACCGCTCAGAGGTTTAGGAACTAATAGTCTATTCGATTAGTAAGCCGAGTGAAATGGTGAACAGGAAACGCAAGTGAAAGTCAACATTAATTTTCCCAGAACAAAATAGCCTATCTAATAAAAATGCAAGAGTCTAGATAATTCATAGATAAGCAAGTAGATGGGTACGTCTTTTGGACAGGTTAAGATCGGATAGACCATACAGCTAATAAATAATTACTTTAATTGCCTAGTGTAATCTGACCATCAGAAAACCCTACGCTTAAGTGACCGAAGGGCCGATTAAATATACAATCTTACTCAAATTATTAAAAAAATAAATTGTTTAAAAAAATTATTAATCTTACATCTTCGTTTATGTTTTGTAAAAATGGTAGAATGTACTGTCCGTTTGACACTGGCTGGTTTACTTGAACTTGCTGTGATGGAGTTGACAGTTGACTTGGTTGAGTTTGATTATTCGGTACGGTGTGAGTTGTTCCGCTCTGGTTAGAAGTGTGTGTCGGTGGTGCCACATTGTAGGCCAATTGGTGGTTCAATAGCTGAGGACTGTGTGCCGAAGGCTGAAGTAAAGTTGGCGCTTGCGCTAGCACTGCTTGCTGGGCTAAATAATTAAGAAATTTTATTTTTCTAATTAATTTTTGTCTTCTTAATTATATTTTAAAAAATCAACCAAAATTTCTTCCTAATTTTCAGACAGACTTTTTTTTTTTTTTAATTATTTAAAATGAGCTATAATTTTAATTAACTTTAATTAAAATAAAATTAATAAAAGATAACTCTAGTTTAATTAAACTTCATTTATTCTTATAAAAAAATATCTAAATTAATAGAATTAAAAAAATTTGTATTTTTTGAGTTGTATCTAGAATAAAAAAATATCTTCTATCAATATTTAGCCATTATTTTTACCTGTAACCATTTTTCACTATTTTTATTTTATTAGATTTTAATTGAGATGAACTTTTTTTATTATTATTAATATTAAATTAACCTCCTTTAAGGAGAAGTAATATAAAAAATATTACATAAAAAAAACAAAAAAGAAGATAAAAATAATAAAAAATTCATTTCAGTTCAGAAAAAAAAGATTAGGAGAGAAATTATTACGTTTGACATGGATTTTAATCATATTTTAATAACTCCTTCAAAAGTTGTCTATAAAGTTTGAGTCTTATATTGTTTAGACACAGCCAGATAAAGTCTGAGATACCATCATTAGTCTTGTGATTATTTTTTAATTTCTCTTTTAATTTATCTATATTACTGGTAATATTGCGGGCCTCAATATTAAAATAGCCTGTTATTAGCTTTACTTTTTATGATTTTCTATTAAAATAGCGGTATCTAAAAATTAACAATTCAACTAAAAAATTTTAAAAAAAATTAAAAAAAAATCACATTTTAATCATTGAATGTTAATCACAATTTTTTTTTTTAACTTTAAAATTTTTATTAAAAAAATCAATTCTTCCATTAAAGTCTTGAAAATTGGTCAAAAAATAAAGTAACAATGGAATAACTCTTTTAATTTTAAAACCTTTTTTGATCGGTAAAAAGAATTGAGTACAATCTGAAGTGATCTTTCTAATGGAACAGTCTGTTTTCAGAAATCTTAGGTCATAAGTTTTTTTAAAGCAACTGATCTCATAAAGCTAAATATTGACAAAATATTGGACCACATTTTTTAATATAATAATCTTCAGAAAGAAACTAAATTTATACTAATTTAATAAACTTTTCAAGACATCAATCTAATGATTTGACAAACTTCCGTCTAATAACATTAAAGCTGTGAATGATTCAATATAAAAATTGAACAAAAAAAATTAGGAAAAAATTTAAAAATTTTTTTCCAAAAAAATAATTTTAACTTTTTAAAAAAAAAAAAATATTTACGTAGATATTTTCCAGCAATCATGAAAGGAGATGCAGCAGCAGCAGCAGCGGCAGAGGCAAATTGATAGCCAGATGGCAGAGCAATGGGCGCTCCAAGTCCAGCCATGGAAAAATGTAGGGGTGCATTGAATATGCCGCCAGGACCGAGCGCCAAATGCTCGGGCATGTCTCCGGCGGGCAACAACGGATTAGTGTAATCTCTACTCTTTTCATTATTGTACTTTACATTCAATGTGTTCAACTTTGAGTAGTCAATGTGCAGTGTGCAACACGAAGCGTAAATGCTGTGACCGTGCAGGGCATTTTTGGCCGCCTGGGCGCATCCGGCGTCTTTCATTTGAATTAATGCTTGAAATTTTTCATTTTTAGTAAAGGTGATTATTTTGAGTACTGGACCAAAGCGTGAGAATATTTGGTAAATGGTGTCCAGCGAAACGCCATAGAGCATGTTCTGAATCATGGCGCGGAGCACTGTGTTTTGTCCGCCGGACTGAGCCGACTTGTGCAGCTCTTTGGCCAAGTCCAAGGCGGCCCTGGCCACTTGGTTGTTGGTGTTGGCCGGGTCGGTCACCAAATTCTTGTAGTTCGAGTATTGCACAAATATTTGTCTGCCTGTCACTTGGATTGGGTTGTTGGCAAAGTAGTTGATCATGGACTGGGCCTCCTCGCACTTTTCGAACTCCAAAAAAGCCTGGCACTTTGAGCGCAGATTGAGCACATTGATTATGTTGCCGAATATGAGGCCGAATTGTATGACTTCGACCTCGGTTATTTGCGGCGGTATGTTGCGAATGTGAACTACTTTGGATGGCTGGGATCTGTGGGTCTTTGCCTTTTTGGCCTCGGGCCTCTCTGCCAACTGGTTGTATTGGACGGGCGAGAAGCCCGGGTTGCTCGTCGACGAGGACGGCGACGAAGACGATTGACTGCTGGCCATGGTCCGGTTGGCTTCGCTTTCACTTGAGTCCTCAAGTACTCGCTGACAAACAAATTAAAGCTTTAAAATTGAACAGAAAAAATTCTTTATTTATTTTTATTACCTTCATATTTGTATGCTATTGGGACGCAAAGTTTTCAATTGTTCGATAGGTAAATATTTATGAGAGCACTAGTTTGTGCATTTGATAGCTTCGATTCTAAACTCTTAAACAAACAATTGAATCGATTAAGAGGCTCTTTTTTCTCTTTTTTTTCTTAGTTTAATCCCTCTCTTCCGTTCACTTTAAATCGAATTTTATTTACTATTGTATTATCTTTATCTAAAAACAAACATTTTTTTATTATTATATTTTTTTTTATTAATTTCAATAATTTGCTTTAGCTCGAAAATGAGCTCAAATTGAGTAACAATATTAAATCCTTTAGTAGTTTAAAAAGGTTTTGATGCATTGAATAAAACCTGGCTAAACTATAGCTAAAATTGTTATTACCCTATTAAAAAAATTTTATTAATTTAGAAAAAATTATTTTTTAAATTCTTATTTTTCTAAATTTAATTTATTAACCAAGAAAAAGAGCTAAAAAGACCTGTGAAAGAATGTTAAATCTTTTTCTATATTAAAAAGATTTAGACGCATTGACTAAAACCGAGTTAAACTATAGCTAAAATTGTAATTACCCATTTATAGAATTTTTATTAATTTAGAAAAAATTATTTTTTAAATTCTTATTTTTCTAAATTTAATTTATTAACCAAGAAAAAGAGCTAAAACTGTCAAAGAATGTTAAATTTTTTTCTATATTAAAAAGATTTAGATGAATTGAATAAAACCTGGCTAAACTATAGCTAAAATTGTGATTACCCATTTAAAGAATTTTTATTAATTTAGAAAAAATTATTTTTTAATTTTTTCTCTTGATTTTAATAATTTTTTCTAGCTCGAAAAGGAGCTAAAATTGATTAACAATCTTAATTCTTTTTATAGTTTAAAAAGTTTTAGATGAATTGAATAAAACCTGGCTAAACTAGAGCTAAAAATTTTAATTACCAATTGAAATATTTTTATCAATTTAGAAAAAAATATTTTTTGATTTTTTTTTTAATTTTAATAATTTGTTCCAGCTCGAAAAGGAGCTCTAATTGATTAACAATCTTAATTCTATTTATATTTTCAATTTTAATTCTGTTTATAGATTTAGATGAATTGTATAAAATCTGATTAAATATTGATCTTAAACTAAAAAAAATTTATCACTTTTCCTTTTAATTTATTAATATTTTTATTTAGTCTAGCTGTGAAAAGATTAAAAAATCATATAAGACCAGTCACTGAAACTAGATATTGGTGTTTTTTAAAAATATTTATATTGAGTGAATAAAACGTTGCTAAAATAAAGATGAACATCGAATACCTATTAAAATATTTTTATTAATCTAAAAAAATTATTTAAAAATTTTTTTTTTCTTAATTTTAATAATTTGTTCCAGCTCGAATAGGGGCTAAAATTGAAAAGCAATCTTAATTCTTTTTGTATTTTAAAAAGATTTAGATGAATTATGTAAAATATGATTAAGCATTGATTTACTATTATCTTAATCTAAAGAAATAAAAATAATATAAAATATTTTTTTTATTAATTTATTAACATTTTAATTTAATCTAGCCTTGAATTGAGCAAAAACTTTGTAAGATAACTAAATATTAGGGTTTTTAAAAAGATTTAGATGAATTGAAGGGAATTTTCTAAACCACAGCTGATTGAAATTATTATCTTGAACTAAAAAATTTTTTTTATAAATTTATTAATTTGGTCTAGCCAGAAAAAGGGAAACATTGTAAAAGAATGCTGACAGAAAACTAATCACTGTAAATTTTGAATTAAATTCATTGAATATAATCTGGCTAATTATGGCTAAACATTGATAAAATATTTAATATTATTAACTAAAACTTGAAATTAATTATTTTTTATTAATTTATTAAGATGGTCTTTTTCGAAATGGAGCTAAAATTTTTAAAGACCCTTCACTTTAACTTAACCTTTGTATATTTAAAAACATTTCGATAAATTGAAACAAATCTTGGCAAATAAAAGCTAAAAATTTATAACATATTAAAATTATTATTTAAATCTGAATAAAAAAATTTCAAAATTAATCTATTAATTTAATACCGAACAATAGTTTTTTATTATACTGGCGAATTATTAGAATAGTTTGAAAAGATTTAGGTAAATTGAAGGCAATTGTGCTAAATAAAAGCTCTAAATTGATAAACCATTAAATTATTATTCAAATCCAGGGAATAAAAAATTTTAAAAAATTTTTTTATTAATTTTTTAACTTATTAATTTGATTTAACAGCAAAAATTTTGTAAACGCCTTCACTGGAACTTATTCTTTGTGTATTTAAAACAGATTTAGATAAATTGAAGATAAAAATTGTAATAATACTGATTGAAATTTTTTCTTTCTTAATCTAAAAACAAACTTTTTTAGTTATTTTTTTTTATTAATTTATTTAATAAGTCTAGCTCTAAAAGGGGCAAAATTGTATAAGAATGTTGAATTGGTTGTGTTTAAAAAAGATTTAGATAAATGGAAGAGAATTCAGCTAAATTATAGCTAACAATTGATAACCTATTGAAATTATTATCTTAATCTAAAAGGCTTTTGTCGACTAGCTTGATTTATTAAGCCAAGCTCGATTAATAAATCATTTGGCTTGATTTTTGCTCGCTCAGCTCTATTCGGGCTTCTAGGTGTAGTCGAAAAGGTGTGGTCTCAAAATATTTGTGATCAACATGCCAAATACCTTTCAGATTGTTTATCTAGGTAAATAGCCCAAATTCACAAATATGCTCCCATTTCCGTGTTTGTTCTTCGCATAGCACTTGAACAACGCTCATTTTGGCTAATCATAACATCATAGACCTAATTTTATCGTCGATTAAAATTCTTTTGGAGAATACTTAGCAAATTTTGTAAATCACGTACGGATTACCGTTGGCTTAAGCACGGTTTATCTGGCCTCAATAAAATTCAACTAATTAAAACTAAGCCTTCACCAAAAATGGGTCAAGATGCGTCCATGTCGCATTGATGTTGAAAATTTTTTTCTCTTTTTTTTATTTCATAATTTAAAAAAAAATAAAATTTCTCCAATTTTATAATTGCTAATTAATAAATAAAATTTCAAAATTTTATTACTTTTAATCATGAAAAACAAAGACCTACAAGTTCAATTTCAAATTTAAACCTTATCGACCATTTAGTGACCAAAAAAAATTTTAAATCTTTTTCTTTATATAATGTTTACATTAGTACCTTTGGGCCCGTCTATCCGATCTGCCATTTAGACGTATATCAGCAGCTATTTATGCTCCATTCTAGCTTAAACGCTCAAGGTGTAGTTAGTTAACTAATCCAGTGATATCGACAAAGATGTCACTATATCACACTATAAACTTAAAAAAAAAATTTTCTAAATTTTTAATTTTTTAATTGATATGTTGTAGTCCTTTAAATGTCTACAACTGCTTTCTAATCCGAAGTGCATTTATATTTGAATTTTATATTCGAAATTGAAACAGTGTAAGCTGGTTCAATTTCTATTATAAAATCACAGTGAAAACTGTTTATTTTAGAAAAGATTCATTCTCATTTTTTTCTTTATATTTTTCCTTTTTCTTTATTTTTTGTATTAGGCTAGAATGGCCATTTGTTATAATTTAATAAATATATTTAAATAAGAAAATAGTTTTCTTTATTATTATTTTTTAAGGGTTTAAGTAACAGACCGAATTAAGTAGAAGACAAAAAAAATCTTTTTAAGTGTAGACCCTTAAAAGATACCTAAAATTTTAAGCTTCAACATTTAAGTTTTATCATATTCAATCAATAATCATTCAATGAGTTATCACCAAAAAATGAATAAATGGACTTAAGAAAGTGTCACTGTTCTCTTCTAAAACTTTTTTTAATTTTGAGTCTGTAAGTGAACAGGCGTTCAAAAATAAGATACACCAAGTTTAATTGCAAAAAAAAGATAAAAATGAAGGTGTACTAAATGATATCCTTGTGCATAGATACATTGTAAACAAAAGCAAATTTAATTGGAATACAAAAAAGACTCATCGTTTTCAAACTTGGAAAGAAAATAGAAAAGAACAACTTTGTCTCAAAAAAATTGAATTATTATGGAAAAAAAAAGTTTTTTTGATTCATGTTTTGAATTTTTTTCCAATAAACATTTTTGTTTAACAAATTTATGGAAAATTTTAAACTAAATTTTTATTTAATTAAAATTTAATTTTAAAACAAAGGCCAAATATACTAGAAGTATGTAGTGTGTTCCAAATCATAAACCAAGTTGAAAATGCTAATTTCGAGTCTAATTACATCCGTACGCCTCAACCAGATTTTTTTAAAAATTAAATCTCAAATTCTTAGAAAGAATTTTGTTAATCTTAGTTCAAATTTTAAAAATATTAAGTTTTATGATTTGAGGTACTAAAGTAATTTGCTGGAGTTATCAAAAAATAAAATTTGGTCAATTCATTTTAATATTAACTCTAAAATTAATTTTTTATTAAGAGGTTGCGTGAAAAAAATTCCTTAAGCTGCTAGAATAATAATTAATTGAAATTATTGGAAAATAAACTACAAAAATCACTTATTTATTAATAAATGAATTTAACTAATAGTCTAAAAATTATAAAAAATTTAACAAACAGGGTTGTTTAAAAAATAAAAAATTTGAAAAAAAATAATAAATTTTGAGCGAGCGACCAAAGTTGCTAGAATAATAATTAATTGAAATTATTAGAAAATAAACTAAAAAAATGACTTATTTATTAATAAATGAATTTAACTAATAGCCCAAAAATTTTAAAAAAATTTAACAAACAGGGTTGTTTAAAAAATTAAAAATCTGAAAAAAAATTATTAATTTTGAGCGAGCGACCAAAGTTGCTAGAATAATAATTTTGTGAAATTACCAGAAAAAAAAACTTTATAAAATGACTAAATTTTAATTAATGAATTTTATTATTAACTCAAAAATTAAACTTTAGTACTTTAGAAAAATAATCTTTTTTATTTTTAAGATTAACATACTAACCAAAATAATTTTTTTGATCATGATCTCAAGCGGCTTTTAAACGCCAGCACGGTTGTCAAACTCGATATTTGAGAGTTTTCTTATTTTAAATGACTGAAAAAAATAAAAAAATAAAATTTAAGTATTCACTAAAAACTTTATTAGAATCGGGTTAATTATCTGTATAGAAATTTGTAACCTGAAAAAATCTCGAAAGCAATTTTAAGAGAAACCATAATTTTGTGGCGAACACCGAAGAAAACTCTAACAACTAAATCAACATTTCATTATTTGGTGTATTTACTTTGGAATAACAAGATTGATCTAAGGTATACAAAAAAAAATTAAAAAAGCTAACATAAAACGACTCAGGTAAGAGCGTGCAGATAAAAGCATAAATCTTGTCATAAAACTTGATAATAATTTTATGGACTTTAATTAGGCGATTAATTTAAAACTAAAATTTTGACATTTCTTAAAATGAGCTTTTTTATTTTTATCTCGGCAGTTGATAAAAGACCAAAATCAGGACGAAAACCTAATGAATTATTAAAATCAGGTAGCAAAACTCATAAATTCCAATTTATCATTTCTTGACATGTTTCAATTCTGAATTATTAATCGAAAGAAAACTTTATTGATTTCTCTCGAAATTCAAAGCTTTAAAAAAATATTTGCTCAAGTTTCTAATAAAACTTTAATTAACTAATGGAATCGAATGCAAATCTCCCATTATTTGCTCTAGACTCGCACACAAACGTGCCACTTGCTCAACTGTTGACTTATCATGATCACTAATGTACCTGATCGCCTCTTTTGGACGCACAACCATCTAGTGCCATTTACCTTTACTTTTAAAAAAATCTTCAAATGTTTAATTAGCCTAGATACATAAAAACAAATTTACCTTTAAATTAGTACTAAAACTAAATTGCTTTATCCCCAATGACAATATTATGCTAATCTGCCGAGTCCCCATGCTCGCTCGAAACTTAATATGCTCCCTAAATGTCACATGTTCTATTTACTTTTCGAATTAAGCTAAAACTTTTTCCAAACACCAAGTCCAAAATTTGCACACAAGCTTTTTTCATTTTTTTCCTATTTTTTCTTTTTTGCTTTCTTGTTTTCCTAAACAACTACTAATGCAACACAAGTGCTTGATAGCTGAACATGTCACCAAGTGGAATAATTCGCAGTATTTTTTAATAAAAAAATACAAAAGGAAGACTTTTATTGCCGGATTTTGTTGGTTCAGTTTTAAATTAATTGAAACCAAACAAGACTTAATCAAAAATCGAGTCGATTTCAATTCGGCAATGTTTGCTCTTTCGTTGTTATTCTTGTCAATCTACTCCACAAATAAACTTAAAATTAACAAATTGTTTGCTTATGTTCTTTGTTCGATCGGAAGAATTTTCCGTAAGCGGATAAAATTTCACTAGACCCAAAAATTTGTTTGTTCAATTAATTTATCAAAATTTTGCCATCTTGTTTTTTTTTTATAAATTAAAAAAGATAAAATAAAATAATTTAAAATTTAAAAAAAAAATTTATTGTCTTTAACTTTGAAAATTAATTCTGTATATTAATTTAATAGAAAAAATTTAAATTTAAATTCTCTTTATTAATTAAAGGATAAAATAATAAAATTGAAAAAAAATTTAATTTATTATCTAAAACTTTGAAAAACAATTCTCCAAGTTCTAAAAACTGGTGTGCACTCGGCTTTTTAATAGAAAAAAATTTATTTTTTAATTTCTAAAATTAATTAATTGATAAATTCAATAATTTTAAATTTTCTTTTTTTTATCATTTAAAGGATAAAATTTTTGTGTTAATTTATTTGGGTTTTTAGGTTCTCTAAGACCTAAAAACCGATTTTGCTTTCTCATAAAAATTAATAAAATTTAATTTTTTTAATAATTAACGCATAAAATAAAGCAATTTAAAAATAAAACATTTTTTCTAATATATACTGAAAAAAACCTTAACAAATTGGTGTTCAAAGCTATAAACACCGACATTGGCTTTTTTATAAAAAAAAATTTAATTTAAATTTTATTAATTAAAGGAAAAAATAAAATAATTTAAATTTTTTAAAATTTATTGTGTTAAACCTTGACAAATTGGTGCTCCAACTCATAAACACCGACGCTGCATTTGGCTTTTTCGTCATACTCGGCCCATTCAAGTTCTTTGAGGTCAACTTCGAACTTGGTGCCGGACTCTTCGCCTTCAGCGAGCCAACCGGCCAAAAATTCGCACTCCACAGGCATGTATCCGCGGCAGTCAAACGCCACAATGGTCTTGAAGCTCTCCGAGTCCTCGCTGTTGTACGGCTTGAGCGATTCTGGCAAAATGTCTTAGCTAAATGATTAAAAACTTTCTCAAAGCAAAGTTTTATGTCCATTACTTATTGAGTTTTCTCGATGGCATAGTTTGCACTTGGACACCAAATTTGCGTAGCTGCGCGTTCCTTTCAACTCACTTGACTCTTCCTGCGTCAAATACTGAAATGATGGACTAACCTCTCCGCAGCTTTGACACTTAAGCTTCAGGTACCAGCGAAAGTTGTCTGGCTCTGGATGAAGATTGGTCAAATTCTCCAGAGTACATTTTAACTGCAAGCCCATTTTAACCATTTTTGAAAAGTCTATAATTAATTCAATTTCGAAATTTATGAATTTTAGCAGTTTATTTTATATTAAGTTATGCAAAATATGCTTCACACTTGAATGTTGAATTTAACTTCCCAATTTTCAAAAATTTTAATTTTTCAAATTTTTTTTATTAATTGATAATTTTTTATTATTAATTTAAGAATATAACTAGTTTTTATGATAATTTATTGGTATCAAAAATTTTGACTTTTTTTTAATTTAATTGCGTATACAATTTTTGATAAAATTTGATAAAAAAAATTTTTTTTATAACTCAGTTCATAGACAAGAAATAAAACTAGAATTTTAATTTTTAATTCTAATTACTTGTTTAGAATGTAAAAATTATAAAGTATTTTTTTAAATATTAGTTGTTTTTAAACATGCTAAGTTGAAAAGCTTCTTTTTTCAAAAATTTCAATTAAATGTCAAGTATATGAATTAGCAAACTAGCTTTGATGATTAGCTCTAAATGCTAATGCGCATAAGCCAAAAATTTTAATTTGTTTCTAAAAAGCTAAATTTAAATTTAAATTAGGAAAAGCGAATAAATATTTGATTAAGAGAAAACTTTTCATTTTATCAAAACTACGACTAGCCTAGCGTCCGACAAGAGCAAATATTTAAGATTAATTTTTTTCTAAAAGCCCATTTAATCAACAATTTTGGAATAGAATTTCAATTCCGAAAAAATAAAAATTTGATATTAATTCTATTTTAAAATAGCTTAAAATCAATAAATTTAGATCAAAATATTTAGACTCAAGTTTATAAATGAAGAATTAATAAGCTTCAAGTATAAAGCTCTTTCAATTTAGAACGCTTACTCAAAGTCTGAATAAACTTTAGACAATATCTAGATTTTAATACAGGAAACAGTATCTTTAATAGATTCTCAAAATGAGTGTGACAAATAAGACCGTGGAAGTGTTCACTTAGAAATACTCGAAAAATTTTAATTTTTTTTTAATTTTAAATTTTTTGAATGTTTTGTTTCTTTAGAAAATTGAAAATTTCTGATATTTTTGAAAAACGCAATTTATAGAATTTGAAGATCAATATTTGATTTTTTAATAAAATTTGAAAATTTCTCCTTCTGAACAAAATTTACCAAAAATTTAGCAATTAAAATGAAAAAAAATTTTATAAGGTTAAATTTCTTTTTTTATTAGGATTTAATTTTTTTTAATTTTTTATTTAATCAATTTGTGAGAAATCCAATTTATGCATTTAAATTAAAAGTGAATTTAAAATTTCAGATAGCAAACCAAACATATGATTTTTATTTTAAAAAAAGAATTTTTTTTGAAAAATTCAATGGAATCAAGAATTGACTTAATATTAAAAAAATAAAGATTTTTAAATTTGACTCTATCTTGGTTGTTTTACATCATTAATTTTTATATTAAAAAAATATTTTCTAAAAACGCATTTTTTAACATCTTTAACCAAAAAACATCCAAACAATATTGTCTGAAATGAATTTTCGAAATTTAAAAACTTAAATTTTTAATAAAATAAGAATTTTGAATTATTTTTTTCAAAAATTTAACATTTAAATTGGTATTAGTTTTTTCTATTAAATACAACTAAAGAAGAGAGAGAAAGATGTTTAGCTAGTTGTTAAGTCCAACAAGTTGTTTTTTCTAGCAGAATAAACGAAAAATTTAATTTGTAAGAAATTGAATTCTATTTATTTTGAATCAGATTCAGCTTTAAAAAATTTAAACATGAAGTTTTCTTTTTGTTCTATTTAAATAAAAACAAATCAAGATTAAAGACTGATTTCTCTAAAGAAAAGAAAAAATCTACATTGTGCTAGCTATATAAAAATTTTTAAAATCTAAATTTAAAGCTTTATTTGACTCCACTAGTGTTTTAAAGCTTTTTCTTAATCATAAATTGATCATTAAAAGTCAAAAGCAATTTTTTTACTTTTACCAAAAAAAATGAGACCATTTGTTGGAATTGTTTTTTCAATGTTATTGATTGAGATGATAATTTGCCTTCCAGTTTTGAGAAGAGATATGTTTAGCGATATGATGGAACATAATAGAAAAATGGCTGTTGCTAACAATGAATTCTTTCAAAAGATGGCCAACCAGAATTTAAATCATAACTTGAATTTATTCAAGTCAAACGTTGGCAGTGGCAGTATTTATTTAGATGGTAAAAAGTATTCGTATAAAAATGGGCTTTTGATCGATCAAGCAACAAAAACAACTTTGGGTAAACAAGAGTCAGACCAAGTTTTAAAAAGATTGGAACAATCACAGAAATTGACATTGGATACTTTCAAATATGTTTAAATATTTAGTTTTGTATTTTCAATATTGACAATGTTTTTAAGCTTGTTACAGACAAGTTTTGTTGTTATTTTTTATCTAAATAATTGAAATAATAATAATTTTTATATTGAATAAAGTTTGGAATTTTTCAATTAATTTTTGATTTCAATTTTTTTAGTCCTGACTAGTTTTGAACTGTTTGGTCTATAGAGAAAAATTAAATATAAACTTTTATTCAAGAAATTATTTTTAAAATTAAAAATTTTATTCAATTTATTGCTCCTTTGAAATTTAATAGAGATGATTTTTTTTATCAAAAATTTTTTCACAAAAAAAAAATAAATTCATAAAAAGTCTAATTTTTATTTTAAAAGAGTAGATTTTTATTTAATCTGATATAAATTTTTATTTATATTATACATTCTTAATAATTAGGGAATTTTATTTAATATTTGGGGTAATAAAATAAAAAAATTGGGTTTTTTTTTAATTGTGTGGTATCGATTTTAATGACAGATATGTTTTATAGCAACGATTTGTAAATTATAAATGTATTTTCTGGGAATAAAAAAGAAAAAGTTAAATTTAATTAACCTCTGTAATAACTCGATATATTCTCAGATATTTTCACTCCATAATATAGAATTTAAAAAAATGCGCAATTGGATATGGAGTATATTTTCAAATCAAAACCATATTTAGAAAAAATATTTTTGGAATTGTTTAATTAATGAGGATAAATAAGATAAAGTGGCAATTTTACACGGGAATTTTACCAGATTTTAGATAAATATCCGTTACCATATTCCACGTAAAAAACTGTAAACTTACAAAAAATCCTATGTCCAAATATGGCTGGAATTACTTACTTAGTTGAGAATCTTTTATGAAAATACGAAAATTTAAAACTTTCAAGAAACAGCAGCAACAAAGAAAAAAATAAAATTAATTAAATATTTTATCTTAAATATTTTAGAAAAAAGCTTTGATTTCGGATTCGTTAACACAAAGTTTACACAAACATACAATCCAAATAATATAACCAACCTTTATAAAAATTCAAAAATTTATATATGATTAGTGATTTTTTAAACTACCTCTTAATTTTAGATCTAAGAAAACAATTTTAATAAATGAAACAAACTCCGATTTTTAATTAAAAAATTTCATAAATTTAAATGAATTTTTTAGAACAAAGTTTTTTTAATTTTTTTAAAACTATTTCAATGGACATTAAAAATTATTTAAGTATTTGAATTAAATTTTCTATTTACTTCTTGGTTCTGCTAGCTAATTTTATATTTTTCCTTATAAAAAATACGATTATTAAAGAATTTTAGTCATAAAAAATTTAAAAATTTAAGTCCAGATTTGTTTGTTATATTTTAAAATATCGACTATTCCATTTAGAAACCAAATTTTTTAAGAATTATCTTTTTAATGCATTTAAAGATTTGGTTGACTTTTTTGTACAACAATTTCCACTTAATTGTAAATTAAGTTATTTAATTTTAATGTTTGAAAAAAATTATTGAAACAAATTTTTCAATTCAATTTTTGTTTTGAACCTATATTGCAACGAACACAAAAAATTTAATATTAGTCTTAATAACTTTAATATTTAAATATTTGAGATACGAAATAAAATAAACTGAAAATTTGTTTCTATAATCATTCCAAAATATAAAAGAAATTTGATTTATTTACAATAAAAAGTTGCTTTTTAATAAGAAAATTCACCCTTGATTTAATGAATAAACTTTTCTAACAAATTCCACTAAATTTTAAACCGATTAGAAGCAAAAATATATTTTCTTTGACAAAAATCTTTATTTAAAAAATTTATTTATATTATTGATTAGAAAAAATCTCAATTTTTGAATTTTTTTGGTTAATTTTATAACTTTTTATTTTTGAGCAACTTTTTTCTCAAGGCAAATAGTCAAGTAGCTAAGCAAAATTGTCAAAAAATCAATAATTATTAATTAATAGTCTCAAAAGAACACAAAACATTAGCAATACACCTTTTTTGACAAAGTAAAAAACATTCTAAAAATCAATAACTAAAAAAATCCATCTGCTTCACCAATATATTGCTGTGGACGAATCGATATAAATCGATTTTAAAACAAAAAATTAACATTTGATTTCACCTTTTAAAAATTTATTTATTTCCCATCCTTATTGACAAAAATGTTGTTTGTGCGTCGCCACAAATCCTCAGCCAACATTCAAGCCAAGCACCAGGAGCGCTGTGCGCAAATAACCGGCTTTCTAGGCTTTCTGATGCTAGTCCTGGCCAGCCTGATGCTTTATTTTGCCATTACGACTGAATACAGCGAGCAAAAAACAATGTTTTACATTCTGTTTGCCGCCTGTCTCATATCATTTGGTCTCCTAGTCGGAATAACCATCTATCAGCTGAAAAAATCGCAGGACAAGAAGCGAAGTTTTGTGAATTACCAAATTAATCAGAGAAATCAAACCATCAATAGATGCATATCAAGAAGCAATGTCGACTTGGGCCCTGATTTACACTCTCAAAATGACTACAGTCAATACAATTCAAAGGCTTTTTTAAATTAAATTTTTTTTTTAAATTGATTTTTTTTAAATTTAATTTTTTATTATTTAATTGTTGTTGTTAATAAATCTCAAGCTAATGCCTTTGTTATTTATTATTCTTGTTATGAAATATTTAATTTAATGGTTACCTTCTCCTTTAAATGTATGCTTTTTAATAATTTAAACTTGAATATCCTATTGTTAAATAATTCTGGATTATAATTTTTTTTTAAATAATTAAAAATTTAAAATGAATACTTTTATGCAGAATTTAAATAAATGAAGTGTTAATCAGTCCTAAGAATAGGGTACTGGCCTGCTGATTAATCTTGAAAAAAAATTGAAAAAAAAAATTTTTTTCTTAAATTAAATTGTTGTTGTTAATAAATCTCAATTTGATTTTAATTTTTTTAATTTTTTAATGATTTAAATGTAAACTTTTACAAAGTGTTAAACAGTCTTAAATTAGGGACACTAGCCGTTTGATTAACCTTGAAAATGAAAAAAAAATTTTTTTTAAATTAAATTGTTGCTGTTAATAAATCTTAAACTAATGCCTAAGTCAATTTTTATTCCTAGTTATGAATTATTTAATTTAATAATTAGCCTCTCTTTTAATTAATGACCATTTAATTTAAGAAATTTGAAATATAATTTAAGGAACAGCAATAATTTATATTAACCGATGGCAAAATCGAAAAATGGTGAAAAAAAATCTGAATTTTTTTACTCAATACTGATAAATTGATTTGTGGCTAAAAGGTTCTGTCAATTTTCTTTAAAACTAATTTCATTGTATTAGAATTTGTGGCAAATTTGAATTGTTTAACTGGAATATCTTTTTTGATAATTTTTTTAAAAATAATTTAGGATTCTATTTTTTTTATTTTTTTAAAATTTAAAATTTAAATGTGAACTTTTACAAAGTGTTAATCAGTCTTAAATTAGTGGCACTAGCCGGTTGATTAAACTTGATAATGAAAAAAAAAATTAAACTTTTTTTAAATTAAATTGTTGTTGCTAATAAATCTCAAACTAATGCCTAAGTTAATTTTTATTCCTAGTTATGAAATATTTAATTAAAAACGCTTAATCCTCCCAAGGTTTAAGCTGACATTAAATCCATCATTCGAAAATTGGCAATTAAATGCTAAAACTTTGCCAATCTAGCTAACCAGATTTTCTAGCAACTAATTTCAAAAAATTACCTTTTCCTGCAAAGCCCTAATCTCAAGATTAAACTAAAACCAAGATGATTCACTCAATTGTTTAGACCAAGTTCCCTTATCGACAAACATTAGTAATGCTTTAATTTACAACTAATACTTGAAGAGTTAAAATTTGAATAATTTTTTTCTAGCTAAAAAATGAGACACTTTTTCATATTTTCTTGTTTAATTTCACTTTTGAGCGCTTATTTTCATGGCAGCGGTCACAACTCGGTCCGCGGAGGAAGCTGTGCCGACTTTTTGCACAAAAATCACATGACTTCGTGCTGTTTGGGCAGAAATGACGAATGCTACATGGTTCACTTTGACACCAGATGCTATTGTGATCAATTTTGCGGCAAAAACTCGACTAGCGACTGCTGTCCTGATGTGGTCCGCGAGCACAATGTCAACAAGTGCCCAGTCAAAGCAGGCATTTGCCACAGAAACGGCATGGTGTACCAAAACGAGCAGAGATTCATGGACAACTGCAATCACTGCCGATGCAAGAATGGCGTGGTCAAGTGCAAAAACAGGCCTTGTTTGATCAACCCAGACCTATTGTCTGAAATAAACGGCAGTAATTACGGCTGGACAGCCGCAAATTACTCGTTTTTTTGGTCAAAGACCCTAGAGTTTGCGTACTTGCACTATCTGGGCGTCACTTTGCCATCCCACAGACAGAAGCCTTTAAGCTCGGAATTTTCCGGGCATGTCCAGTCATCCTACGACTTCAGGAAGGAGCCTTATTTTCAGGGAAAGTATTCGAATGGAATAAAAAATCAGGGAATGTGCGCTGCCTCATGGGCATTCTCAATGATGGACATGGTAACAGATCGAGCCTCCAAATACAGCAGAAAGCCGATGGACCAAAGTCCATCAGTAGAGCAATTGATTGCATGTAGTTCAATAAATAAAAAAAGAAATAAGTGTTCAAGTCTTTCAGTTGACCAAGGCTGGCTATCAGCCCAGAGCATGACAGGTATAGCTGATACCGAGTGCTATGGCAATAGAGATGTTCAGTCGGGATTCTTATTCACGTGTAAAATGAAGAGCAGCACATGTCCCGGCCGTGCCAACAGCACTAAAAAATTTTATGTTTCCAAGGCTTATCCAGTTTGGCCACAAAGTCAAAGCATCATGACAGAAATACTAATGAATGGACCGGTACAAATGGTCTTTAAGATATATGATGATTTTTTTATGTACAAATCAGGTGTTTATAGACCTAGCAGTCGGGCACAGTCGTTCATACGGAATCAGTATCATGCGGTCAAAGTTCTAGGATGGGGGAGCGAAAATGGTGTGGACTATTGGCTGGCAGCGAACAGCTGGGGTCCGGAATGGGGCGAAAATGGCTATTTTAGAATTAAGAGAGATGTGTGTTCGACTGAAATTGGCAAGCATGTCTACGGAGCATGGGTTTATATCAAGTAAAGATAGTTTTTGTGAAAGCTCTACACTTTTTTCTTATATTTTTTATTAAATTATTATTTTTTTAAAATTTATTTTTTTAGTGAATAAAAGTATTTTTTAGTTAGCCAATTTCTGTTTAATTGGAGATTTTTAATCTAACTTTTGTTTTGAGTTAGATTTTGGTGTTTTTTTTTCAAGTTTTCTTTTTTCAATAAATAAATATGAAATTGTGGCTGAATTTTAAAAAAAGACTTTTTTAAATTTTAAATTTTGATTTTTTTTTTAATTTTAGAAGAGACTTTTTTGGATACAAAAAAAATTTAATTTTTAGAAAATTTTTGACTAACTTATAAATGCACAATTTTGCTGATTGTCATTTTCACTTCTTTTATTTTTGACAAATATATGTACTTATAATTATGTCTGGTCAATTTAGCAAACACAGGTCCTTTCACAAAAATATTACCTATCGTTTACTTAATTTTTTTTGAAGGCAAATTATGATCAAAAAATAATTCTAAAATCTTGATCTGTATTTTAAAAAATATTCTTTTTTGATTTAAAGTAGTTTTACCACTTCAGTCTATAAGATTCAAAGCAAAATTTTCATTATTATTTTTATTTATTTATTTTATTTATTTATTTGTTTTCTGTACCGAGCTAGAGCTCCTTCAGAATAAAGTATAAAAAAAAATAAAGTTAATTAAATAAAAATAAAGTAAATCAGCTAAAAAAAAAAAATGTAAAAAAAGTTTAAAAGACATATATTGAAATAGGTTGTTACATGTGACAAAAGTTTACATAGTTGAAGCTTCATGAAAAAAAGAGGAAATAGTAAGGTAGCAATTCCACAATGGAGTAGGGTCTTGATTCGAAGCCTTGTTTGTATTCATTGCATGAAATTTGGCTAATATTACCAACTAATTAAATTGATCAGTTTAATTTTAAAAATCTCAAGTTTTTAAATCAATTAATTCGAGAATAGATTAAATTATTTTATTCAGAAAAGTATTTTAGATTAAAAATTTTAAAGAAAGTTTTTTTTTGTTAGCACAATTAACTAATAATTTAAAAATATGATCAATTGTTCAAAAGATTGACCAACTCTCTGTTTTGTGTTGGTTTAATTTTCAATGCGATATTCAAAAGTTTTATATTTACAATTGAATGAATGTCATATTATTGTTGATGTCTTGAATATTTTATAAACTAGAACTTATTAAAATTCATTTTACCTTGTTTGGCAATTAAGAAATGTATATTAATTCTTTTGAAGAATCTAGTCACATACTTGATTCCATAAAAAACTCTATTTTAATTATTTTAAATCATCTTATCATTAAATAAATCAAGAAACTTTAATATTTTTTACAAAATTTACACTCATTAATATTAAATCATTAAATTTATATATTTTAATTTCAATAAGAACTAAAATAATTAAATAAAAAATTTACTAATTGCTTTAATTATTTTTTTAAATCTACCAATCTTTATTTTTGAGAATTCGGCCCCAGAACAACTTTTTGATATTTCCTACACTTAGTCAATATCAAAAGGTTTATTTTGAGTAAATTTCTGCAGTCAATGATAATGTGATGATTACTGTCTTCCTTTTTACAAGTCATTTATGCCGCTTAATTTTTAGCGAGCAAAAATTTAAACTAAAAAATAAATTTAAACTTTAAACTGCTAAAATTTTAACTTCTAAATAATTTTTTTATTAGATCAGACCACATACTATGGTTTCGAAAGCAATGTCTTAAAGAAAGAACAAACTAAGAATATACAAACAACAAAGTCAACGATGGTTATAAGAATGCTAAATCTGAAGAAAAGATGGAAAATAGACTTTTTATAAAGGTTATAAACTAAAAAGAAGCAAAATTGAATAGTTAAGTAATCATTAAGTTATTTTAGGAATGGAGAATGAAAATAAAGAATTAAAAATTTAAACATGAAGCTTTGGGTGCTCATCACTAAAAAGTTGTTTTTAATTATGATATTTTTGAAAGTTAAAATCTTGGATTTCTTCTTAAATTATTTCTAAATTATTATATGAAATAATTAAAAAAAAATAATCAAAATGTTTAAAAAATTTAAAAGTTAACTTTTAATTTTCTTTTAAAAAAATTTTCATCTTTTTATTTTAAATTTTTTGGGGCTGTACTCTACATAATCTATTTTAATTGAAATATAAAATGGCAAAATGAAGTCTCAGATCAAACTTAAAGATCAAAACGATCGTTTAAAATTTTAAAACTTAATTTATCTAATGATTTGGATTAATAAATAAAAATACTAAATATTCCCTAGACATTTTATGTCTAATAATGGTTCATTATCAAAATAACATCAAATGATTGACCTCTAATTTATTTTAAAAAACGCTTCTTTAATTTAAATAATTCAGGTAAAGTAAATTCAGAAATTTAATATTCATTCATTTATTTGATTTTTCAACTTAAACAAATTATAAATTTTTTTGTCTTTTAAAGTTTTTTTTTTAAATCATTTAAAAAATTTGAACCTATTAAAGTTTATTAAAAAGGGATATTTTAAAATTTTTTATTGAAAATTAACTTGACATAACAAGTCAAATAATTCATGAGTAAAAAAATAATTTTTCTCTATCATTGTAAAAAAATATTACATTGCATATTTTTATCTTTTGATCTTGAAATCAAACTTCAATTTGTCTAAAAAATAATTTGAAAATTCAAAAATATTTAATATTTGTGAAAGTGCAATGTATGGTTCAAAACGAATCCTAGATTCGAAACTATTAGATAAAATTTAAAAAAAAATTAATTTAGCTTTAATTTTACTAATATTCGTTTATTTTAAAATTTTTTATCATATTTAATAAATATTTTATAATAAATACTGAATATCAAATTTAATATCGACTGGTATCATCCATTAAACAAAGCACCAAATACAACTGAAAATGGACCTGCCAGCTTAACGCGTAGCACAAAAAAAAACAAAAATGACAATTATTTTTACTCGTAAGCTGTTCACATGGCAGCAATTATTTTAAAATTTTTTATACTAATTTTTAACAGATCTGCCATTGCTAGGTATTTTAACAATAGCTCCACCAGAAAAGCTCGTTGCAGATTACATTATAATAAGGCATTGTGAATTTTGGAACAAAGAACAAAAACAAAAATTTTTAAATGAAACAACTTTTTTACTATGGGTCTAAAATTGTTCTGCAAAATGTATCAGCTGATACAAACTTGGCACCATTTTAAAAAAGTTTCTGCAATAACTCTTTAATAATTTTAATGATTTTCTAATAGGTTTAGTGCTTTACAGACTTGCAGAGTTTTTACAGAGACTTAATTTGGTTAGTACAAAGTTTGTATCAGTTGATACATTTTGCAGAACAATTTTAGACTCATAGTAAAAAAGTTGTTTCATTTAAAAATTTTTGTTTTTGTTCTTTGTTCCAAAATTCACAATGCCTTTTAATAATAAAAAATAATGATAATTTAAAAATTTTATAAAACAACGTGTATTATTTTTCTCATGACTTTTGAAAATTTTTGAATTTTTTATCTCCTATTTTTCTTCATCAATAAAAAATTTAATTTAAATATTCTTTTTTTTTTTTGCGATATAAAAACGATTATATCGTCTAAATAATTTTTTTAAGGCATTGTGAAATTTCATACAAAACTTCGAATACAAAAAGAAAAAAATTTTATAACTTTTGTTCTAAATGTCAAAAACTTGTTCTGCCAATGAAACAAAGTGAGGCAACTTTTGTTTCACCTACTGCAGAAGTCTGCAAAATCTGTGCAAATAAATTGCGTTTTATTTTTAATACTTTTATATTTGGTGCAATTTTGCAGAATTCGCACAGATTTTGCAGACTTCTGCAGTAGGTGAAACAAAAGTTGCCTCACTTTGTTTCATTGGCAGAACAAGTTTTTGACATTTAGAACAAAAAATATAAAATTTTTTTCTTTTTGTATTCGAAGTTTTGTATGAAATTTCACAATGCTTTTTTTAACATTTAAAAATTTCTTGCCAAGCACGATTCTTCCAATGATGAGGTTCTTCTCTTCATTTTCGTTACCACAGATTCGAATGCATTGGTTTAGGAAAACACAAAGCGGCACCTTCTTTCCCTTAAACAACATTCACATTGAATCTCTAATTCGCTCAGACATTTTTTCACCAAAAATTCTTTCCAAAATTTACAAAAGATCTTTGGGTCCATTTGAAGTTATTCTATTCAAAAGAGATTTTTGTGCAAATAAAGTCATTTTACTAAGGTTCGCGCGTAGCAAAACTACCGCACTATCTGAACTTCGAAGAACCGACTTTAAATTATTAATCTGCATACTTGAAAACCTAGAAAAACAAGTTTTTTTGGGGGAGTAAAAAAAAAATTTTTTGACCCCAGCCCTTCAAAGATTAAAAAAAAAAAAAAGTATCTAGTCTTCAAGCCCTAATATCTCATGTTCTAATATGCATATCCTAATACAATTGCACCAATTCTGATAGGGAATTATCTCTTCTACAAAATGGTGTACTGATTTGAGATACCATGCCCTTAATTTACCAAGATCTTGGTCAAAAAATGGTAAAATTTTGGGTTTTTTTCGGTATTTTTGTATCTCCTCCGTGGTTTATCCCAAAACCCCTAATTTTTTTTGCAGAATTGAAAACAAGACAAAATTTTGAACAAATTGTTGGGACCACATTTTTGATTTTTTGATTTTTAAGATTTTAAAATTGAGTCAAAAAAAGGGTGATTTAAAAAAAAATTTATAATGTTATATTATGAAAAAAATTAATGACAGTATTATTCTTTAATAGCAATATTATATTTTTTTTAAACAAAATTATTTTTTTAAAAAATATGAATCTTTTGAGATGCCAAAAAAATCATTAAAAATCATATTTTTGGTAGGCTATTTTATTAGAATTTTAAATATTAAAAAGAACGCTCAATATGATATCGTGAATTAGTTCAATTTTGAATATTAGCCTTGTTTAAAGATCCAATTTAAATAATCCTAGATAAATCAAATAATCCAACGCTTGGTTGACTATGCTCAATCCTTTGGCTCTATTACAGAAAATACAAATTAAAATGAATTGTTGAAATTAAATAATTGAAAATTCATCTAATATAAATCCACTTGGAGCAATTGAAAATCTTGAAATATTTGATGCTGTAAATTCTTGGTGCTGAATCTTAGCAAAAAAAGCTTTAATAAATTTAATTGATTTTTGATAATAGTAATATTTGCTCATCTCATTAAAGCATTTAAATAGGAAAAAATTAAGCAAAAATTTTTACTAAACGTCATTTGATTTATCTTAATAAGAAATTTTGCTAGCAAAGCACTTCAAGTATCTTTAAAACGGGTCCATACCTTAAACACTTGAAAATTTCAATTAATATAATTGAATTTGTTTCATCCTGTTTCTGATTATCAATGTCACTAGCTAAGTTTTGAAAAAAATCGGAAAAAAAAATGCAAAAATTAACTCTGTATCTTAAGTCCATGATATCACCCCAGCGTTCTGACGAAGTTTATCTCCTTAGTCGTCAGAACTCTCAGCACATTATGGACTCGCTGTACGACTTCAACGAAATGACTGTAGATAACCATTGTAGCTATCAAAACTCAGAGCCCACTTTTAATCGTGGTCAGAGCGACGATGACTTGCATGCTTATTCTGAAAAATTGAATTCAAACCGAATTAATGAGTACCAAGCTGCCTGGAATATAACCAATGCCATTCAAGTAATTAAAAAAATTATTCTAAGCATTGATCAAATTTGGATGCTAATTTAAATTAAATTTTTTACATTAAACTTTTAAAATTTTTTTTATTAATTGAACTTCATCTCTAAAAATTTACTTATATCCAGAGGTGTTTAAAGTCCCAAATTAAAGCTCAAGTCATTAAAAAAAGTCTAAATTCAGACTTTAAAATTTTTTTTTTCAAAGACTTTTTTTTTAATTTTGTAAAAACTCAGTTTATGTTTGAGAACAGTGATAAAACTTCTCAAACTCAGGCCACTAGAAGCTTCGATTGCAGACAATCATGTATATCACAATCTTTAAAGAGATACATTGCTGCTAAGATTTTACCATAATTTACGTTAATTTACGTAATTTGACAAAAATTTCCGATAATTATCGTAAAATACTAAAGGCACTTATTAACAAATTTACGGTTATTTACGTAAATTATCGTAAATTGTTGTCAAATTACGGAAATTAAAGTAAAAAAAACGGGCCAAAATTTCTTGAAAAATTTAAATAATTTAAATATTTTTTTTTTACTTAATTAAATGAAATATTGGATTTATTTTTTGTAAAATTTGGTGCATTTTCGTAAAAAATGTAAAAATTTAATTTTTTGTTTTTATTAGAAACAAACACAGAAATAAAAAAAAAATTAAAAAATACCTTAAATTTTTTGAGCTTAAATTCAAAATAACTTAAAAAAAATTAATACAGAATTAATGTTGTTTTAATTTTAAAAGGAAGTACAAGTTTTCTGATATATGATTTTTCTTGATATATGATTTTAAAGTTTAGATCATACTCTCGTGGGTCAAAAGGAAGTAAATAATCACCAAAAAAAATAACCCATTAAGTTCAGTAAATTAAACATTTCTTAAAATAGATAAAAAAATTTTAACTTAATTTTCCGATGTTTTTTGTTTTTTTCTGTGTTTGTTTGTATTGTAATAAAATTAACTTAATTTAACAAATTTTTACATTTTTTACTTCAAAATAACTATTTTTTACGAAAATCTACCAAATTTTACAAAAAATAAATCCAAAATTCCATAAAACATAAAAAAAAATTAATAAAGAAATCTAAATACAGAGCTGATTTGACACGTGATTTTGAGGTAAAATTACGTAATTTAACATTAATTTACGAAATTTTAACTAAAAAAATGTAATTTTAACGTATTTTACGTAAAAATTTGGTTTTAAATTATTATTTGTTTTTTTTATTGTTTGTAGCTTTTCTTTTAATTTGAAAAAAAAATAAATTAAAATTTGAAAAGTTACAAATTGATAGAGCACTATCCGATTTAGTATTAGAATCACTTAATTTAATCCTCTCTTGAAATAAGAAGCGTGGAATAAGGCTGCAAACTTTTAAAAACAGATAGGTCAATTACTTAAAAAAACTAATAAAAATTGAATTTTTTTTTTATTCTAAAAAATTGAATTAGAAGAATTAAAGAAAATTTTACTGTCTTAAACTTTTTTATCCTTTTTTTTACGATTTTTAACTTAAAAAAATAAAACTACGTAATTTTACGTAAAATATGGTAAAATTACATTTTTTTACATAAAATTTCGAAAATTAACGTTAAATTACGTAATTTTACCTCAGAACAATGTGTCAAATCACCACTGATTGCTGCTCATCCAGCTATCAATGCTTGCTTTAAAGCTGTTAACATTGGGAGCTTCAACTAATTGATTTGGCAGTGAGTTCCATATGCTAGCGGTTCTGTTGAAAAAAAAAGGTTATCTCTATGTTGGAGCCTCAAAAATTTCTTTGTGATATTTGAAGCAGTGACCTCTTACTTGGTTTTTCGTCGCATTAAAATTTTTCCTTTTTTCAACCAATTCTATTCCATGCATGAACTTGTATAATTGAATAAGATCACCTCTTTTTCTTCTTTCCACAAGATTTGGAATCTTCAAAGCCTTCAATCTGCTTTCATACGGTTTGTTTCTAATTGCAGAAACAAATTTCGTAGCTCTGCGTTGAATCCTTTCAACATTCTCACAGTCATACTTAAGAATTGAAGACTATACAACCACCGCAAATTCCAAAAGAGGTCCAACAAAAGTTAAATAAAGAGATCTAAATAACTTACAATCAAAACGAGTGAATGATTTCCGGATGCGACCCAACATTTGATTTGCTTTATTTGTAGCCTCTTTCACTTGACTTTTCCATTTCAGATTTGTATTAAAAATAACTCTAAGATCTCTTTCTGACGTTAATAAAATAAGGAAATTCTTTGTTATTTGACCATAATGCATTACTTCACATTTTGATGTGTTGAATAGAAGCCAATCTTGAGTCCACTTGAAGTTATATATTTATACTTATTTATAATTTTATTTAACAATTATAAATAATTATCAAAATTTATATTTTAGAACTAAATTAAGCTATTCATATTATTTTAAATACGGACAATTCTCCGGCTCTTATAACTCAATTAAGATCAAATAAGAATTATAAAGCCATGTATTAAATTTAAATTTGTCTTTAAATGGTATCATTAATTTAATGGGCGATAGAGTAAAAGAATAAATAAAAAAAATTCTGTCTTTTGAACGTTGACCCTTTTGGAATCTAAATATTGAATGTGTTTTACTTGAATTAAATTTTTTTATCATTTTAAAAAATAAAAGATTACATTTTTTTTAAATTGTATGAACTTTTTCCTCTAGTATTCAATTTGATCAAAAATGTTTGCTTTGGCAAATTTCAAATTTTTTCTTTTAAGGGTATGTTTGTGGTAAGTCTGCCATTTGCTGTTAAAAGCGGAGGCTACTGGGCTCTGCTCTCCATGATTCTGGTCGCTTACATTTGTTCATACACCGGCAAAATATTGGTCGATTGTTTGTACGATGAATGCGACGATCAAATAGCATACATGAAGCCAAAATTTCTGAAATTAAAGACAAGTTATTCATGCCGGCGGACCCGCGTCCGAACATCTTACGTGGACATAGCAGCTGATGTCTGGGGTGGCCGGATTGGCGCCGGCTTAGTCAACGTGGCTCAGAACATCGAGCTCTTAATGACTTGCATTTTGTATCTGGTCCTGTGTGGTGATCTTTTTGTTGGCAGCTTTCCGAACATGGGCCTTGACCATAGTTCATGGACCATACTCTCTTGTATGATACTGGTACCTTGCGCTTTTATCAAGAGCCTTAAATTTGTGTCCAACTTGAGCTTCTGTAATGCAGTGGTTCACATAGTTATTAATTTGATCATTGTTGTTTATTGTCTGACCAAAGTGTTTGATTGGGACTTTGGTAAAATAGATGTTCGTCTAAATGTATGCTCGTTTCCAATTTCTCTTGGTATAATTGTGTTCGGCTACACATCTCAAATATTCCTGCCATCAATGGAAGGTAACATGATTGACAAGTCCAAATTTGACCCTATGCTCTATGTGACTCATTTTGTGGCCGCGGCATTCAAGTTTTTGTTCGGACTGGTCGGGTTTCTGACATGGCAAGAAAATACCAAAGAGGTCATCACAAATAATCTACCAACTCAACAATTGAAGATTATAGTCAATGTCATACTTATAATAAAAGCTTTGTTGTCTTATCCTCTGCCATACTATGCCTCTGTTGAGCTGCTCGAAGCAAGTTTGTTCTTGAATGATGACGAGAACTTGAGGAGTCACCATAAAACCAAGAGCAGGCCTCCGCTCTTTGCCTATTCGTGCTATCTAGCAGACGGTGATCTAAAATTCTGGGCTGTTTTGCTTCGAATAGGCTTGATTTTGTTCACACTCTTTTTGGCAATTTTTATACCTCACTTTGCCTATTTGATGGCTCTAATTGGATCCATCACCGGCACTATGCTTTCACTCATTTGGCCATGCTATTTTCATCTGCATTTAAAACGGCGCACTCTTGTTTGGCACCAAAAATTGACCAATGTTGCCATTATTGTATTCGGATTTGTGATCACAGTCACCGGAGTATACAATTCAAGTAATGAATTAGCCAAAGCTCTAGGCAGGGATTTAGCAGAGGCTGGATTTTTGAATACAGGTATTCAAACAATTAAAAATCAGACTAGAAGTTTTTGCTGATTTATTTTTATCTTGTTATCCTTTTGATGTAGTTTATTGATGTTAAATAAAATTCTATACAAAAAAAAAACTTTTTTTTTACTCTCCAAAATTATAGAAAACCGCCCAGTCACAAAAAAATCGATGATTAATCGATGAAATTTGATAGATGAGTCATTAATGAGTTAGGAACAATTTCATCGCATTTCTACGATGAAAATTAGAATATTTCATCAAAGATAATCGATGAAAATATTATTTTATAAAATTTTATATTATTATAAAGAATTTTCTTATATTTTAAATAATTTTTAACTTAATGATCAGGAGATAGTCTAAAAGCAAAGTATTTTCAATTAATTAAAATTTTTACAATTTGATTTAAAACGAAAATCAATGCACAATCAATACTAGTCTCAAGTAGATATAAAATCGAAAAACAAACTAGTAATTCAACTAAATAATATTTTTTAAAGTCCAGATACACTGAATATACTATTGAGCGAAAATTTACAATAATTACTGGCTTCATGTTGTAGTATGGATACTTTTTAAAAGTGCGAAATGATTTGGTTTTAGCTACTAAACTGATTCATTTTTTGATTTTCTTTTTTTCTCATTTTTACAGTGCTTTACGACTTTTTCCGTAAAATATATTGGTATTGGGTCTTTAGAGGTTTGTTAAAAAAATAAAATTTGAGAATTCTAAATTCTAAAACTTAAATAAAATTAAATAATTATTGATTTTTAAAATAAACATTAAAAATAACTTTTTCCTCATATTCAGAAAGAAATTTAAAAAAAAAAAGGTGATATCGAGATAATGGGATAATTGTCTCGCAGCTCATTGTGTTTTGTTGACAAAACCATTCAGTTCTTCTAATTTTGTTTGTTTTAAATTACTGTTTAAAAAGAAATGTTTTCTCATGATCAAACTATAAAGACGAATAAAAAGAGGGATGACCTATTTACACAATCAGTTATACAAAAAAGGCAAGTCAAAACGCTAATCCTTCTAGCCAGAAAATTTTCAAATAGCCAATAAGATCAATTTATAGCGTTTTGTTGGCATTAATCCAAAAAATTTCATTTATAATTGACGAAATGATTCATAAATGAAGCAGAGATGAAAGTTTTTCATGATTAGATTATTCTTTAATATTTTGAAATAATACGATGAGAATTTTGTGGATTTAATCCAAAAACATTTTTCACGCAAAAAAATGAGATGATTCATATATGAAACATCCATGAAGACATCGTTTTTTGCTTGACTGGGCGAATCTTTATCTCGATATAAAAAATTGATTTATTTATTAACGGGTGTAGAAAAAAAAATGGTACAATAGTTAAGTTTAATTTTCTATAAGAGTGGACAAGACCTTTCCCAATTTTTTTCAAAATTTAAAATCAGACTGATCCTAGCTTTAAAATAAAAAAAAAATAATTTCAAAAAGTTGAATTTTCGATAAGTTGTTAGTAAAAAATGTACGAAACCATCAAAAAAGATTTGTACAACTTTGTAAAAAGTAACCAAAATTTTCCAAAAGCAGAAGTTGTTAGGCGATTCACTGGTCTTGGATACAGAAAACGTTCTTTTTATCGTTGGCAAGATATTATAGAAAAAGATAAAACCTTCAAGAGAAAAAAAGGAAGTGGTAGACCTGCTAAAATAGCGACGAAGTTAAAATACGATACTCCCTCCAACATCATGCATCACGAGGCTTTTAATAAACTTAAATCAGACTTGTTTATAAGTCACAGTTTTAAGTCTAAGTCACAAAAATATAAGTCAAAAATATGACTTTAAAAAAAAAAAAATTTTTAAGTCATTGACTTGACTTGACTTAAGACTTGTGACTTATAAACAAGTCTGACTTAAATTGCTTACAGTCTCGAATTCACTTTTTGAGTTGAGTGAGAGATATGTTGGGAAGGAGTTATTAAAATATGATTAAAATCCATGTCAAACGTAATAATTTCTCTCCTAATCTTTTTTTTCTGAACTGAAATGAATTTTTTATTATTTTTATCTATTTTTTTATTTTTTTTTAAGGTAATATTTTTTATATTTTTCTAAAAACAAATTTTACTTTTACTTCTCCTTAAAGGAAGTTAATTTAATATTAATAAATAAATAAATAAATATGTTGGGACAGGACTGAGTCATTCCATTCCATTGGTTGTAAGACTGGTGGAGGAATACAAAAGGGTCTCCAATTAGGATTATTTTTCCGTAAGAATTTTTCCTTATTTTGGATGTTAACCATAGACTTTCAAATGGTCGCTTCCCCAAACTTGACCATCGAGCATCCAAACACCATAACAGCTTTGGATATTAGGCTCATAATAATCATTCAAAAGTTGATGATTTTATTGATAAATATTTTTAATAACAATTATTAATAAGTACATTTTTAATACGTAGTTCTAAATGATATCAAATATTAGATCAAAATATGGTTGGTAAATAGAAATTTATTTTCTTAATAAAAATTCAATTTGAATAAGATTTAAAATTGACAAATAATTGCTCAATCAAATGTTTAAAGTGAAAAACATTTCATTGATATTGTTTTGACTTACAGACTTATTATAATTAATTTCGCATATAAATTTTTTGAATTCATAAAATTTCGTATTAATTTCACAAAAAAAATCTATATTGATTAGTGTGATTTTAAATCACATTGAAAATTAAAAATTTAAATATCATAATCTATTAGAAAAAATAGTATTTGTACTAAACTTTATCTATTAATATCTTAACATTTCATTTTAAAAACAACACCATCTTATTGACCAAAATAATTAATAAAATCAAATATTAGAGTTTAATTTAACATATTTTTAAACAAATTTTCATGCTTGATTAATAATTTCATTATCGAACACTTTAAAATTCAAATTGATATTAAATTTCGCATTTTAAGCTTAATTCGAGAGTATTTAAAAGGTATGAATTTTTGGAAAAAATAAAACTCGATTCAACTCAAAATGTCTAAATTAGCTTTGGGATCAGTGATAGTGGCAGGCATATGCCTTGGACTTATCGGACTAGTACTAATATTAGGTGGCATAGCAGCGGTGATTCTAGTTTTGATTTTTAATGATACATCTAATGAAGTGAGCCCAGTTCCATCAGGTAAAAAATCAACAACAACAAAATAAAATTTTTAATAAAAACTTTATCAATTAAGCGATTGGAAACAACATAACTTTAGAGTATCACACAGCGGCGGTAATTGCATTGGCCACGATCAAAAATCTAATGGCATCTGCTTCCAGAAATGGAGAGATAATTATTTGGAATGTGACGATCTGGGAACCAAAACACCAAATTTCCATCTCGGAGGAAATAAATGATCTAAAATTTGTGGATGGTTTTTCTCTTGCTTCCATATCAGCAAACGAGGGTCTCAGATTCTGGGACACAGAGAGTGGAGAGAACAGATTCACATTTAAGAATATAAATTTTGGAATTATGAACTCGATGGTGATCAATGACCAGCGAGTAATATTCATCAGTACCAATTTAGGATACATTCTTGTTTTTGACAGATTCGGCGAAAAAAAAGATGATTTTAGGGCTTCAGGTCCAGTAATTTCTCTTCACAAAATGCTAAATGGGGACATAGTGACCAATTTGAACACCTCAATTCGATTCTTCAAAAGTTCAGATAATTCACTGATAGACATTGTTCCCATTGAAACCGGAATGGACACGTTTACAGTGACGGAACCTACCAGAGGAATCAACGAATCCCTAGTCTATTCTTTGAAGTCATCTTTTCTTATTCTAGATCCACTTGGAGATCAATTTAAATCAATAACAAACATAGAAAATAATTTTTTTACCAAAACATCTCAACTAAGTACTGGTCTATTGGTTTCTGCCAATTCAAAAGATATACTATTTTTCAATTTGGCAACTGGTTTGTTGGTAAATTCAATACGGAATATTCCTGCCAAAATAACGTCAATGGTAGTCAATGGAATTGATGTAATAATAGGAACAGATTCAAGATTAGTAATTATATTTAAGAATACATTTGTGGAAAATAATGCTGACTTGCCTGAACCAGAAGAGCCAAAATTGATTACAATTACAATAGAAGCTCACAGTAGACAAGTTACCACTTTTGATACCAGCAATGATGACTCGATTGTAAGTGGTTCTTTGGACGGCTCAGTTGTGTTTATCAATAGATCAACAACACAAATTGTGAATAAAGTTGAATTTTCTGATTCAATTGTTCATCTAAAATTTGATGATCCATTTTTGATTGTTGTAACTTCCGCAGGAAATCTGTCAAAAGTAGACTTGAACACCTTTAGTTTAGAAAAATCAGTGAAATTGAGTGAAACTGTGACAAGTGCTCAATTGATCAATAGTGATATTTTAGTTGGCACTGAAACAGGATTTATTCAAGTTTATCAAAAAGATTCTCTAGAAAAAATTCAAATTGAAGATTTAAAAGCATCTGAAAATCCTATTGATATCATTGCCAATTTAAATGGTGACTTATTTGCAAGCTCAAGTGAAAATGAAGTGAACATTTGGAAAAGTGATTACTCACTTTTGAAAGGACCCATAGACACCACTTCAAAAGTAATGGCTATTTTCATGATATCTAACAAGAATGTGGTTACAATAGGCCAAGATGGCTTGATCGTTGTTTGGGCAGACCAAAGCTATGATCGTTTATCTGACTCGAAAATATCAGGATCAAATGTACAGGTTACTTCTGCTGTGATTGCTAACAGCGGAAATATTTTTATAGCTTTAAAAAATTCAATAATTGAATATGACTTATTGAATAAGATAGAAGTTGGCGTTGAACCCATTGAGGCTACTCAAATCATTATTGATCGCTTTCAGAGGCTAATAATTGGAACGGAAAAAGGAACTGTTATTTTCAGAGTGACTGAAATAATAAATTCTGCTCCGGAAACAACTCAGGAAGAAATAACAACTCAAAAAGAAATTACCACAAAATTAATATTAGAGACATCAAGACAGGCAAGTAGTTTAATTCCCTCAAGTAATTTAACCACTGTTGATGATGCTTCACCAACAATAACAAGCAAACAACAGACAGCTTTGGAAACCGAAACGACCTCTTTAAATGAGCAAACTATCACCAGATCAAGTCAAACTTCAAGCCAGACAAATAATCCAACAACTTTGACTTATCAAAGTAGTTTTTTAAGTAGTATATTAGAGATACTTACTGAGACAATTCCAGACACTGAATCAGTCAATAATACACAAAAAAATGAATTAAGCACAGAAGAAAATTCACAGAAATGGACAGAATTTATGCCAACTTTAACAAATTCAGCTAATTTTACCTCAAATGCTTAGAATAAATTCATTGTATTTATTCATTTCAACTCTTCAAGCGTGATTAAATTTATGTGTATTATTTCTGAAACTTTTCGTAATGTGAATCTAAATTTATTAAGACAAAAATATTTAGGCTTTTAATACAGGTTTCTTTAAGGAATACGGTTAAAACATTTCAATTAAATAAAAATAAAAGAATTTTTCGTATATTTTTCTATTGACTAAATATTTTTTAACTTTTTTTAATAAAAATTATGAATAATAATAAATTTTTAATTTCTCAATTTTTTTTTTTAAAAAGAGGCTTTTTCTGGAGTTTGTTACCAGACTTGCGCAAAAGTCAGTAAAAAAATTTATTTCAAATTCAAAATTAATATTTTAATTTTTTGCCGCTCCATGTAGTTATTGAGGCAGCCATTTTTATTTCAAAATCTTTTTTTTTTAAATTCATGTCAAGTTTGGTGATTTTACTTGACTTTTATTTATGACTATTAAACACTCTGTTTGTTACCTACTTTAGTTTATTTATTTTGTTTATTTATTTGTTTTCTGTTCAGAGCTCCTTCAGAATAAACTATAAAAAAAAATAAAATAAAAATAGAGTTAATAAAATAAGATAAAATAAAAATGAAGTAAATCAGCTAAAAAAAAAATGTAAAAAAAGTTTAAAAGACACATATTGAAATAGGTTGTTACATGTGACAAAAGTTTACATAGTTGAAGCTGCATGAAAAAAAGAGGAAATAGTAAGGTAGCAATTACACAATGGAGTAGGGTATTCAATATATCTTGATTTGAAGCCTTGTTTGTATTCATCCACTAGTCTGACGACCAATGGAATAGAATGACTCAGTCCTGTCCCAACATATCTCTCACTCAACTCAAAAAGCCGATTCGAGACTGTTAGTAATTTAAGTTTATTAAAAAAGCCTCATGATGCAACATGCTGGAGGGAGTATCATATTTTAACTTAAGGATAGATCTGACTGCTGTATTCTGAATTGATTGTAGTTTTTTGATATTATTTTCTGAAAATGAATTCAAGCAAGGAAAAGAATAGTCCAAAATTGATCCGACTAAATTTTTATATAATTTCCTAGTGTGTTTTGAGTAAGACCCCATTTTTTATTAGACAATATCTTAATAATATTTAACCTTTTATTACAGCGTTCTTTAATTTCGTCTACCAGCATATTAAAGTTTAACTTAGAATCAAATTTAATGCCAAGAAACTTGATTTCGTTTTGGCTCACTATTCTGTTTCCATAAATTTTTAAGTTTAGATTTTCACTCTCTTTTTTGTACCTAGAAACGATTACAGAACACGACTTTTCAACTGATATCTTCATTTTCCATTTAATAAGCCATTGTTCTAGTTCGTTGGTGTATTTATTTAACTTATTTTCAAGGTTCCCCTTTTTGTTATAAATGAAGAATGTAACTAGATCATCTGCGAAAAGCAGAGAATATTCATTATTTGTTTCTTTTGGTGATGTCATTAATATAAATACTAAATAAAAGAGAACTAATTACTGAGCCTTGAGGATGATATTATTTGATGATGAAAATGCCTTAACTGATCAAGAGGAAATAGGGAAAAAAATTCAACTAATGTGAATCTTAGTGAAAAGACATCTACTAATAAATCCCAAACAAATATCGCTGTTGAAAAGATTAATCCAGCGTTGATTATAACTGGTGGAACCGGAAGGAAATCAAATGACTCAGTGCTACAGGAAAGCAAAATTCCTAAAATAAATAAGGCTAAACTCGCTAATATCAATAATGATAAGACTCTAGTGAACAAAGGTAATTTGAAAACAACCCTAAATAAAGAGAATAAGAAAATGGAACCTGCTTCTAACTGGAAGGTCATGAATAGAACTGCTTTTGACGCCTCTCGGTGAAATAGTCAAAAAAGACGCACGAGTAGCTTAAAAAGTGATTCGCTTAAGCAAACTTACAGAAAAGTTGAAGAAGGCGAAATTAAAGACTAAAAACCATGCAAACTAATCAATTAAAGAAAACTACACAAAGAACAGGTTAGTAATTACACACTGGAATTGTTTTAATTTACCTAGTAGATTTCTACTTCTAGAAGAGTTTTTAGCTCAAAATTGTCGGGACATTGTTCTCCTTAATGAAATAAAAAATAATCCTAGTGAAATAAATAAATTTTAATTTTAAAAATTATGCATCATTAGTTCGAAAGGCTCGAAATAAACATGGTGGGGGAATAGTTATTTTAGTAAAAGAAGGAATTGAATTTAAACAAGATTTTTCATTTGATAAGTTTTCTGTAGAACTTCTTTGTATCAAGATAAGCTTAAAAAATACACAATTTTTTGTTTTTTGATCACTTGGATCCCACCTTTAGTAGTAAAAAATTGTTTTTACATTCAAGAAATATTGCAAAAAATATGATCAGATTGGAAAATGAAAATTGCATTTAGTAAAAAATTCGTTGAGCAGTCGAACATGTTCTTTCTTTCATGAATCATTCAATATCTATTTCTAGCTTTTAAATTACTTTTTTAGATTGAATACATTTGCTAAAAAATTAGGAATCTAAACATTTTTTCAATGAATCCTATTAAACATTTTTATTCAAGAATTTAGTCTCAAATATGCGATATTTTAAAAGTGAGTTATTTTTGAGCCTTTTGTTGGTAGCAATTCTCACTGAAATAAACTTGATTCTGACTAATTCATATTTAAAATAGTTTTGTTTTAAACAAATTTATTTATACAAATAATTAATGCAAGCCTATTTTTTAAACATTTTATTTAACAAAAACATTTAAAAATCTAGCTATTTATATTTTAAAATTTTTAATCAATCGAGTGATTTTAAATAAATTTAAATTGTCCATTTTAATCTCTTCAAAAATTCTGCTAATCAAAAATATAACATTTTATTTAAAAAAGAAATAAATATTATCAAAGCTGTGAATATTTTTAAATCGGTCTCAGCATAAGTCTGATTGCAAGCTATTGATGATGAATTTGAAGTTAGATTGGTAAATGAATAGGTCCAATTTGCCTGATTTGATGTCTCCAATGTTAATTTAGTTGTTTTTGCTTGCTGAGTTGTCTCTTCTTGTAGAGATGCTATTGCTTGCTGAGTTGTCTCTTCTCGCAGAGTTGATATTGCTTGTTGAGTTGTTTCCGTAGTAGAATTTATTTTTACTGTCACATCGAAAAAAACGGAACCATTTTCCGTTCCAAAAATAGGCCTCTGAAAGCGATCAATAATGATTTGAGTAGCCTCAATGGGTTCAACACCAACTTCTATCTTATTCAATAAGTCATATTCAATTATTGAATTTTTTAAAGCTATAAAAATATTTCCGCTGTTAGCAATCACAGCAGAAGTAACCTGTACATTTGATCCTGATATTTTCGAGTCAGATAAACGACCATAGCTTTGGTCTGCCCAAACAACGATCAAACCATCTAGGCCAATTGTAACCACATTCTTGTTAGATATCATGAAAATAGCCATTACTTTTGAAGTGGTGTCTATGGGTCCTTTCAAAAGTGAGTAATCACTTTTCCAAATGTTCACTTCATTTTCACTTGAGCTTGCAAATAAGTCACCATTTAAATTGGCAATGATATCAATAGGATTTTCAGATGCTTTTAAATCTTCAATTCCAATTTTTTCTAGAGAATCTTTTTGATAAACTTGAATAAATCCTGTCGCAGTGCCAACTAAAATATCACTATTGATCAATTGAGCACTTGTCACACTTTCAGTCAATTTCACTGATTTTTCTAAACTAAAGGTGTTCAAGTCTACTTTTGACAGATTTCCTGCGGAAGTTACAACTATCAAAAATGGATCATCAAATTTTACATGAACAATGGAATCAGAAAATTCAACTTTATTCACAATTTGAGTTGTTGATCTATTGATAAACACAACTGAGCCGTCCAAAGAACCACTTACAATCAAGTCATCATTGATGGTATCAAAAGTGGTAACTTGTCTACTGTGAGCTTCTACTGTAATTGTAATCAATTTTGGCTCTTCTGGTTCAGGCAAGTCAGCATTATTTTCCACAAATGTATTCTTGAGAACAATTATTAAATTTAAGCTTGTTCCTAGAATTACATCAGTTCCATTGACTTCCATTGATGTTATTTCAGTAGGTAAATTCTTAACTGAATTATCCGAGAAACCAGTGGCCAGATTATAAAAAAACACACTGTCTTTGACTGCTGACACTAAAAGACCATTGCTCAACTGAGATAAGAACAAAACATTATCAATAGTAGTAATAGTAAGTGTCCTATTGCCGGTGTTAGGATCCAATATTGCCATAGAAGCCTGATAGGAGTAGACAATTGATTCACCGACACCTTTGGTAGCTGCAGTCACTGTCAAAGCGTCCATGCCAGTTTGGACAGACACATCTGACTTTAGCTTTGAATTTTTGTAAAACCGAATTGATGTGCTTAATTGAGTCACTAGGTCTTGATTAGAATTTATTTGAAGAGAATTTATGGAGCCCGAAACTTGAAAGCGGTCCAATTCATCTCCAAATCGGCTAAATTTCAAAATGTAGCCTCTACTGGTGCTAATTATTATTTCTAGTTTTTGGCTATAGATCACCAACGAGTTCATTATTCCTAAAAGATTGTTTTTAAAGGTAAATTTGTTATCACCCGTTTGCGTGTCCCAAAAAATGACCCCATCACTTGCTGATATAGAAACAAGCGAAAAACTATCCACAAATTTTAGACCATTTATTTCGCCCGATACTGAAACTTTTTTTTTGGGATTCCATGTAATGGTATCCCAAATAATTACCTCTCCATTCCTGGAGCCCGAGGCCATCAAATTTTTGAGCACAGCAAGAGCTATTACGGCAGACGTATGAGACTCCAAAGTTCTATTGCTTCCAATTACTTTTTAAATAAAACAAAGATATAAAAATTTTATTATTTTAATTTTAATTCATTGAAATACCTGAGTTAAGAGATGCTCCTCCATTATCAGAAGAATCAGACTTTTTAATATAGAGTGGGATAAGTGCAAGGGCTGTGATTCCGCCAATACAAACGCCCATTCCAGTTAGTCCTGCACAGACCGCTGCTGCTCCAGCTGCTCCACCTGCTGCATATGCTGCCATTTTTTGTTCAATTGGGATTTTTCTTTTGATCAAAAGATGGAGTTATTTTAAAGTTTGTTAAATAGTTGGCAAATTAGCATGATTATATAGCTAAACAAATTTTATAAAAATTGATACAGAATTTGAATGATATTTGTTTTAAATTACTTGATTCTTAATTTTTGTTCAAGCGTGAACATTAGACTTTGAAAAATTAAGTTGTTGATTATAAGGTTTGCATAATTTTTTATCTTCACTTTTTAAACTAGTAAATAAGAAGGACCCCAAATACCGGACTCTTTTGTGTAATTGCCACCATTTTTTTTTCTTTCTTTCCTGAAATGTTCACTACCTAAACATGCAGCATCTATGATTACTCATTTCAATTTATTTTATAATTTTTTTCTATATTTTATTTTAATTTATTTTACTTTAAATTTTACTTATTTAATTTTTTAATCTTTTGAATTATTTTTATTAATCTGAAGGAGCTTTAGCTCGGTACAAAAAATAAATAAATTAGGATCCTTTTTTCTGATCCCTCTAAGACAAGATGTTTGATTGATTTATTTAGTTTTTGGTTCATCAATATAACCATTTGAAAAATAGAATATTAATATGATTTATTTATTTTTAAAAAGAAAAATTAGTTCTTGAATTTATTCATTAGTTTTACGCAAAATGCTTATCATAAGACAATAAATTTATTTATTTTTTTCTTTTTTCATATACTCAGTTAGGCAGATCACAAGTTCCCATATCAGCAAGAGGTAACTGCTAAAATTTTATTTTATTAAAAACTTATTTATTTTGTTAAAATTTATATATTCGTTAAATCAAAATTACATTAAAAAATATTAGGAAAATAAAATATTAACGCTTTTAATTGAATTTCAACGCCACATTCTGTAACATTATTATATTTTTGTACTTTATTAAAAAAAAATATAAGTATTTGTTCAAAAAAATATAAGAAGAGGTTTTTTTTATAATATCAACTTTAGTTTCAAAAGTTTTTCTTTTCATTGACACAGGTACAATAGTAGTTTTTTGCATTATTTATTAATCAAAAATTAATCAAAAACTGAAAAAATATAAATTGTAATTTATTTATTTATTTGTTTTATCTGTTATCCGATCTAAAGCTCCTTACAATTAAAAAAAAATCAATAAAAAATCAATAAAATCAAATTTAAAGAAAAAATCAGATAAAAGTACAGTGATGATTTGATCTAAGGTTTTTACGTTATTTTACGTAAAATTACGCTAATTGACAATATTCTACGTAAACTACAATTTTACCGTAAAAAAATTGTAAAAGGCCAAATTCCAAAAAATAGACAAATTTTACATGATTTTTAAATTTTTTCATGAAAAAAAAAACTTTTTGATAAAATTTTCAAAAAAATAAAAATTACGATTTTTAACGTAATTTTACGTCAAAATGCGTAATTTTACGTATAATAACGTAAAAACCTTTGATCAAATCATCACTGTAAAATAAGCTAAAATATAAAATAAACGACAATTAAAATAGACAAATTGTAAGTAATGACAGGTGCAAAATGTTTAAGTATTGATCAGTTCAGGAAAGAAATAAGAAATAGTAAGATAGCAATTACATAATGAAGTCAGGTATTCGACATATCTATCATATCTATCTATCTATTATTATTTGTTATTTATTTGTTTTATCTGAAGGAGCTAAAGATCCTTCAGATAAAAAAAAGGAAATATCCAGAAAAAATAAAAATGTAAAGAAAAAATTAGATAGAAGAAAATAAATTAAATTTTATATAAAAGACAATTTAAAAAATTAAAATATAACATTATTATTATTTATTTATTTGTTTGCTATACCGAGCTTAAGCTCCTTTAGAATAAAATGAAATAAAAACAAAAATCAAAATTAAATTAAATGAAATAAAATCAAAAAATAAAATTGAGTAAAATAGTGTAAAATAAACTGAAATTAAAAAGAGATACTGAAATATAATGTAGCGTGCTACACGTGTTTACATAGTTGAGGCTTCAGGAAAAAAAGAAGAAATAGTAAGGTAGCAATTACACAATGGAGTCGGGTATTCGATATATCTTGATTCGAAACCCGCTTTATATTCCTCCACCAGTCTGACAACCAATGGAATGGAATGACTCAGTCCTGTCATTATTCACTGAACTCATAAGTTCCGCATCGTAATACCAATTGACATGGTTGTATTTGTTGTGAATTTTATAAAGGGTAAATGTTTTTTTGTCAAATTTATTAAAGAAATGTAAAATTAAAAAGTATCAAATTTATTTGATAACAGGCAAATTTTCGTCAAAAAAAAAGTCAAATATTCACCAAAAAAAAGATAAAAAAATTTTATTAAAAAAGTAAAAAAGGTTAAACTTATTTTTCCAAAGCTTTAGCCATTTTTCTGGGTCTCCCAGCACTTGCGACCCAAAGTTAGACGCCAAGATTCTTTAGGAAACTCATCAAATAGACGTTCGCGATAATTAATCCCGATGATGTGCTTGCACATGTAATGTTTGAACCACGATGGAAATGTACATGTGCTGAGCTTCCAATTATCTTGGTTTAATTGTACGATGCGTAGATCTTGAAAAGTTTCAAGAAATTGCAAGAACAATTTGACACTTTCTTTTCTTAAATTTGACATTAATTTAATTAATATTGATCAGTTCAGGAAAGAAATAAGAAATAGTAAGATAGCAATTACATAATGAAGTCAGGTATTCGACATATCTAGATTCAAAAGCCGCTTTATATTCATCAACCAGTTTGACAACCTATGGAACAGAATGGCGCAGTCCTCCCACTACATATCCTTCGCTCAATTCAAAAAGTCGATTCGTGTCAGTCAAGAGTTTAAGTTTATTAAGGGCTTCATGATCCACAATATTGGAAGGAGCATCATATTTTAGTTTAAGTATAAAACGAACTTCTGAGTTTTGTAAGAATTGAATTTTTTTGATCAAAGATTTATATAGGTTTCCTAGTGTGTAATAGTTAAGACCCCATTTTTTGTTTGACAATATTTTTATTAAGTTTAACCGTGAACTACAACACTGTTTTATTTCATAAACCATTGGGCTAAAGGTTAATTTGAATCAAATTTTATACCTAAAAACTTGATTTCATTTTTACTCTTAATTTTATTTTCATATGTCTTTAAGTTTAAGTCAATATTTTGCTTATTATATTTAGTATTATGTATTTAAAATTAAAAATAAAATTACTCCAAGTCTTGGTAGAAATTTTTTAGAAAAAAAGCTTTTACCACGAATAAAATCCTTATTATACACATTATGTTCCTTAATCGAATATTGGGCCTGCATTGTGAAATTTCATAGAAAATTTCCGTGATAAAGTGAAAAATTTTGTAACTTTTGTTCTGATTGTAAAAAACTTTTTCTGCAGATGAAACAAAGAAGTCTGCAAAAATTGTGTGAATTTTTCAAAATTATTAAGATTTTTCAGATTTCTGCTGTAGGTGAGGCAAAAGCTGTTTTACTTTGTTCACCATTTGCAGAACAAAGTACAAAATTTTTCATTTTTTGTATTGGAAATTTTGTATGAAATTTTATATTTTTATTGATACCATGCTAATATTTTTCATGATACCAATTTCACTTTCTAAATCTTGAAGTTAGAATTTAAAAAAAACTAAACAATAATAAGAAATTACGTTTATTATTCTTGGGGACTAAATTTTCTAACCCACGGACCTCTTTATTTTATAAAAAATATTTTACTCCGAATTAAACACTTAAATTTAATTTTATTAAACTCTAAAAATAATTAAAAATATATTATGATTTTTTTTCTAAATTTTAGTAGCACTCTTTAAAAAAATAATATATTTTTATTAGAACCATTTTTGCCTTTATTTGGCTCTCTGTCGCCTTCAAGACGTAAACTGAAATAAAAAATTAAATATAACTGAAAAATTAAATTAAAACTAAAAGACTTAAACAATTTAAAATATAAATTGATAATTAGTTTAAAAAAATGTCAATTTTATTAGTTCAAATTCGTGGGTGTAGTAAAATTATGAAAAAACGAGCTCGTGAATTTTTTAAGGCCTTTTAATGTGGATCAATGGAATAATTTTATAATTAGCTTTTTAAGATACATTTTATTTTTTTATTATTTAATTATTTTTAAATTTGTTTTATTGTTTAGCTTTGTGTAATTCTCTTAATTAAAATATATCACCTTACGCATATTTTTTTGACGTTTTTTTATTTTTTATTGAATAAAAATTTTAAAAATTATTTTTTTTGTTCAAGTTCATCCATTTTTAGTCGGGCTTAGATTATAGGATATTTTTCTCGAGTCCAATAAGAGTGATTTTCTTCCTCAATAATAATAAAATATGAAGAGTTTGTTTCATAAAATGATCAAAAAAGATTTAGTTACAGGTATTTTTTAAACTAAAAAAAAATTATTTTATAATCTTCTTTTATTTTTTTAATTAGTTTGATAAAAAAATTTATTTGGAACTTTAAATATTATCGAAAACCAATGACGTAATAACTGCGAAGAACTTCAATTATCTAAAAATCGCTGATTAATAGTTAATGAAACACAATAAATATTTGTGATCAACTTCCTTTTTTGTTCCTCTTTAAATAATTAAAAACCTGAATAATCATCTTTTGATATTTTTGCCAATTCACTTCATTTCTCTTTTAATGATGCCTCAAACCACATATATATAACAAATATAAAAATAGGAATGCTGATAGAAAATATTTTCCAATAAAAGTATTAAATTCCATTCTTTATATCTACATGTTTAAAAAATATTGATTAATTTAGTATTTATTAGATTCGAAAATTAAAAAATATAATTTTTCTAAATCTCATCAGATTTTTTGCCAATCTACTTCTATGCAAATATTTTTTAAAATGGAAACAAAAAATTTATTCAATTTCTCGCTGATTCATTGTGTTCTTATTTTTTAAAATTAATCTTTAAAAATAAATTACCTTTAATCAAAATTGAAATATTTTTTCAAGTGATAAGAACAAAAATTAGCTTAGTTACTAGGGTAAATTTTGATAGAGAATCAGATAAATTATTGTTGTTTCAGAAATTTGAAACAATTTTAATAACTGTCAAGGTGTTTTCAAATTAAATTTTTTTTTTTGGTTTCGCATCAATTTTAAAAATTTTGAAAAATTGTCTTAAAATTTAGTAGGAATTTTATGTTTTAAAAAATTGCATAACTAGTTAAATTAGAGTAATGGAATATTAATTCCTAGAGGAATTAGCTTCTAACAATAATCAAGCGATTCTGAAAAAAATTACATTCAGTAGCTTATATCAGAATTAAATTTTTTTTATTTTATAAAATTCATTTGTAACCACAATTTATAGGTAACAAACAATAAACAAAAAATCTATTTAAAACGCGTTTTCAAGGACTGAAACCAGTTTATATAAGACTTTAGAAAGCTTTAAAAATGAATTTTAAAAATTTTCTAATTTAAGCTTTGATTAATTTGTTGGCTAAAAATAGTTTTCTTTTTGAATCAAAAAATTGATTTTTTTCTATCAAAATTATTAAGTTGATTTAGGCATCATTTAGAATTGATCTAAATGAAAAACAGTAGCGGCTCAATATCAAAGAACTAATATATTTTTGAAACTTATTTAACTTCAAGAGTCATTCATTCAACATCGATTAAAAATTCTCAAAATTATCATATTTTTGGCTCAAAATCAATACTCACAAGGCATCTTTGGGTGAAAAACTAAAGTTATAACTGCAATTTTCAAAGCCACAAAATAATTCTCACCAAAAATGATTATTTTTCGCATCTAAATCAATTTTTATTTTGATAAAAAAAATTCAATTTACTCAGTCACAAAGAAAATAAATCTTCTTATCTGGTTAAATGCGTTTTTCATAAATTCACTCAGTCATAATATTGTGATCAAGATCCTGTTTGTTAAAACCCAGAGAGAATACAAAATGGGTAATTACTTTGGAAATAAATCGAAAAGAATCGAGAGGTTTGATAATTACTCAAATTCGTCTAGTGTGGACACCAATAACTTGACATCGACCACCAGTGTCAACTCGTACAATAACACTAAATCAAAAAAATCAAGTTCTCACTCAAAATCCTCTACAGGCTTGAAAACAAATCCAAATCTTGGTAAGTTAATCAAAGTAATCAGCACGAAAAGATATAAAATTTAAATTTAAATTTTTTTTTTAATTTTTAAAAATTTTTAATTTCAAGTTCAAAATTTTTTTCTAAATTATTTTATTCCATTCCGAACCAGTCTGGAATTTGTTCCCAAATTATAAAATTAATAAAATTAAATAAATACAGTCAATCCTCGATATAACGAGCAAGTTGGGCGGAAATTTCGTTGCTCGTTATATCGAAATTGCATTGAAAAAGATGGGCAAAAAAATTTTTTTTTTCAAAATGTTTATTGGTAAAAAAATAAATAAAAAAGGAAAAAAAATACAAAATTATTGTATCTTTAATAGATGTTTGTTTGGTATTACATTTTTCAATCACATCAGAATCAGAATCACTGTCACCATTTTGTGCTGTATTGTTAACTGAACTGATGATCTCAACATCTGATAATAAGCCGCGTGCAGGAAAATTTGAGTCGATTGAAACATAAGCATATTTGTCAAAGTTTAACTTTTTTTCAAACGAAGATATATCATTTTAAATTCGTCGTTTTCTTCACATCCACTCAATGAATCACCAAATAAAAATTTTTTTTCTTTAGACGAGAGAATTGTCGAAATGGTCGATGTGTTGACGCTATACTCTTTTGCGAGAATTGAAGTAGCGATGTTTTTTTATTATTTCAACTTTTGTTTCAAGTGAAATACACTTTCTTTTTTTTTGATTAAGATTGGACATTTTTTATAAACAATTAGATAGGAAATGTTTTCTGGTGATTTATAGTTATTCATGAAGATAAGTTAATTGTTTTATTTTTATTTTTTTTTTATATAAAAAGTGTGAAAAAATTTCTTTTGTTCAAGCTCGTTATAGGAAGTTTTTATTCTTAAGAAAATGATTAAGCGGTATTTCATTATAAGCTCGTTATATCAAGTTTTCGTTCAATAGAAACTCGTTATATCGAATTAATTTTTATATCTTTTTCTATAGCTCGTAATCGGTTCTAGCCAAGTTGCTCGTTATAAAGGGTTTCTCGTTATATCGTTATACGGAGGATTGACTGTAATGAAATTAATTTTGAAAAAAAATTTAGCATGCAACTTGTTATTAATTAAGAAAAAAAAACTCTTCACAAAATTCTTCTTAAATTTTTAATAATAAAATAAAACAAAAAATGAAAAAGATTTGCTTTTTTTTTAAAGCTTTTTTCTGTAATAAAAAGCAAAAAATTTATTCAAATTTTATTTTTTCAAACCAAGATTTGTCTAAGATGTCAGTAGTTCTGAAGCCTACAATAAAGCAAACCGCATCGGTTATATTTCTGCACGGTCTTGGCGATACCGGGTGAGTGAGCAACTAAATTGTCTTATTTTGTTCTAGAAGTTTTCTTAAGGCACGGGTGGTCGTCAGTATTTGCCGAATTCAAACGGCCTCACATCAAGTATATCTTTCCGACAGCTCCCATTCGGCCGGTCACTCTAAATGGAGGCTTTGAAATGAACGCATGGTTTGATATACTCGGGCTTCGTCCTGACGCTACCCAAGACGAAGATGGCATCCAAAAGTCCTGCCAGTTATGTAATAAATTAAAAATTGATTTTTTTTTTAATAAATTTATTTTAATAATTTTGTTAAAGTGTTAAATTTGGTTGAGGAAGAGATCAAAAGTGGCATTCCAACTGATCGTATATTCATAGGCGGATTTTCTCAAGGAGGCGCTACGGCTCTTTACACTGCATTGACTTGCACGCATCGGTTCGCGGGGGTCATTGCGCTAAGCACTTGGTTGCCGCTGCATCATCGTTTTCCAGCGCATTTAAAAGAATGCGAGAATAAATTGAGCACTCCGATTATTCAGTGTCACGGTGATGTTGATCCAATGGTACCTTTACAATGGTCTGACATGACTGTTAAATTGTTAAAAACCATAGGCTTTAGTGACGTAAATTTTAAGACTTATCGTGGCATGTCTCATTCGTCTTCTCCAGAAGTAATTTGATTAATATCTTATTTTAAATAAACTTCAATTGTTTTATTATTTAAAAAGGAATTGGATGACGTAAGCGAGTTTATAAATAAGATTGCGCCTAATTAATTGTATGAAAATTAAAAAACTAATCAAAATTATTATTTGCATTTTTCCTAGTGAATAAACATTTGACTTGACACATTTTTAACATGTCCAAACTAATAAAAAATTTAATTATTAGTTCCATTTTTTGTATTTTAAAAAATAAAATTTATCCACTCATTAAAATGTATTGAAAAAGAGTTATCTTTGTATGGGTTTTATTATTATTAAAATAAAAAGTATAATATTTCTTGTTTGCTTTTTATGAATTAAAGAACCCTTAAAATATATAATAAACAAAAAAATATTAAAGAAAGTATTATTAAAATAAAGTTATATTATTATTATTTGTTATTTATTTGTTTTATCTGGAGGAGCTAAAGATCCTTCAGATAAAAAATAAAATAAAAACAAAAATTAAAATTAAATTAGATGAAATAAAATCAAAAAATAAAATTAAGTAAAATAGTGTAAAATAAACTGAAATTAAAAAGTGATACTGAAATATAATGAATGGAATGGAATGACTCAGTACTGTCATTCCATTCCATTGGTTGTCACTTGGTCCTTCATTATTCACTGAACTCATAAGTTCCGCATCGTAATACCAATTGACATGATTGTATTTGTTGTGAATTTTATAAAGGGTAAATGTTTTTTTGTCAAATTTTTCAAAGAAATGTCAAATAAAAAAAAATTATTTTGTCAAATTTTAAAAAGTCAAATTTATAAAAAGAACGTCAAATATTATGTTTTTTTGTCAAATTAAAAAGTATCAAATTTATTTGATAACAGTCAAATTTTCGTCAAAAAAAAGTCAAATATTCACCAAAAAAAAGATAAAAAAATTTTATAAAAGAAGTAAAAAAGGTTAAACTTATTTTGCCAAAGCTTTAGCCATTTTTCTGGGTCTCCCAGCACTTGCGACCCAAATTTAGACGCCAAGATTCTTTAGGAAACTCATCAAATAGACGTTCGCGATAATTAATCCCGATGATGTGCTTGCACATGTACATGTGCTGAGCTTCCAATTATCTTGGTTTAATTGTACGATGGGTAGATCTTGAAAAGTTTCAAGAAATTGCAAGAACAATTTGACACTTTCTTTTCTTAAATTTGACATTAATTTAATTAATTTGATGTTTGGTATTTGACAATTAAAAATTTGACATTATTTTTAAAAATTTAACGCTTTCTCATGCGGCCTTTTATAAAACTGAATCAAATCTCCACGCTCTCGCCTTTCTTTTAGAGTTTGAAGTTTCGAAAAAAAAATATTAATTTATTTAAATTAAATATAAATTATTTTTTTTCCAATACTAAAAAACTAGAATCGAAATTAAACATATATATTTAAACAATATTCTAAGATACTAACAATGTTATGAATAAGACTTCTAGAAAAAATGAAAATAAAAATAAAAGTTATGAGCTAAAATCTACAGAGATTGTTTTAAAAGTAAATAAATTTTTTTTTATTCAAAAACATCGAGAATAGATTAAAAAATTTAAAAACTTTTCAATACGGATAGATTTTTGTTTGATTGAATTTATTATTAAAAAGTATTCACTAGTTTAGAGTTTATTTGAAATAAAAGAAAAATTCAAAGTTTAAAAATAAAGCTTAAAAATTTTCAAATTTATGAATAGAAATATAAATTTAAATTAATTAAGAAAAGTCAAAAATAATATTTATCTATTTTTTCTAGATCACTCTGGTTTGCGGTTAATAATTTGCTGTGCCAGGGAATTTAGAATTTCCGAATCGTGTGATAACGATAGTGGTCCGGGTGACACTGGTGGTTGTCTAGATAATAATGCAGATTTTGATAGTGATGATCACATGATTCAGCAATAGATAAGTCGTTTAAAGGGATTTTTTGTATATCATTTTCATTCGGAGATTAAGGGCTTTCAGATTCAGTCTAACTTTGCTCTACATCCATAAATAATTTATTCCATCTAATCTCTTTTAAAAATACCAGACCAACTAATATGATGTGTTTGGAGAAAATTTGTAATTGTTGATGTTTGATAATTTTTTTGACTGTCAAAGTCAAGATTTTAAATTTTAATTATTTATTTAAATAAAAAATAAAATAATCTAATATAATTTTTTAAACTTTCAATTAAATCTGAATTTCAATTTTAAGTTTTTGTTTGGTTTATACTTAAATGCTGTTTTTTTCACTCAAATAATTACATTATTTTCATTTTTTTATTTTTAATTTGGAGTTTAAAAATTAAAATCAAAATAAAATCAAGCATTCTTAGTCACCCTTTGAAATTTTGCTAGATCAAAAATATTCGAAATTAGAATTTTTGGTAGCATTTAATTAGAAGACCAAGGTTTTTCTCAGATTATAAATTTTTACTCAAATAACTAAAAAATAAATTAAAAATTTTAAATAATTAAAATTAATTCCCGAAATTTTTTTAAAAAATTTTTTTATGAACAAAACTGAATCTAAATTTGTTAAATAAATAAGCATTTAAAAAATATCCGTGCACACAAACATAAATTTCGATTAATTTTAAATACTATAAATATTTAAACACGTATTTAATTTTTCAAATAGTAAAATAAATTACAAAAATATAAAATTAGTCAGAATAAAGCCAATTATGTATTATAATTACTCATTATTATTTTTAAATTAAAAAAAATATAATAGACATTTTTCTAAAATTATTCGAGTCTAATCATTTATTTATTTAAAAGCTTTTGCAATTAGTAATTCTGAGCATATGATGATTTAAGATTTTATTTCGAAATCCTCCACACTGTCTTTAAAAAATAAATTCTCTTCCCTGAAATTTTAATAGTTTTGAATGATTGAGACAAAATGAGACAAAATCTCTGCTAAATATCTTTTCGATTTCAACTATGGCTATTTTGAAAATTTCACCATGTATGGGTCCATTTCATAATTGAATTTAAATCAAAAAATGGTCCGACTCACGACCAAAAGCTGACAGATCTTTGGAATAACAAATATTGTTTAAAAAAACTTCTTAAATTTAAAAAAATTATAAAATTTTATAATAAAGAATAATTTAATTTTTTTTTTTATTAATTTTTGAAATAGAATTATTAAAATGTGAAAAAAACAATTAAAATGAGCAAGTACGAAAGATAAAGCAGCTGATTGACAATATTGATCAAAATGTGTCCACTTTTAATTTAGAACATTGAAAAAAAAATAATGTTAAATTTTTCAGAAAAAAAATTTTATTTTAAAATACTTTGAAAAGTTTTTTTAATAAAGAAAAAATTTACATTTAAATTTTAAAGAATATTTGTGTCAACTTTTTAAGTTAGCGTTGCTTTGACCGAAGAATGTGTGAAAAGCCGATCTCGAGCAGCAAGCCGGAACCAGTCTCAAAATCTCCTACGCAGTATATATAATATATATAAAAAAAATTTTTTTGTAAATTTTTCAATTATTTTTAGCCGAATAATTTTAAAAAAATAAATTTCTATTGTTTTAAAAAAGAGTCTTATAGGAAATAGTCTGGAGTTCTTCGGGTTACATGTGGTTCGCCTCTTCTCGGCGCCGGATCGAATTGTAAACTAAAATTTAGACAAAAATAAATTTTTTTTTTAAACAAAATTTTTTTTTTTTAATAAAAATTTTTTCTTTTTTTAATTTATTTCCAACTTACAATGAATATTTAAGGGCATCGTCAAGTTCCATTATGGCGGCCTGATTACCGCATCTGTAGCAGTAGTTTGGAGCCGAGAAAATAGTGACAACATTTCTGTCATGGCACCAGTTGTAGCCTTCCATGACGAGCTGATGGGCTCTGGAGACCAAGGTGAGCCCGTTTGTGTGATTGAATGACTCAGAAATGTCGTGTCCGAAAGTGTAGCCAGCGCCTCTGGGAGATATGCCCCATCCATTCCTGTCGTCGGGATCCGACCAGAGCAGATCGCACATCGGGCCTTCATGCGGCACTTCCTGCAAGCGGTCCAAGGCGCGAATGTGGTCCAGAGTGTCAATGGAGGGCGAGAGGCCGCCATGCAAGCAGAATATTTGCGAGTCGACCAGTGCTGTGAGTGGCAGGTAGTCGAACAGGTCAGTGAAGTATTTCCACACATTGGCGTTGCCATATTTTCTCAGACACTCGTCATAGAAGCCATACACTTGAGTGATTTGTCTTGACTCATGGTTGCCCCGCAGAATAGTGATGCGGTCCCGGTACCTAACTTTGAGGGCAACTAGCAGGGTGACTGTTTCGACAGAGTAGTAGCCTCGGTCGACATAGTCGCCCATGAACAAATAGTTGGTGTCCGGCGAGTTGCCGCCAATTTTGAACAGCTCCATCAGATCGTGGAATTGGCCATGCACATCGCCACACACTGTCACTGGACACTTTACCTCCTGAACATTGGACTCCGATGAGAGGATCTCGCGTGCCTTGTCGCACAGAGTTTTCACCTGCGCTTCGGATAACTGCTTGCATTCCTTCAAATGCTCAATCATCTGGTCCAGCTCTTTGTAGTAGACTTTGTCATCCATTGTGTTAGTCTAAATGAAATCAACGAAGGTAGAAAAAAAATTTAAGATTTTTATTTTGCTATAGTAACTCTTTAAATAGTTTGAGCAAATGTGCGATGGCTTAACATATACAGTGTGCAGGTAATTGGGAAATTAAAAGAGCTTGGATTGATTTTGATGGAAGTATGATGGCGCCAGAAATGACAATTGTGAGATGATGGCGCCAATTTTTTTTTAAAGAAAAGAAATCAAAACACTGCCTCTTGGTAAATGCCAACTCACACGACCACTACTCACTCTCTCTCGATTGATTATGAATTTAGAAAGAGAGAGAAAAAAATTATGATAAAAAAAAATTTGAAATTTTTATGCTTAGCTTTATTTTTCATGGCGAGATCAAATAAAATATTATAACATTTGCACGCATTTGCTCATTATTTTTATTTTTATTTTTTTCAAAAGCATTAAAATGTTTTTCAGAATTTTTGACTGGCACATAATCACATGAGTTTAGTTAAGTTGGTTGTTCAAAAGAATTGCGCTAGTGCTACAATCAATTGTCTTTGCTAATTTTAATTAATTTAAATTTTATTTATTATTATTATTTAACTAGTCTAAACAAAAAAGCAAAAAATGTCTAAAATTAAAAAATCTCTAACAAAATAAATTAAAAATATTAGAAAACAATTTATTTTTAACTTAACATTTTTTGCAAAAAAAAAATCTAAAAACAAAAAAAATGTGTGAAAAAAATTTTTGTTGACAAATTTTTTGGACTTGTCCAGAATCTTGGTTTAATCATTGGACTTTCACATTTTTGCGCAATTTCTATTGTTTCTTGAAGTTTGCCTTGATGGAGAGCTTTAAATTTTTCTTTAATTTGGCTCTTCCTTTTTTATTATTTTCCATATCTTTATCTTTTATCCTTTATTATTCACTTTTATCAACTCATACATTCAATGAATCATCTAATTCAAGTTTTTGCAAAAATTCTTAAAAATGTACACACATTATTAGCTGTTACATTAAATGTTTTAACTGGTACAATTTACAGAAGCAATTTTAGTCCTAAAAAATTAAAAATTAAAAATGAATTAATAAAAAGAATTAATCTAAATAATTAGAAAAAATAAATTTTAATAAGATTTAGTTTTATTTTAACTCATATGGATCACAAATGAGGTCCGAATGACTAAAAAAACGTGAAATTTTTTTTATTTGATTTTTAAATTAAAAATTAGCATCACTGTCAATTTATAAAATGTGTTATTTTGTAAAATGACTTGGCAAATGATAAAATTCCAGAGAAAATCAATTGTAAATTCACATAAGGCAGTTCGAGCGCTTTCTTTTGGGCATATTTAGGAATTTCTGAAGTGCTCTTTTTCTGTAGAGTGTGCACTATAATAATATTTATTTAGCATATTTAGATCCGAGCATCAGATAGTAACTAGGATATTTTTTATCTATCTTTTATAAATTTCAAAATATAAATTTGTTTAAATATCTAAATCTTTTCATCCTTTTTTTTTTTACAACTATGTACGTTTATCTTCAAAAATTGACAAAACTTTAACACTTAGTCAAATAAATTTATAATAATAATAGTTTATATTCTACGGTCAATTTTAGTTTAACTAAATTGACAAAGCAGGAAGAGCTGCGAGCAAATGCGATGCTTTGCTCCCCTTACTCCTCCACTTATTACTCCTTACTTATTGATCCTTCATTATTCACTGAACTCATAAGTTCCGCATCGTAATACCAATTGACATGATTGTATTTGTTGTGAATTTTATAAAATTGAATAAGCTCTCCACGCTCTAGCCTTTCTTTTAGAGCTTCTAATCCCAAATTAGCTAGTCTTGACTGATAATTTAAACTTTTTATTTGTGGAACAAGCTTCGTTGCTCGTCTTTGTTCTTGTTAAAGTCTAAATATATCCTTCTTTAAATAAGGATTCCAGACAGGTGCACAGTATTCTAGATGCGGTCTAACATATGTTTTGTAAAGCTGCAAAAACGATTGAGCATCTCAATACACAAATGTTTTCTTGAGCATACCAAGCATGTTGTTAGCTTTTTTAACGCAGCTATCAATTTGATCATTCTATTTGAGTTTATTGTTCGCCATTACACCAAGATCGCGCTCAGTAGTAGTCTCGGCTAATTCAACTCTGAAATCATTCGCATTTAACATTGAGATTTCCTGCCTAGCAATCTTTGAGTTGCCAATACACATTACTTTACACTTAGATTCATTAAATTCCATACTCCATCGTTTCGACCACTCAACCATCTTGTCAATGTCATCTTGAATTAGCATTTGATCACTTGAATTTCTAATGACACTAATCAATTTGCTGTCATCCGCTTACAAAAGTGACTTACTAGCTCTGATAAATCATTTATGAAGATCAGGAAAAGTAACGGACCAAGAACTGAACCTTGTGGAACCCCAAATTTCGTACTCTTTTAATTTTTTTTTCAAAGAACTAGATTGTCTTAATTGAAATTGAAATTGAAAAAAAAATATTGAAAAAAAATTTTATTACCTGCTTATTGTAGTATTTATATAAATAATTAAAAAAAAAAATTAATTTTTAGAAAATTTTTATCAAATCTTTTGAATTTGGATTTGCTGCTTCAACACCAAACGAAACAAAAGAGATATACCACTTCTGTTCATCTCAAAAATTGTATAAAGCTTTAGATAAACGTGATTTTATTTAAAAATGACTTTTCTTTTACAAAATGAATATAACTCAGTTGATGAAGCATAATAAATTTTATTTTAAGGCAAATAGGAAAATTAATAATTAAAATAATAAAATATTAAAAAAAATAATTAAAAATTAATATAAAATTTTTAAAGCCAAAATGAAAATTTTAAAAAGATTTTGTTTGTTCAAAGGCTGTTTTAAAGTTGAACTAAAATGAAATATTCTGTACATTTTTTATTAAATAAGGAAATTGTTTTCTGTTATTATTTAAAAAAAAATCAACAATATGAATCAATTTTTAATAGGGGTAATCGAGAAAGAGAACAAAAAATAGTGACAAAAATGGTTCTAAAATACAAAAATTATTTCAACATTTAAAAGCTTTTTTTTAGACTTTTGAAAAAGGATTGTAATTTCTAAAAATCCATTGAAATTTAGTTGCGCATTTAAAATATTTTGATTATTTTTGAAAAATTAAATTTGATCAAAAATTATACTTTGCTGTGTAATGCATATCGGTACAAAACATCTCTGTTCTGATTATACAAATTACAGTAGATATGGCACAAGAAAATTAAATAAAACAACTTTTGAATAAGATATATTCAAAATGATTTAACATGGGCAAAACAAATAAAATATTGAACCACTCGTGGAAATCATATTTTGGGTATGATAGCTAAAAGTTTCAAGAAGTTGAACACAGACTCATTTAAATTAACCGAGCTAATCCAAAATATTCAGTATAAATCTCTTAGTTTTTTTCAAAAAGTAAGTAAGTAAAATCTTATTAGATCGTTTACAATTAATTAACTTTTAAATCTTTCTTATTTGATAATAAATTAAAAAGCACTGATTTTACTCATAATTAAAAATTAACTAATTTTAAAAAAGAGACTTTGATTTCTTAGCTTTTTTTTTATCTATTTTTTTTTGAATAAAGGAATATTAATGTCACATTTAAAAATATTTATAAAGAAAATAAATTAAAATTCATTAATTTTCATTTTGAAGCAGTAGATATTTTAACTAAAAATGAATGAATTTCAAAAGATTTTTGCACAATATTAAAATTAAGATGAGTATGTTTAAATAATATTTAATCATACTTTAAATAAGGCTATTTTTTATCAATTTTTAGAGAAGCTATTGGCAATAAAACTCGTAACTAATAAACAATGTTTTATATTGAAATTAATAAACAAATAGATAAAAAAATATCTTAGCTACTATCTGATGCTCGGCTATAAATATGCTAAAAAAATATAACAGCTTTTCAAAAAAGTTGATAGATTTTAAGAATTAAATTTGGAACCATGAAATCAAGCTTTATTTGTAATTTAAAAATTATTTTATTATTTTTTTTTAACAATTTTATTATTTAGATATCATTTTCTTCAGTTGTTTAATTTTGGATACTTGCATTTGCCAAACATCAAGTTTTTCAAGTGTGAATCCTAGTTCTCTTAAAGAAAAATTAGATACTTCATTTTCTGACTTCATTTCTTCATCAAAAAGTTATGGAACCCATGACTTCTTTTCTTTTTTATTCTATTCTATTTCTTCAAGTCTACCTTTAACTACTGGACCAATTATAACTTCTGATAAAACGGAGGAAAATACAAGTACCACTGTAATTTCAACTAGCACAACAAGTACAACTAGCTCTACTTCTTCAAGTCTACCTTTAACTACTGGACCAATTATAACTTCTGATAAAACGGAGGAAAATACAAGTACCACTGTAATTTCAACTAGCACAACAAGTACAACTAGTTCTACTTCTTCAAGTCTACCTTCAACTACTGGACCAATTATAACTTCTGATAAAACGGAGGAAAATACAAGTACCACTGTAATTTCAACTAGCACAACTAGTTCTACTTCTTCAAGTCCACCTTTAACTACTGGACCAATTATAACTTCTGATAAAACGGAGGAAAATACAAGTACCACTGTAATTTCAACTAGCTCAACTAGCTCAACTAGTACAACTAGTACAACTAGTTCTACTTCTTCAAGTCCACCTTTAACTACTGAACCAATTACAACTTCTGATGAAATGGATGAAAATACAGATACCACTGAAATTTTAACTAGTTCAACTACTGAATCAATTGCATCTTCTCATGGAATAAATGACAAAACAGATACTACTGAAACACCAACTACATCATCTAATTCAATTCAAACTCTGACTGATTCAATTACAACTCCTGAAGTATCAAATAACACAACAAAAAGTGCTGGAACTAATGTTGGTGTTATAATCGGTGCATCTGTTGGAGGAGTTGCAGGATTATCAATAATTAGTGGTATTTCATATCTATTAATAAAAAAGAAAAAGAAAACGGTGCTTCCAGTTGAAGAAGAATTAAACGAATTCTAAAAAGTTTAACCATTTTTTTTTTAAATTTACTTTTTTATTATAATAATTTAAAAAAAAATATCGATTTTTAAAAATGAGGTCTAGTCTAATAAAAAATTATGATTTTTTTAATTTCTTTTGCAAATGAATTGAAAAATTTTTGTTGAAAATTAAAAGCAATTAAAATATGCTTAATTTTATATGGCCAAATAATTCCATTAGCTAACAAGTCAATTATTTTGATCATAATTAAATTGTAAAAACATTTCCAGAAAAAAATATTTTCATGAGCCAAATTTTGATTTAAAGAATTTAAATGCACTAAGTAATTGAAAAAATTCATTTTATTATAACGGGTGTAGAAAAAAAAATGGCACAAGAGTTAAGTTTAATTTTCTATAAGAGTGGACAAGACATTTCCCAATTTTTTTCAAAATTTAAAATCAGACTGATTCTAGCTTTAAAATAAAAAAAAATTATTTCAAAAAGTTCAATTTGCGATAAGTAACTAGTAAAAAATGTACAAAACCATCAAAAACGTTCTGTTTATCGTTGGCTGGATATTATAGAAAAAGATAAAACTTTCAAGAGAAAAAAAGGAAGTGGTAGACCTGCTAAAATAGCGACAAAACTAATGGTGACCAAACTTAGAGCCTATTTCAATCATAAATCGGGTCGTTCGCAAAGAAAGATAGCTGGAAAGTTTAATTGCCACTATACCTATATCGGAAAGATTTTAAAAAAGTATACAAAAATCAAAAAGGATAAAAAACACAAGAGACCTCATTTAAATGCTGACCAAGAGAAGGCAGCAAGGCCAAAATGCCGTCGAATGCTTTTAAAATACAGCAGATATAAATTTATAATTGATGATGAATCTTATTTCACTCTTAGCAACACCGCGCTGTCAGGGAATGATATTTTTTATAGCAGTAACGTAAGAAAGATGCCGGAGAGTGTAAAGAACAAGTACGTTAAAAAGTTTGAAGAAAAATTAATAGTCTGGTTGGCTATTTCACAACACGGAATAAGCGAACCATATTTTGTACCTAGTGGTTTTGCGGTCAATCAACATGTCTACCTTGTAGAGTGTATTAAGAAACGACTTGAACCAATGATTAAAGAATATTATCAGGATGGCAGTTATGTATTTTGGCCTGACTTAGCATCATCTCATTATGCCAATATGTAACAGAATAATTTGTTAGATAAAAATATAAGGTATGTTGCTGAAGAAGTGAATCCAGCAAACAAAAAGCACTACCAATTGAAGATTTTTGGGGGAATTTGAAAACTAAAGTTTATGAGGCTGATTGGAAGGCAAAAAATCTTAGGCAACTCGAAAACAAAATTCGCGCTTGCCTGAGTAATATCGACCCAAAAGTTGTACAAAACCATGCCAAGAATGTTCGCTCTAGGCTCGATATCATACGTCGTCATGGAGTTCAATACCTTAAGTGATATTATTTTTTCAAAATAGGAGGATTCAGTTATAATTTAAAAAAAATTTACAGCCTAAGTTAAATAAAAAATTTTTTATGATAAAATTAATTTTGTGCCTTTTTTAATTCTACACCCGTTATAGAGTAATCTTAATTTTTATTTTTCAAAAAGTTAATAATCATTAACAGTCGATGAATTTTATAAATCTTTACCAACTCGTTTATTATCTAGTTTGGTTCAATTTTTAGTTTCAATCAACACAATTCAAATTTTTTAATTAAAAAGTAGAAAAAAGGTTATTTATTTTATCACTAAATTAGAATTTTCTAATTTTTAACATAAACATTAATTTGAATACTACTCTATGATATTCTTAATTATTTATTTATTATTTATTAGGAAGCTAAAGCTCCTTAGAATTCAAAAAATAAAATCATTTAAAATCAAATATTTTATTTTCATCTTTTTATAAAATTTTTCATTAAATTTTGATAAAGCATAAAAAAAAAGTGATTTTTCAATTTTCATTTTTTTTAAATTGGATTTAAAATTGTAATCGTTTAACTTTCAAGTCAAATAGACTGCATTAAATGTAGAAATTTTTTGTTTTTATAGTTTTAAAACAAAATTTGTTAACTTTTATATAAATTTTCTTTTATTTTTATTCAAATTAAACTTAAAAAAAAAAGAGATAAAAATTTTATCTTTTTTGTTTGTAACCTCATCCTTGCCTTTTAAAAAATTTAATTTAAAATGTTTTAGTTATAAAAATCAAGTGACTAGAATTCAATAAATAAAATTAGATTAAAAAAATCAAAAATTTTAATAAAATTAAAATATTATTAATATAAACGAATATTTTGATTATTTTTTCATTCTTCAAAAAATAAGTGTTATTGGGAAATTAATAAAAAAAATGTTCTTTTCTTTCTTGCTTTTATAAAAAAATATGAAAGTTAACAATATTTGTTTAAAATAATAAAACATAAAAATTCCATATTTGACCACAATGTAATACGATTACAATTGTAACTACATTTTTTTACAAAAAATTTAATCTATTTAAAAAATTAAAATATATTTAAAATTTAAAATAAAATCAATCTTTTATGCTTAATCAAAATTTAATCAAAAATTTTATTAAAAGATGAAGAAATACACCAATTTAAAAGGAAATTAAAATAAGTATAGTTAAATGACCAGTTTTTTTTAAGATGAAAAGTGTAACTTGAGCATCTCCAAAAAGCAAATAATATTTGTTTTGTTTCGTTTGGTAATGTAATTAATAAGTGTATCCATATGTTGCTGATCAAAACATAAGAAAGGTGAAGTTAAGAGAAATTTAACAAAAAATTTATTGTTCTAAAGGTGCCTAAAATAAAGATAAAGTTTCAAAGTCCAAAAAAATAAAAAATTCAGAATCTACTTTTGCAAAAAAATGAATTAAAAAGATTAATTTTAAATTTTAATTGTATCCTCAACCTTTATATCTGCTCTTTGTATTTTACCATACATCTCTTTTCCAAGGAATACTTTTTGATATGTTGCCAAGTCAATTTGTTGCCTTACATCTTGGAACACTTTCCAAACATCATTCGAAGGCATAATAGAAAATTTAATGGTGAAAAAAGTTGTCAATTCTTAAATCCCTGCAAATATTATGTGTCATTTAGATTTAACTTTTTTCTCAAGAAGCTAAAAAATAATGAAAAAACCTGTTTCTTCTGCATTGCTCAGCATTTTGATAACACGGTACCACCTTATGAAAATCTTTTAAATTTGCTCAATTAATACATTTAGGAAAGAAAGTTTCAAAAGAAGTATTAGTATTGATGATATTAAAAAAAGGTACAATGGTTAAGAGAATTAATTGTGAACAAAGATTAACTAGGTTATACATGATTTCATTGAGGGCTAGAAGAAAAAGAGGTAATTTAATTGATTATAATAAAATATAAAATGGATTCAGCGCGCTAGCTAGGCGATTTATTAATACTAACTGACCCAACATTAAATATATTTTATTAGAAATTTCATTAGAGCTCACCAAAAAGAGAACACGGGCAAGTTGAGTTGGATTTGAAAAAAGTTTTACTCAGTATTTTAAATCCCTTGAATTTTTTAGAATTTTTAAAGAATTGATGAAATGAAAAATCCTCTCGTCAGAGAGAATTTAAAGCTGTGGATTATTGGGACATGTTACCACCAAATGTAGTTTAAAAAAAAGCTTTGGTTGATTTAAAAAAATGGTAAAAGGTAACTTTTTCATGTTAATAATGATTTAAATTGAAAGATACAGGAAAATTATGTTGCTTTACAGGAATATTTCTATTTTCATTATTTTTTTATTTTAAGATTTAATACATGACATTTATGGTAATTAAAAAAAATTGTTTAATATTAGAAGATTACTCTAGACTTAAATTTTAATAGAAATTACCATAAATGAGTAGTTTTTGAGTAAAAATAAGCCAGTTTTATACGGCAGCCATTTTTCATAAAAATTAATTTTTTTGAACACTCTGGAATGATTTTTCCAAACCTTTGAATGTTTTTTTCTATTTTTTTCACCATTTCGTTGTTCAGTTATATAATTATTCTGTTTTTCGGACCGAATATAAATTAATTGAGATCTCCTAAAAAAATTATCCTAAAATTAATTTGAAAAATTTTAAATAATATTTTTTTAATTCGAATTAAATAAAGAGTAATTTTTAAGTTGCTGAATAAAAGCTTTAGTTTTATTAGGTTCAGTGTTTTATTAAAACAAATGTCTAAATAGAAACGGCCGTCTAACCGATTGTAAAGGATACAAGTTAGATCGTGTCAAAATATATAAAAGTAAATAGTGTATAAAAAAGACTTTATGGTTATATGTTGCAATATTATATATATATACAGTGGTTCTTGTTAAAATGAAACGTACCGTTCCAAAAGGGTTCCAGTTCCGTTCCAAAGAGTACCGTACCGTTCCTATAGGGTACCGTACCGTATTGAAAAGTCCCATTTTAAAAATGAACAAAAATATTTACTTGTTTTAGATTTATTTTGATCGATTTATTCCCAAACATGACTCCTACGTTGTTTTCTTTTAAGATTGTTTTATTTTAATCTGAAAATTTTTTTTAAAAATTACGATACGGTACCCTCTAGGAACGGTACGGTACCCTTTGGAACGGTACGGTACCCTTTAAGAACGGGACGGTACCCTTTAAGAACGGAACTGGAACCCTTTAAGAACGGTACGTTTCATTTTAACAAGAACCATTGTATGATATACGATCATATATATAACCGGTGGCGACAGTGATGATGTAGATGATGCGTCGCACACTCAGCTGCACAAATGTTGCGACATCACAGTAATCAAGAGATTTTGTGACAAAAAGTCAACAAAAACGTGAAAATAAAACAAACTGAATATCTTTGAAGAATTAGTTATCAAATTTGGAAATTTTGAATTTTTCCAGAGTTATTTTAAAGTCCCAAATTAAAGTCTAAGTAGTTAAAAAAAAACTTCGGACTTGGGCTTTTTTTTTCTAAAGTCCAAGTGATAGACTTTAAATTTTTTTTTACAGTCCGGCCACATGAATTTTTTACCGTTCCAGGTAGTTATGGTGGCGGCCTAGTTAAATTCAGAGTGACTAAAATAAAATTCCAAGTCCAGACTTTAAAAAAAATAAATAAAAGTCTTTTGAAAAAAAAGTCCGAACTTGGACTTGACTTGAGACTTGTGAGTTTTAAACATCTCTGAATTTTTCATGGTAAAAAGTGTCCCGGTATTTTAATAATTCATTTAAATGTATTAAAAAGAAAAAAAGAAAAATTATTTGAATTTATAATTTAAAAATAATCTTGAATTTTTTAAATTTTGAGTTTTTTTTTTAAATTGATTTTTTTCATAAACTAGCTAATTCGAATATCAAATTGCATTTTTGATTCAATGACAGATTATTAATTAAATTTTACGTAAGAGCTTTTTCAAAGTTAATCTAAAAATATTGTCACAATCAAATGTTCAGCTTTATTTAGAATAGATAAATTCATTTTGAAATGTATCAGTAGTTTTGAGCTAATTCATGTCTTATTGACGGATAAATAGAAAAACTTGATATTTTGGCTAAAATTCTCCATAAAATTCCAGTTCTGATTGAAATTCGGCTTCTTTTTCGTTTAATATTTATCAAAGGTAAATATTAGCTCAAGAATTCAATTCAATTTAACAAGATTTTTTTTATGTTTGAAAATATCTGCAAGATTAGTTAATAAGAAGAGGATAAAACGCTTTCTTAAACACTTAAAATGCGTTCTGATTTCCGAAGCGGACTTTGTCCACAAAAGTGAGCCAACTAAATAGCCTAATTGTGCAGTCTAAATGTCGCCTAGGGAACTTAATATTGTATGAGAGTATAGCGGCTTTTAAAATATTGTACGGATTTCAAGCCAAGCTAAAGAAAATTTGCATGTTAAAACAATTTTAAATTTATTTTCAAAACCTAGAGTAAAGTGCCAACAAAATCCGGTTCATTTTATTCAAAATTTTTCTCTTTTTTTTTTTGTTGAAAATTTCTTTTATCAAAAATTCTATTTTATAACCAAAAGATACTTAAAAATTCAAGTGGACCCGAGAAAGCATTTGAAAAGCTGCGCACAATATTTAATGGTTTCTTTAATAAACTCTGTCGTTTAAACAATTTTTCTAAGTCATCACGAAAATCAAACTTAGTGGGAATACACCAAGACCGAAGGTTTTTCAAAGCCCAAGATTAATAGCTTTCGTCAGAATTTAGAAATTATTGTGTCGGCCAAATGGCCTGCTTAAATTCATTTGGCTCATCAAAAAGTCCTTAACTTAAGTAGTTGTTTAAGCTTATGCTTTTTTCATCCACTTTTGCAAGTAATCTCTCATTGTTTGGTCAAACTTTGGCTGCTTGCTTGTCCGATTACGAAGCAAGCCCATGCTTCAAGTGTCATTAAAGCTCCTTTAATTTAAAATGATGCAAAGTTTGATTTAACAAAAAAAATTGCTTTTAAAATTTCAATTTTTATGAGAAATTTAAATTAGCCACGGTGTAATACTCAATTTAAATTTTCCACTCTAAATGCTTTTTGTGCACCAAACAATGGACAAATATTTTTTTAATTTCCTTAAAAATAAATTTTTTTTCCAGCTTATTTTAAGCCTCATCCTGGCAGAAAGTATTTTTTTATCATCATATTTTTGAGTGCATTAAATAAAGTTGGTCATTGGCGACTAATTTATGTAAGTGGTGAAATTCAATACTGGTCATGATTGAGACCAAGTAATTTAAGTAGGTCTCGACTAGTTTTGGACCGAAATTAAAACCACTTGTAAGTGATAACAAATTTTAATCCCTAATTTTTAGTTTAATCCTTTTATTTTTGAGTTTAAATAAAAAAAAAATTGTTAAATCAATCGATCAGACTAATTTTGATAAGTTAGACACTAGGCCGGATTTTGGACCAGCGTTGAATTATGCAAACAGAAATTGCCAATTGTATATTGACACATGGTTCATTCACAAGGCTTCATACAAAGTAGCTTACAACAAAAAAGCTTGATTATTCAATTCCATTAGTAATGCGAATTATGTAACTTAATAAACTCTATTTGTCAACTACTGCTTTTGGGCTAAATTTTTTGTTCACTCTGAACACAAAATAAAAAGCTCTCTTCGAGTTTTGGACACATATAATTTAAAACTAATTTTTAGTTTCTTTTCTATTTAAAATAAGATTAAAGAATATTAATTAGAGCCATGTTAACGTCACAAATCTGAGCTTAAATTTTGTGTAGATTGAGAGATTGGTGGGCTGAGCGAACAACCGGAATAGCAAATATTTGAATAAGATTCAATTTTAAAAGCAAAAAGGGTCAAATTGGTTGAATTAATTTTTAATTTTTATTTAAAAAAAAAAAATATAAAAAAATAAAAATCGTTTCTATGTACATTAATGAAAATATTAAGAGCTCTTTGAGGCTTTGCAATTTATGATTTTTTATCGATTTTTTGCTCACTGCCAAACAAGCGGATATGCGACATCATGGCGCATTTAACATCAATTTATTTTTTTTTAATTTCAACAATTTTTATTAAAAGCATCCGCACAGTGTACAGTAAATAGTGTCTTTGGAAGTATCATGTTCGTTTTGTCGTGTGAAATTAAACATACTGAGCATTATGGGTCACTAAATTGTTCTCGTTTTCACACTATTGTTTACTTTCTCAGTGAAGATAGGGCTTGAATTTTGTATGCTCAATTCAGGTCGAGTTAATTAGTTCACTGTCTTAATGAAATAGACAATTTTTTTAAATTTTAATAAAACCAAAGCTCCAATTTAATTTGGTCAGTTGACAAATCCGATTTATTAGATATTTTTTTGATAAGAGAGAAAAATTTGAAGTCCCAGAGACATGTCTAAAATTGAAGCTCTTTGTCAGATTATGGAATGTCATTTTTTCTTATTTTGAAATTTGATACAGAACAAATCTATAACATTTCAATAAAATAAATTACTTACGTAAAAAGAGGCTAAATTAATCCGAGCAATTTTGAATAATTAATTTAATTGATTTGTATTTAGATGGATTTGTGTTATTTAAGGTGTTCAATTGAAAGAAATTTCGAAGCCATTTTAAAATAAAATTTTTATTATTTATTTATTTGTTGTATCGGTTCAGATTAAAAAATAAATAAAAAATCAATTAAAAAAAAATAAAAATGTAAAGAAAAAATAAGATAAAAGTAAAATAAGTTAAAATATAAAATAAGAGACAATTAAAATAGACAAATTGTAAGCAATGGCAGGTGTGAAATTTTTAATTATTGAACAGTTCAAGAAAGAAAGAAGAAATAGTAAGATAGCAATTGCACAATGGAGTCAGGTATTCAACATATCTTGATTCAAATGCCGCTTTATATTCATCAACCAGTTTGACAACCAGTGGAACAGAATGGCGCAGTCTTCCCGCTACATATATTTGGCTCAATTCAAAAAATTGATTCGAGTCAGTTTAGAGTTTAAGTTTATTAAGGGCTTCATGATTCACAATATTGGAAGGAATATCATATTTTAGATTAAGTGTAAAACGAACTGCTGAGTTTTGTAAGACTTGAATTTTTTTGATCAAAGATTTATATAGGTTTCCTAGTGTGTAATAGTTAAGACCTCATTTTTTGTTTGACAATATTTTTATTAAGTTTAACCGTGAACTACAGTTTTATTTTATCAACCATTGGGCTAAAGGTTAATTTTGAATCAAATTTTATACCTAAGAACTTTTTTTCATTTTTACTCTCAATTTTATTTTCATATATATTTAAGTTTAAGCCAATATTTTCCTCATTATATTTAGTGAAGACAATGAAGCAAGACTTTACGACAGATATTTTCATCTTCCACTTGAAGAGCCATTTTTCTGATTCGTCTAAGTATTTGTTCATCTTATTTTCTAAATTTCCTTTTTTCTTAAAAATGAAGAATGCGACCAAGTCGTCAGCAAAAAGAAGAGAGTATTCACTATTTGTTTTATTTCTTTTAGGTATATCATTGATAAAAATACTAAAAAGTAATGGAATAATTACCAAGTATTGAGGAACACCTGCATTAATATGGTAGTCATCACTAATATGACCATATACATTTACTTTAAATGATCTTAACGAATTCATGTTGCACGAAACGAATAACAATCCCAAATTTAATTCATTGTTCCAAAACTTTAATATTCTCCTAAATGAAAGATAGTTCTGGGTCAATACGCTTATCCAACTGTAGTGTCCTAGCATTAGTCTCTATTTAAATTCTAAATATGTAAATGAAAGTGGCCCCTCTTTACCAAAGAGTAAGCCGATTAATATTTAAATGAAAGAAAATAAGTAAGTGTACACAAAATTTATAATAGTGTTTTCTTTCTAGCTGTTCAAATTCAGCTTTAAATATAAATCATCAAATTACAAACATAGTGTCGTGCGCAAACTGTTTGTAATTTAAATTGTTACACAACAAGTTTAAGGATTGGTGTTAGAAATTGATTCTGTTCATATTTAAATTTAAATAGAGACTAATGCTAGGACACTACACCAACAACAACCGCTAATCTTTATATTTATTTATGTTTTTAATTTTATTTTCGATTTTTACTCTAAACACATTTAAACAATTTTTGATCCTTTTTAATAATCGTTAGCCTAAAAAGAAGGACTTTGTTCCATTCTGAGTAGCCTGAGTGTTTCCCTCAAATAAATAAAATATAATAATAATAATAAAAATGATCTTGAGTCTAAGAATAAATTAATCCAATGTATTAGGTTGGGGTTCTTTTTTATTAGTTTTTAAATAAGACCATCATGCCAAACCTTGTCAAACGCTTTGGAAATATAAAAAAATAGAGGACAAAATTTTTGCTTTCTATTATATTTATTTATTAATATTAAATTAACCTCCTTTAAGGAGAAGTAAAAATAATTAAATTGTTTTTAGAAAAATAAAAAAATATTACAAAAAAAAAAAAAAAAAAAATAAAAAAAAATAAAAAAAAATAAAAAAAAATAAAAAAAAATAAAAAAAATGGGTAAAAATTTCAGTTCAGAAGAAAAGAGATTAGGAGAGAAATTATTACATTTGACATGGATTTTAATCATATTTTAATAACTCCTTCAAAAGTTGTCTATAATGTTTGAATCTTAAATTGTTTAGACACAGCCAGATAGAGTCCGAGATACCATCATTAGTATTGTGATTATTTTTTATTTTCTCTTTTAATTTATTTATATTACTGGTAATATTATATGATTCTACAATTTTTTGAATAAGGAAGAAAAGATTATGAGCGGTTCGTTCGTCATTAGATTCAAGATGACTCTTATTACAAACAAAAATAAGAAGCCAAATCAATTAATCATTTTCAGCATTTGTATCAATAAATTTCCATTTCTTTAGCAAACAAAAGGAAACATTAATTTCAAAAAAGAAGTTACAAATTTAATTAAAAAACAATAATGGCACACAATTTATTATTAATTTGAGATTAGACCAGATTTATTCTTTTTTAAACTGATCAAACGCTAAATAGCTTAATAATAGAGGTGAAAGAATTTAATTATAAAGATAATCAATTTAAATCAATGCCCGTGAATTCTATTAATTATAGACTATGAGTAAAATAATCAAATTTTTGTTCAATGTTCCCTCGAGCAAAAATTTTACCTATGACCTTTTTTTTGTTTTTTTTAATTAAGATTTTTGCTCAAAATAAGATAGCGACAAATTCTCTCTTAAAAAAGAATTTTTTTGTCAAAAAAAAAATGTGAGCCAAATTTAAAATATTTCCAATCGACAAAAAACAGATTTATTTAATGAGTTTATTTATTGTAAATGATTAAATTACGTGCCGTATCTAACAAATTAAATTAGTATTATTCTAAAAAAAATTATTCCACAAAAATTTATTATTCTAGCTGAGATTGAGAGAGAGACATAGTTGATACTAATTTTAATTCTATACCCAAATAGCTAATCGATATGCATGAGTTGTTTTGATCAAGAGCAGAAATTAGAATTCGAGCTAATCGATGCGAGGCTATCGCTCCTAACAGGTGAGCTAGAATAGCCGTACAATATCAAGACTATCGATTTTGGCCAAATTTTTAGCGTTCATTAAATTTCATTGCTAGAACGTGTTCAATGCAAGCCAAACGCTAATCCGTATTTGGGCAAACAGGCTTACGTGATTCAACAACGAGGAAAAGTATTAAGCCACAAGAAATATTTTAGCCCCGAAACGGATGCCAATTGTTTGACCACAAATCGATAGTTTTGTTTTCAAACGGTGTAAATTGGCAAATATTTGCGATTGGGCCAAGCTATTTGTGTGCCAATGTTTGCATAGCTCCATGCTATCATTTAAGCCAAATATTTCATGATCAAAGTATTTTAAAGGCAAGCTTGCGTGACCAAACTAATTTAGAATACTTTTGCTAAAAAATTAAAAAGAAATTTATCGATGCGCCAGCAGAAGGCTCTCTAATCAATCAAGGTCGCGCACAACTATCAAAAGTTCACATTTTACATTGTTCAAACATTATTGAACATTGGTGGCAACAAATTGACTTAAAAGATCAGTTCGGCGCACTTTTAAAACAGGTATTCGTCAATTGTACTCAGTAAGTACCTAGTTGAATTAGAACAGTGGCTTTTCAAGTGGAAAATGAAGATTTCGGTTGAAAAGTCTTGCTCAATGATTTTTACTGAAAACAACAAAGAAAGTTCTATGTTTAATTTAAGGATTTATGGGAATAAAATCGAAATCCTAAAAGTAGTAGTAGTAGTAGTAGTTACTGCGGTATAGTGCTTTATACCAGCGCAAATATGCGCTTAGCCATTTAGGCTATTGCAGTCCTTGTGAGTTATGCTTGAATATTTCTTTATCAATTATTGCCTTGAAATTGTTCTTGCTGATGTTGCTTCTTTTGGTAATTTATTCCATGATTCAACAACTCTGTTTGTTAAAAATTGATAGCGATATTGTCCTTTTTTGCAAATCTCTCTTACAAGTTTATGATTATATTCCCTAAAAGAAATTAAGTTCCCAGGTATTAAATTCGATTCTAAACTAACCTTTTCTTCAATGATAGAACAAATTAAAGAACGGTGCAATTCAAGACTAAACTTAATCAAAATCTTGTCAAATAAAAAATGGGGCCTTGACTTTAGAACTTTGGCAAACCTTTATAAGTCTTTGATTGGATCTATTCTAGATTGTTCTTTCCATTGTCTTAACTCTCTTTCAGAAACTAATATAAAAAGATTAGAAGTAATCCAAAATTCAGCGGTTCGTTCTATACTAAAACTAAGATATGATACTCCCTCCAACATATTACATCATGAGGCATACAATAAACTTAAACTACTGACAGTCTCGAATCGAATTTTTGAGTTGAGTGAGAGATATGTTAGAACAGAATTGAGCCACTCTGTTCCACTGATTGTCAAACTTGTGGAAGAATATAACAAAGGTTTCGTATCAAGAAATATCGAGTACCCAACTCCATTGTGTAATTGCTACCTTACTATTTCCTCTTTTTTTCCTGAACCATCAAATATAAGTATTCTGTTACCCTCTATCTTAATTTATCTAATTTTAATTTTAATATTTCTCTATTTTTTAACTTATATTATTTTTTTTTTATTTCTTTCTTATTTTTTATTTTTTTAAACTTTATTTTTATTTTTTTTTAATCTGAAGGAGCTTAAGCTCGGTACAGAAATACAAATAAATAAATAAATAATAATTGTTAGTACAATGAAGTTTTTGTTCAGATCTTAACATGCATTAGCTTCTATTCAAAGCACAATCTGATTAGCTATAAATATGCTAGGGTCTGGTGGTTCGCGGTTATAACACAAAATAATAAAGAAAGAAATTAAATAACAACTTTATTAATAATTTATTTATTAAAAAAAATTGCGCCAATTTCGGCGATGTTAACAAATTAACAAGATTTTAATATAAGTTTTAGACAAAAGAATTTGTAAAGTTTTTTTTAGAGTTAAGCAGAGTATATACATTAGATTTAAAAAAATTAAATTTACACATTTTTAAATAATTTGTACAAAAAATTAAAAATTCAGTATTTTTAGTAAATAAATAAAGTTAAAGTTTTTAGTTAAAATAAACTAGCTTATAAAAGAAAAAATTGGTTGTAAATTGGGTTCCTTACATTAATAATAGCTGACCACTTCTAGTCCAAACAAATAATAAAGAAAATAACAAATAGGAAGTGTTAAATCTACTGCCTATGATGATGATGATGATGATGATTTATGTTTACTGTATCACTTGGGTACTGCGGGACAATGATCCCTTTGAACCAAATCTAGTGTCTAATATTTTACAAAGTGTTAAATACTGCCGACTTGCTAAACGCCTGATGTCATAGTATTGCACTGTGAAACTAAAGGCAATTAAGTTGGCTGGAGTCGGTTTTGTAGTTATTGAGTGAACTACAATTTTGGCAGAAGATTTAAAAGAAAAAATTAAGGTAAATTAAGGTCATTTTTTTTTGTTAGTAGAATAATTATTTCATAGAATTATTTTCATAGGATTTTTTAAAGGGATAAAATAAAGAAAAATGATTCGTAAAAATTTATAATTTTTTTTCAAAATAATAATCTGTCATAATTTTTCTTGGACAATTAGTTGAAAAAATATTTCAAATTTTGCTTTAATTCTGAAAAAACGAAAATTTTAATTGAAAAAAATCTATTTCAAGAATTAAAAAAACGTAAATACATTTAAAATTTGTTCTTAAAAAAACAATTTTAATTTAATTTTGTCTTTATATTTTTCTATTAAAGTTTGGAACATAATTTCAATGAGAAAATAAATTCTATGAGTATATTTCTATGAAATATTTTTCTTCCAAAATTCATTCTATGAGTTTTGTTTGATTTTATCAATTTTCTATGAATTGATACGTCACCAAAATTAATCTTGACTTCAAAGTTAACGGCTGCAATTTAAATCAAGAGCAATCAGGTTGACAATATTTGTTTTTTCCAATTCAAAAAGTTGTAGAATCATTTAATAGAAAACAAGACATTTATTTTCATATTATTTTATTAATTTATTTTCCCAACTCCTTTTATTGCCTAACTAAACAATTCTTTAATTATTATTTTTGTTTCTCATCTTAATAAATATTTCTAATTTAATGAATGAACAAAACTAACTTCAAATTTAAAATATTTTAAAACTGTTTTAATTATTTTATTTTTTTTATTTTTTTATCTGAAGGAATTAATACTCGAACAGAAAAAATAAATAAATAAATATCAAAAGAGTAATAGTCACTCAAAATTCAGCAGTTCGGTCTTTTCTAAAACTAAAATATGACACTACTGCCAACATTGTAATTAAAAAAAGAAATTTAACTTTTTTTTTCTGAGAATATCCAAAAAAAAAAGAAAATGTCTTATTTTCATAAAATTTACAAGACTTTTTTTTAATTTCAGAGATAATTTGGTGAATTCAGTTTTTTAAATTAATATTCTGCAAACTTGAATCTAAGTAGAATAACAGTATTTGGATGTTGATCATTTGATTTGAGCAAATTAATTGACAAATAAATTGGAAAAAAAATATCGAAAAATAAAGTAAATATTTTTTTTTCTAGAACTATTTATTTTACAATTATTTCAAAATGAAAATCATTAATTCTGTTCTAGAAATAGTTTTGAATAAATTCAGATTTTAGTTATTCTAATGGAGCTGGTGTCTGAGTTTATTGATTTTTAAAATGAAATAATATTTAAAAAAAATTAGACAGAAGTAAATTTGAGTAATTTTTTTTTGTTATGATGTAATTAGACGCTATCATTTTTATTTCCTCGTTCTTGTCATTCTCTCATATTTTGGCATGAATCAAATATGATGTTTTATGCCTTGATTTAATTGTTCAATCTGAAGCTCATTCATAATAGAAATAGTCTATTGTTATTATTTTTATTTTTAAACTCATCATATAGGCAGAATAAAAAAATAATTTCTATTGATTTAATTTTAAAAATTATGCATAAAGCCAATTAAGTAAAAAAATTTACCTCTAAAATTTTAAAAGGTAGTTGATTGTACAAGCTAAAATAGACTAAATTAAATAAGAATTTTGAAACCAAAAGAGTCTTTGGTCATATTTTTAATTAAATTTTAAATAATGTCAATTATTGTGGCAAAAAAATGGGAATTTAAAGTAGCGTTTTCGTTTTCTTAATGATACATCAAAATAAGCAACCAATGTTCTGTCATCTTTACATGGTAGACTTTTTTATTTTTACACAGAAAATTTAGACTTTAAAAGAGGCGCATAAATAAACAAAAAAATACGACGCAAAATATTATTTTATTTTTTGTCATATTAAAAATGCAATGAAATAAAATTGTAGCTTTCTGATAAAAAATACGGGATTAAGACACTAATTTTCAATTTTTTAGTCAATGGAATTTGTCTGAATTATGAGTCTAAAGTTTGTCTTGAAAGCTGTAGCTCAAGCTTTAATTTTAATAAAATAATTTTCTAATAAAATGGGGTCTCAATGGCAAAGCATTTGGAAATTTTAAAAAATTTCCGATAGGGTCTTTTTTGGCAAAATGAAGTTAATTACCAAAAGCTTTAATTAAAAAAGGTTTAATGTATTTTTTATTTAATTTTAAAAGCATGTTTTTATTTAAAAAAATTAATGGTTTACTTAATTTTTTGTAATCTGCAAAATTCTGCAAAAATTATCTTAATGCAGAATAATTCATGTCGGTCCTGTGGTGTAGTGGTTAGAACAGCCGACATGAATCAGGAGGTCGAGGGTTCGAATCCTCATCATGTCAAATTGCTAGATGATCACAATTGGAATCATGATTTATTTACTCGCTTGCCCGGACCATTATTTGGCTAAATTTTAAATATATTTCTTGCTCTATTTAAATTTAATTATTTTTAATATTATCTTTATATTTAATTCTCATTTGTTTTACTAATTTTTTTAAAATCTGAGGGAGCTACTCTTCCATACAGTTAACAAGTAAAAAATATAATAAAAGCTAAAGATGTTTAGCTTGGTCGAATTTAAAAAAATATAATGTTTTGATTAGCAAAACACAATTAAATCATTATTTTAGAGATTTTTTCTCTTATCATTCATTTAACATTTTAAAATTATCATTAAAAAACAAGAGCTTTAATTAGAACAAAAGTCGTCGTACACCGATCAATCATTTCAACCAAACAACTCCTAGTTAATAAATGGTTTCTTTAATTCCTATTCAAATTCAATTTCTATGTCACATAACTAATAGTTATCTAGAATAGACTTAAAAAATTGGTTTCATCTTAAGACATTTTTTTTATTTTGAAAAAGTACAATTTAACTTACGTGAGCCACTAAATGTTTATGTTGGGATGCTTGACTTTTTTATAATAAAGGTTAAAATAAATTTTTAAATTACTGATTAAGTCTTTTGCAAATTTAGCTTGATGAAAATTAATTTTGAAATTTTATTAAAAAAGTGATAAATTTTTGGTTGTTGTTTTTCATTAAAGAAAGAGTCTATTTTTAGAGAAAAGAAATGATAAATTACATCAAAAAGTGGTCAAAATTTTTGTTGCTGTGATGGTGAAATTATTTTTCATGTCAATCCGAATCTGGCAGAAAAGCTTAAAGTGATCTCTATCGTAGCAGTGCACTATCTTAAAATAAATAGGAAAAAAATACAGCAGTATGCAGGAAGTTATTATTTTGTTTGAAAAATAGTTTCGAATTCTTTTCAGATAGTTTTATTTGGTTTTAGACTGGCTCCGAGATATGCCTAGTTTGTCGAAAGGCCAATTTCTTATCAACCAAATAATATTCAGCTCTATCTAGTCTAAATTACTCAAAGTAGTTTAATACTTATCAATTAAATTTAGCTTTTCGGGTTATCAATAAAAAATGATAATATTTAATGCAGTCATAATTTTTTCAACAAGTTTAACGAAAAATTAGAATTTATTTTCTGGATAAAATATTCTGCCAAGTTTTGGTGAAAAAAGAGGAAAATTTTTTTTTTAGGTTTATTGAATGGTTAGATTTTTTTTCATTTTGTATATCGTTTTTTATTGAATTTACTATAATAAAATATAGAATTTTGTTTCTGTATAAATAAATTTCTCTGTCAAATCAGGTAATTTTAAATTTTAAATATTTATGAAAAAAAAAATTTCAATTTTTGTATTAGTTTTTTTTTAAAAATTAATTTTTTTAAATAAATTCAAAATTAAATAAGCCCTAAATGCGTGTCTGAGAGCTAATAAATGATTAATAAAAATTAAATAAAAGAAAATTTAGCCAAATTTTTTTTATTTATCAGAACAGTTTTTTAGTTTTATTGAATTGATGAAAAGTAAATTGGAAAGCTAAAGTTTGGAATTAAAAAAAAACACATTTTTCAATAAGACAAAAGCATTTTTATGGTAATTAAATTGAAAAGTCTTTTACTAAAAAATTTCCTTTCAAAAAATAATTATAAAAAAATAAACTTCAAATTTATTTTAATTGAATTTAGTAGATTAATTTAATCAATTCAATAAGAATGTTCAAGTAATTTAAAAAATTTGCCAATAATTTTATGTATATTAAAATAAAAAAGAAATTAAGGTAATTCCCAGTCTTACATTCGCTTAAATTAAGTTCATTTATCAAAAAATTTACCCTTTTTTTTTATTATTTGTATCTTATTTAACTTTATTTTAATTTTTTTTTATGTATTTTTATTCTGAAGGAGCATTAGCTCGGTACAGATAAACAAATAAATAAATAAATAATAAAAATCCTATTTTAGATATGATCTCACTGATATGATCAATTTTTTTGGAGATTTTTTTTCTTTTTTGTTATACAATCCAAAAATTAAGCATTAATGTGTTTCTGAGAATTAATAAATCATTAAAAAAATATAAAAATTCAAGGTAAATAATAATGAAAAGCGTATTTTTATAAAAATTCAAATTTTTAAATTTTCTTGCTTTAAAATATAAAAAATAATAAGGTATTTAGTCGCAAATTGAATTCAAAAAAAAAAATTTAAATCGTCTACTCAAGAATCTATCTAAGAATGATATCTAGGGATATATTATTTTTCTTTTTTTTCTATAAAATCCAAAAATTAAGTCTAATTGTGTTTCTGAGAATATATAAATCATTTTAAAATGAATTTTTTTAAAGAGAACACTTTGTTTCTTTTTTATCATTTTTATTATACTAAAAAAACGCATATTTTTCTAAAAAATCCTATTTAATTAATGATGAAAAGAGTATTTAAAAAAATAGAAAAATGGACCCAAATTAACTGAAAAAAATTTAAATAATTTTTTAAAATATCTGTGACCGATTGACATAACCAATTATCTGGGGACTAATTTTTTTTAAATTTTTTATTCAATCCAAAAATAAAGTCTTAAGTTGTTTCTGAGAATTTATAAATCATTTTTAAATGAATATTTTTAAAGAGAACAACACTTTGTATTTTTTTAAATTATTTTTATTGAATAAAAAAAAAATTCAAAAAAAAGTTAAATAATAAAAAAAAGGGTATTTAAAAAAATTTAATTTTTTTTTTAAATAAAAATAAAATTAGCTGCGAATTGTTCTAAAAAAAAATTTTTTTAATAATTTATTAAAATATCTATCTTAGAATGATATCTGGGCACTAATTTTTTTTGAATTTTTTATTCAATCCAAAAATAAAGTCTTAAGTTGTTTCTGAGAATTTATAAATTATTTTTAACTGAATATTTTTAAAGAGAACAACACTTTTTTTTTTTTAAATTATTTTTATTGAATAAAAAAAAAATTGCAAAAAAAGTTAAATAATAGAAAAAAGGGTATTTAAAAAAATTTAATTTTTTTTTTAAATAAAAATAAAATTAGCTGCGAATTGTTCTAAAAAAAAATTTTTTTAATAATTTATTAAAATATCTATCTTAGAATGATATCTGGGCACTAATTTTTTTTGAATTTTTTATTCAATCCAAAAATAAAGTCTTAAGTTGTTTCTGAGAATTTATAAATTATTTTTAAATGAATATTTTTAAAGAGAACAACACTTTGTATTTTTTTAAATTATTTTTATTGAATAAAAAAAAAATTGCAAAAAAAGTTAAATAATAGAAAAAAGGGTATTTAAAAAAATTTAATTTTTTTTTTAAATAAAAATAAAATTAGCTGCGAATTGTTCTAAAAAAAAATTTTTTTAATAATTTATTAAAATATCTATCTTAGAATGATATCTGGGCACTAATTTTTTTTGAATTTTTTATTCAATCCAAAAATAAAGTCTTAAGTTGTTTCTGAGAATTTATAAATTATTTTTAACTGAATATTTTTAAAGAGAACAACACTTTTTTTTTTTTAAATTATTTTTATTGAATAAAAAAAAAATTGCAAAAAAAGTTAAATAATAGAAAAAAGGGTATTTAAAAAAATTTAATTTTTTTTTTAAATAAAAATAAAATTAGCTGCGAATTGTTCTAAAAAAAAAAGCATTTTTTTAAATCATTTACTAAAATATTGTCACTGATTAATATGATCAATTTGTGTGGGGACTAATTAACATCATATTGTGTTTCATAGAAATCCAAAACCCACAAATACCCACGTCACTTTGATTTTAGAAGAAAAAAAATTTTGTATTTCAAATTGCAACAGCATCGCTAAAATTGCAAAAAAATTCAAAAGCGTGTTTTCGCTTTCTAATTGCAAATTTCAATTAACTTGACCAAAAAAAAAAAAAAAATTTAGGTCGAATCTAATTGAAAATTTCTCTCCATTTTTTCTAGATGGCATATTTCTAAAAACACAAATGCATGAACCGACGGCCAAAATAACAAGCATAAATCTCAATTTGGCAGCAGACAACAGCATGCAGTCGAAAACAGCCTCTCTATCGTCATCGTCCTGCTCGTCCTCCTCTTACTCCATCAAAACCCTCAACCAACAAGAGCCCGACTCGGCAGAGCACAACAGCGCCGACACAATTTTTGTCCGCGTCTCCATCAACGACCAAAATTTACAGGTAATTTTTTTTAAAAAAAAAATCTGCCATTTTCTAAATAAATTGGGCAACAGAAAGTGATGAAGTTCGAGCTGGACGAGCTGGTGTGGGCGGCCAAGCAACGAGTGCTGTCCACCCTGGCCAAAGAGGTCAAGGACGGCCTCAACTACGGCTTCTACTTGCCGCCGTACCAGGGCCGCGCCGGCAAATTCCTGGACGACTGCCGCAAACTAAGAGAATACTCACTGAGCGGCCCGATGGCCCACCTCGAGTTCAAGTACAAAAAACGCGTCTACAAATTCGTCAAAATCAACCAAAAAGAGCTCAAGGCGTTCAATGTGAAGGCCAACTGCAAAAAGCTGGTCGATTTGGTGCGCACCAACCAAACGGACAAGGTGGCGCGCCTCCTCGACAAAGGCCTTGACCCCAACTTTCACACGGAGCTGGGCGAAACGCCGCTGAGCGTGGCGGTCGGCCTCGCCGAGCCCAAGCACACGATCATGGCGCTGTACAACGGCGGCGCCCACCTCGACTTCAGATCACGTGACTCGATGACGCCGATGCACCGCGCCGCCATCATCGGCAACGACAAGGCGGTCAAGACCCTGCTGGACCTGGGCGCCTTTGCCGACGTCACCGACCACAAGGCGCTCACGCCGCTCTTCCACGCCCTCCTCAACGCCAGCCCCATCGCCACTCTCGAACACTTGCTCGCCAACGGCTCAATACTGGGGGTCAAGGACGACAACAATTGGCAAGAAGTGCACCACGCGTGCAAGCTCGGCCTGTCCCACCACCTCGACCATCTCATCTACTACGGCTGCGACCTCAACGCCAAAAACAACTCGGGCAACACGCCACTGCACGTTTGCGCCGTCCACAATCAGCAAAACTGCGCGCGCATCCTGCTGTTTCGCGGCTGCGCCAAACACGAGCCCAACCTGGCCAACCAGAGCGCGTACGAGTGTGCGGTGATGGCCGGCAATGGCCAAGTGGCCAAATTGATCCTCGATCACACAGAGTCCGAGACGGTGGCGATCAAAGAGCGGCCCGTCTACCAGAGCAAGCGCCGAAGCATTTACATGAGCACGGACAGCCATTTGTCGCACTACTCCATGGGCATGGGCAAACACGAGTGGGCGTCGTGTTCGTCGGGCTCTCGTTCGCGCTCCATATCGTCCGAGGCCGGCTCTCACAAGCGCCTCTACTCGTCCATACCCAACCGGACGTTTGTGTGCACCAAGTCTTTTCGGGCTGTGCACGCGGGCGAGATCGAGCTGAGCCCGGGCGACCTGGTCGAGGTGCTGAGCGTGGGCGACAGCGGCTACTGGGAGGGCCGGCGGGTGTCCAGCGGCGTCCGCGGATGGTTCAAGGCCGAGTGTGTGCAGGAGGTGGCGGCGGCCACCAAGAGCTTGTTCGATGTGCTGATGAGCAACTCGGCGCTGGACGCGCCCCGCACTGTCGTGCTGCAGAAGGGCAAGAGGGGCTTTGGGTTTGTGCTGAGGGGCGCCAAGATAAGCGATGAGAAGTTCGAGCCGAGTGTTGAGTGTCCGGCCATGCAGTTTTTGGAGAGTGTGGACAAGGAGAGCAATGCGGACCGGGCCGGTCTCAAGCCTTTTGATTTTGTTCTCGAGATTAATGGCGTGGACGTCACTTGCAAAACTCATTTGGACTGTGTCAAGTTGATTAAGAAAACTGGCGACACTCTGGCCCTCAAGGTATACACGTCCAAGGCGTTCACTGGCACCGCCTCCGACCAGATCTATCAAACGCCTGACACTGTTTATGCCCACTCTTTGGCCAAATCGCATTCCTACTATGCCACTTCCACCATTGCCACCAGGAATTTTTTCCAAGAACAAAATGAAGTCTATGACGGATCAAAGTCCTTGCCAAACAAGAAAAAACGTGAGTTTTTTTTTTTTTTTTTCACAATTTTTTTCTTTTTTTTTCCTTTTTGATTTTAGAGTTGTTAAAAAAATGTCCCATGTTCAATTCAAAGTCACTAAAATTGTTAAAATTATTTATATTGTCAGCATTTTCTAAACATAATCTAGCCTTATCTTATCTTTTAAGTATCATTTGAAATTTTTAAAAATATTAAAATCAAATGGCTACTAATTAGCCGGGCATATGAAAATAAAATATGAGAAGATTAAAAAGAAATCCTTTATTTTATTTTATTTTATTTATTTGTTATTCGTACCGAGCTAATGCTGGCTCAGATTAAAAAAAACAAAAAAAAAAATATTTAAAAAAAGGATAAATAAAACGAAGTAATAAAAAGAAAATTAAAAACGATATGTTGAAATAGCTTTAGGTTAGACATGTTTGAATATATTTGATAGTTCAGAAAAAAAGAAGAAATTGTTTGATAGCAATTGCACAATGGAGTCGGGTATTCGACCAGTGGAACAGAATGACTCAATCCTGGCCTGACGTATCTCTCACTCAACTCAAAAAGTCGATTTGAAACTGTTAGTAGTTTAAGTTTATTGAAGGCCTCTTGGTGCAATATATTGGACGGGAGTATCATATTGGGCATAACATTATTTATTTTGGCATACAATAAACTAATTGTGTAGTAATAAATTTAAGCGAGATGTTAATTAATGAGCTAAGTATAAAATAATATAAATGAGCATTTATTAAATTATTTAGGTAATTAACAAACAGTAATGAATTAATCTTGACTTTAAAAGACTAAAGAGTGAAGCAGTACCAGGACCAGACCAAATACATAATTTAATGCTAAAAAATTTACCCAGAAATTCCTTGATAGAAATCTTTTAACTTTTATGCTTATAAGTCGCATAACTTTGAAGCTTTTTTGGATCTGTAAAAGCCAAAGTCAAGCTTAATTAATGAACTATCCATAGAGTCCTTGGGTGACCGGGTCCTCAAAAAATCCAGGTCACCAGATCGTTTTGAAAAAAGCCGAAAAATGCGTTTTTTTCACTTTTTCAAACTTGAATAATTCAATGACCGTTGAGTATTTTCAACTCCGGTTAAAAGCATCTTGTAGATCTCTTTGAGATCTTGAATTTGAGTACCTTATCATTACGCTAGCTTAATTTTTGACGAAATTGCGGGAACGTGAAGTTTTTGAATTTGGTAAAAATTAACTTGTTTTCAAGTCGCATAACTTTGCGAATTTTGAAGCTTTTTTCGATCTGTAAAAGCTAAAGGCAAGTAAATTGTATGCTCTTATCAGAGGTTTATTGAGTTTTTGGCTCAATGAGGAATCTCTAATAATATTCTAACAATATTTCTGAGAAAACTGCTAACAATATTATGATTCAAAATAAAGCCATTTAATCTAAATTGTAAGAAATTTTCTATGGAACCAACAATTTCGTTGAAAATTAAGTCCAAATTTAATTTGTTTTGTTCCTAACATTTTATTTTATTTTACTCAAAATGTCATTTTTGCTTACTTTTTTTTTATTATTTTTGTACTTGAATTTAATAATTTTATGTTCGATTGTATTTTATATTTAATACATGCTCATTTAATTAATTTTTATTTACTTATGTATCATTTTTATATGCCCGGTTAATAATAATCCAAATTAAATTATTGCATTCTTTTAGGCATCATATCTCATCATCATCCTGTTCCATCATATCTCTCACTGAACTCAAATTTTAATTCCGGAGTTGGACTTGACTTGACACTTGTAAATAACTCTGGTCCTACAGTGTTGATTTGACCATTGGTATTTGCCATTTTATAAGTATAGCAACAAATAGTAAAATATTAAAAGTCTAAAAAGGAATTTTAGCAATTTAAAAAAAAATTCAATATTTTACTGAAATAAATGTAAAAAATGGTTGACATTAAAAGTCCAATAAAGAGTATTTTTTTATCTAATAAGATTTTTTTCTTTCTCTGTTTTTCATAAAAAATGATCTCAGAATTTATTACCATTTTTTTTTAAATGGTTAAACAAATAAAAACCAATTTATTTTGAGTAATAAAAAAATTCTAAAAATCAATCTAATGACTTTTTTCCAAAATTAAAGTTCAAATTCTTGAAAAACTGAATTTCTAAAGAATATTTTGTATTTAAAATGGCTGAATGAAAGAGTCCTAATAACAAATGGAAAAAATAATGACTTAATTAAATTTTTTAAAATTTTTTTAGCTATTCCACCAAGACGTGATCCGAGCACCTCGCTGTCGTCAGACGTCAAAAATGCAAGCGTAAGAGTTAAAAGTATAAATTTTGGAAACATAAACCATAGAGACTTACTGACGACAGCTGAGCGTAAGCTCCCACCAAGACCCATGACCATATCATGCAAAAGCATGTCCGCCATAGTTAAAAAAAATGACATGTCTTACATGAATAGTGTCTTCGCTCAAATAGGTGTGTTTTATAATATCGCTTTTATGATTAGCTTGGCTACAATTTAGTCGGAGAAAAGCACTTTGAATAATAATTAACCTATCTATTGATGCTAATTTTATTTTAAAATAAAATTAATCTTTTTGATAAATACATAAAAATACTTTTCGGCACTATTCTTGATTGTACTTTTTTACAATTAATTTATAAGTGAAAAAATTTTTTTTAAATTTTTTTTATTTTAACAATTTAATAAACAATGTTTTTTTTGTTAAAAAAAATAATTCAACATCATTTTCTACAAATGCACTTCTTTATAATTTTTTAAAGTTTCAAGAACAAAGTTTGTTTATTAATTGAATCTCATAGGTCTGAAGTAAATTTAAAATTAGATAATTTCTATAAACATTATTATTGAACAAAAAAATGTTTATTGTTTATGTTAGTTAAAAAATTTTTGTTAAATTTTAAAAAATGAGTTCATTTAAAAATTTATGGCAAATTGAAGTATGAGATAAAGATCAACAGATCAAACTATAAAAAAAATAATTTTTTTCCCAAGCAAGTATTTGGTATGTTATGTCAAGTTAATTTTAATTAAATTTTTAAATATCCCTTTTTATCGATATTTAATATTTTAAAATTTTTTAATTGATTTTAATAAAAACTTTTTAAGACAAAAAATGCAGTGTTTTGAAAGCTATTTTATTTAATTGTTTCAGTGGAAAAAATAAAATTTAAAAAATTTTTTTTTTATTGTGTAGCTGGTCGAGCCAGAGCTACTTTAGAAAAAACAAAAAATTTTAAATTATATTAAATAAAAATATAAAAAAAATATTTAAAAATAAGATACATGTTTAGTAATGTTTGGTATTTATTTTTTAAAAATTATCTCAATCATTAAATTATTTAAGTTTTAAAATTTTAAATGATCGTTTTGATCTTAAAATTTGATCTGAAGCTCCAATTTGCCACATTTATTTTCATTTATTGAATTAATGTAATAAATTTTAATTAAAAAATTTAAAATTTAATTTTTCACCTTAACAACTTAGTGCTTGACTGAAAAAAAATGAAATAAAAAAATTTTATTTTAAACTATTTAAACTAGCGCCAGTGGTAATTCTTTTTTAAATTTGTGTGAAGCAGGTAGCCGAAAGGTGTTTTACCGTTCGTAGCCAATTAATTTCTATTCAAAGTTGCCCAGTCTCCGATTTAACATGGCTTTTACTAAAGACCTTGGCTTTGTGAATAATTTTCTAACAAATGGTGGTGTAAATCAAATGACTAACCTTTGTGTGTTTAATTTGCTCATTTAAAAACTAATCCAAAGATTAACCAAAAGCTTAGGCCTCTTTCCTAACCAAAAAGCATGATGGCATGTAAAAATCAACTAAACTCATCTAATATTTAAACTAAACGCATATTTTCTACCATCAACTGCATCTAAATTTCATTCTCTTCCTCTAGACGAACTGGACAAGACTCTAGCTGAATACGACTGCAGTGTGCCGGACTCTGTCCTGAAGACCAAGCTGCTAGCGAACGACGCCAATGCTGCATCGATCCGCACTCGAGTACCAGTGCGCAAACCTGGCATAAGCAATGCCGACCTGTTCAAAGACCCGCTCAGCTATCACCACAAAACCCTGAGTGTGCCCAATTTGATGGCAAGTCCTGTGTCGCCAAATATGCCGCCGCCGCCGCCGCCACCACCTCCCACTGTTCCTTCTATTTCGCATCGCACCCACTGCAGCAAGAACAGAAGCATGCTTGCTCTATCGCCAGCCCACTCGGACATCTACTCGAGTCCCAACATCGACCAGTGTGAGCCGAGTGACCAGGAGCCGATGGCGAACAATTCAATGGAGCCCCCGGTCGACTATGACCAAGAAACAAACTTGGTCATGATGGCACCCAAAAATGCCGCTTCGCCTCTCACCCCACGACAACTAAAGCAAAGAAACTCGGCAAAGCGAACCTCAACAATTCAAAAAAGTGATTGTCAATTTTTGCAGTCCCAAAAGTTTGACCAAGAATTTCTGCAAACAAGCAAAGACCTCTTTCTCAGGTATCCCACGGCCAAAATTTCAATTTCGGTGTCCGACGGAGCTCAGTCAAGACAAATTGAAATCGATCGCCAAATGTTCGACAAATTGTACAAGTCACAGCAGCCACAAACTCCCATACGAACCACATCGGTGCTCACCGCTCTCAATTCATCGCTGCCGAGCTCGTCGTCGCCCTCCTCGGTCTCATCGGCCTCGTCCGCCTACGACACAGCTATGGCCGACACACCACCACTGGCACTCAATGAGGCGATCAAAAAGGCAGCCATGGAGCACCAAAAAAGACAAAGTGACAAGACAACGCCGACTTCAGTTGTTTCAAAGACACCCAATGTCAAAAATGAGCTGGAAAAAGCTTTGGAAAATAGACTGAAGCGATTGAGTGTGCTGCAAGCAGAGAGTGAGCTCGAGGCTCCGTCATTTCCGCCGCCTCCGTCTCCTGGCGCGCTCAACAAACTAAACGAGCAGAGTGCACCGCCTCAGCGAGTTTGTTCGCCGCCTCCACCGCCGCCGCCGCCTCTGCCTCCACCAACAACCGCCGCTGCAGAGTCGGCCAGGCCCACCACTCTCAAAACAACTGTCAAAAGCCTTGTCAACACATATCAACTTATCGATCCGAGGTCTAGCAGCGATTTTGGAGAGCTGATCGCCAAGAAGGCGGCAGAAAAACGAGCCAAGTTCCACGAGAACAAGCCTGTTCTCAGCTCGGTCACATATCAGCCTGATGGCACCAAAGTTGTCAATGCGTTCAAGCCAAATGAGCACTCGAGTGGGAAGAAAAACACAGCTTCGCTTCACAAAGCCAATGCTCAGTTGGCCAACGATTCAGCTCAAACAACCAGCCAAAACAATGGTATGTTCATTTTGACACATTAAACTTTATTTTTTTAATCCAACTTTAATCTCATGATGTTTCAGTGTTAGTATGCTATTGTTTTAAACATTTATCATCAAGACCCATTGTCTCTATTTAACATTATAAATGTAAAGACCAATGTTTCAGTTTTTCTAAATTTGGTTTAATAAAATTACTAATTGGTAAATTACAATTCTAATTTCTTGTTGTAGTTCTCTCAATAACTACAACACCGACTCCAGCCAACTTATGTGTCTATAGTTTCACAGTGCAATACTTGGATCTCATGCGTTTAGCAAGTCACTAGTATTTAACACTGTAAAATATTAGACACAGAGCTCTCTTTATTATTTTTAGAAGACATGAAGAACTTATGATTTAGCATTTATTGTTATTTTTGTTATTATTTTCTTTATTATTTGTTGAGGCTAGAAGCGGCCACTTATCAATAAAGTCATTATATAATTAAGTTTTATTATTTCTTTGTGTTATAACCACGAACCACCAGATCCTAACAGATCAGAATAAGACACATTTATTTAAGGTTTACAACATTCTGATTAAAGCACCAATTTTGTAACTATTTATTTTAATTAGTTAAGCAAGTGAGTTCATTTCGAAAAATAAATCCAAAAATGTTCACCAAGCAAAAAAATAATTTTTATCAAGCCCAAATAAGACCACTTTTAAATTATTTTTTTTGAATTTATTTCTAAATTAATGTACACAAGTGTGATGTTGCAGCTTTATGCTTTTATCTTCCTATCCGTACATTTTTACCAGTCAACAAATGTACCAGCGTCTATACCATTACATGCAAAAGCTTAAATATAGAGCCATATAGTTATACCAAAGAGATTATGAACCATTGTTATATTGAATTTAGAAGATTTAGACTATTAGAAAAGAATAGGCATTTTTTTTTATTAACTTTTTTTGTTTGGTCCAGAACGGCCGTTTTCATTTAAATTAATTCATTTAGATTAATTTTATTATCACGAAAAAATATAAGCGTTTAAACAAGTAAAAATACAAAAAAAAAACACTGATAGGAATTTATAGATCCTTAATTGGATCGATTATAGATTATTCTTTCTTTGTTCTTTCAACAATTTCTAAAGCTTCAATCTCAAAAATTCAAGCTATACAGAACAGAGCAATAAGATCAATTTATGATCTGCATTTTGATCCAATAAAAAGGACTTATCCATCAATAATTGATGCCAAGTCTAAGTCAGGTTTGAGCGATGTTTGCATAAGAATGTACGAGATTAATATCAGATATATTTATAAAGCAATAACTCACAATCAGTTGATTCAACAACTCGTTTATGAATATATAGAATGTGCTAGCAGTATAAGGAGAGAAGGTTCTAAGAAAACTCCTCTCTGTATACTCTCACCTATCACATCTATGTTTATTAAGTCTGATCTTAATCTAATTGATAATTACTACATTGATTGTGAGCCACAACCATTATCATTTTCTCATATCTTTTAAACAAATTTTATCGATAAAATTAAAAAAAAAAAAAATATCAAAATTTAAAACTGAAATTATGTATTTATTTATTTATTTAATTTACTTGTAAAATTTAACTTATATAACTTAGTCCAATATTGAATTCATTGAAGCTTGCGTCTTTTAAGCTGAAGACTTTCACTATAACTAATAAATATGAATAAAAATGTAGAAGCTTTCATTCATTATGACACATTTAAAATAAACTGTTTTTACAACCACCGACCACTGTCTTTAGGACATTGTGGAATTTCATACAAAACTTCCAATACAAAAATAAATTTTTTTTTGTTAATTTATAAAAAAAATTCATAATATCATTCTTGTTTTATATTTTTAAATAAACTATATTTAACTTAAACAAATTCTCTATTGTTCGGGTAATGTGAAATCTTAGTACAAAAATTGCAGTACAAAACATAGAAAGTTTATAATTTTTTTTTCTAATTGTGCAAAAATGGTTTTGTAAAGAGTACAATATTGTACAAATTTGTACAAACGAATTCTAAGCTCTGCAAAAACTCTGCAATTTTTTGTAAAATGAACACCATCAAAAAATATTTGATTAAACTATGCAATAAATTGCAGAGTTTTTGCAGAGTCTGGAATTCGTTTGTACAAATTTGTACAATATTGTACTCTTTACAGAACCATTTTTGCACAATTAGAAAAAAAATTATAAACTTTTTATGTTTTGTACTGCAATTTTTGTACTAAAATTTCACATTGCCATCGGCACTCTACTACTACTGTAGTCGGCACTCTACTACAGTATTAAAAATAAAACACAGTTAATTTGCACAGGTTTTGCAGACGTGCGTAGTAGGTGAAGCAAAAGTTCTTTCACTTGGTTTCATTTACAGAACGAGTTTTTGAAAATGTATTGGAAGTTTTCACAATTTCAGAATAAAAATATAATTCTATTAAATGTTTTATTTATTTAGAAAAAAGAATTAAAAAATTCAATGAGTTTATTATTTATTATTTATTCATTCAATTAACGCCTTAAAGGCGATGTTAAAAACAAAAAAAAATTAAAAAAAATTAATAAAATTGATAAAAATAGGACAAATAAGAAGTTTTATGGCTATTTTAAGTTTAATTTTAACTTAAATGCTTATGTATTATGTTTTTTTTTCCTTTTAATTTCGTTGATTATTTTCTCATTTTCTCATTTTTTTTTACTCCTTTATTCTTGATTATCACGATAATTCCTCAATTCAGAAAATAGAAAATTAAGAAAATCTCAATAGACTCAAAATGATATTTTTTACAATAACTGTTTTATTCACACCAATACTTTTTTCGAGAAATATTTTAAAACTAAAATGTTATTAAATTAAATAAAATTAATAGAAAATATTTTAGATTTTTTTGACAGATTTTTTATGCTTATTTGTTTATGTTTAAAATTTATTAAACTAAAAAATCAACACTTCATTAAAATTTACATTATTTGTAAATTTTTGAAAGAATTTCGATTATTTTTCATTTTTTTTCTCAAAAGATTATCACAAAATATTAATTAATGAAAAAATAATAAGAAATATTTACTTTTTAGAATTGAGAGAAACTTTAATTTAACATCGTTAAATTGTAAGAAATTATTTTAAAGGCTGAAAGAGCTTCCTTTAAATTGTAATTGTTAAATTAATTCAAAAAAAATTTTATATTTTTGAGCTTAATTAAATTTATTTAAAAGTTTAGATAGTTGATATTTTTATATTTTTTAGAAGTTGAAATTGATACCTTAGACTTTATATTATTGCAACATTCCACAAATGTTAATTAATCATGCGATGGAATGCAATTGAAAAGATTATTCTAATTACCTAGTTTTGGACTTTTTATTTATTTACTATAAATATTTCCTTGTTATTTTAATTAAAGTGTGAAAATAATATTTTTATTTTATTTTAAATAAAATTCATTTTAAAAAAGAGCCCAGCTTTTATTTTCACAAATTTATCAATTGTTATAAATGAAAAAAAATTAAATGCTTTTTTAATTTTTTGTGTTTTAAATTTTTAAGGAACGGACCTAAACAATGAAAAATCTCTTATCTTAAATCAAAGCAAACAGACAATAAATAAATTAAGATTATATTTAAATTTTTATTGTTTGATGTTTATAATTGTTTAAACAGTTATTGCACAATATTGGGTTTAGATTTTTTTTCAGATATTATTTTTATTAGTCATATTTTCATTTTGTTAATTCTAATTTCTTTTTGAATAATATTTGAAGAAAAATTCATCTAAATTGAGTTGATTTTGAGAATTTCTTGATTTCATTCAAGTTTTAGAATTTAAATTAATTCTTGAAATAAGTTAAGAACTTTAGTAGTAGTAGTAGTTGGAGCCTCGAAATTTTTTTGTGATATTTGAAGCAATAACCTTTTCCTTGGTTTTTCGTAACATTAAAAAAGTTACTTTTTTCAACCAATCCTTTCAACATTCTCACAGTCATACTTAAGAATTGAAGACCATACAACCACCGCCAATTCCAAAAGAGGACCAACAAAAGTTAAATACAGAGATCTAAATAACTTACAATTAAAACGAGTAAATGATTTCCTGATGCGACCTAACATTTGATTTGCTTTGTTTGTAGCCTCTATCACTTGATTTTTCCATTTCAGATTTGTATTAAAAATAACTCCAAGATCTCTTACGGTTTCTGATGTGGATAACTGCTTACCAATGATAAAATAAGGAAATCTTTGTTTTTTATGACCATAATGCATAACTACACATTTTGATGTGTTGAAGAGAAGAAGCCAATCTTAAGTCCACTTGAAAACTAAATATAAATCTGATTGTAGTTTCGCTGTGCTTATTTCTGATACCGTTTGCGAGAACATTTTAGTATCATCTGCATACTCTATTCCTTTTGGTAGATCATTGATATACAAAATGAACAATAGTGGACCAATTACTGAGCCTTGTGGTACACTGCTAAAAATACCAACCCAATCCGACAAAATTTCTCCCTGAACAACTCGTTGTCTTCTATTTTTCAAGAAAGCTTCAATCCATTTTAGTGTCAGACCACCAAAGCCATAAGCTTTCAATTTAGCTGTTAGTCTTCTGTATTTATGTTTAATTTTTTGGTAAATTTGGTGCTCTATTCAGAAAATTTAGTGAATCTCAAATATCATAGCATAAATTTTTATAAATTGTTCAATATTGGAAAAATTTAATTTATAAGTTTTTGTATTATTCATATTTTGATTGCTATGAAATATCTAAATATTCTTTTTTCCTTTAATTTTTTATTTTAAGTGTTTATTCGATCTTTTTAATAATCTTCTGAGTATTTCAAGTAAAAAAAAATTTTATGTTGATTTTATAGACTAGACGCTGATTTAACAAAATCTTAACTCGCTCAACTAATTTAAAGTCTAATTTCTAAAGGTAACAAATTTTTTGCAGAATTAATTGTCTATTTTGTATTTCCCGCACCAATTGCTTGAATTAATTGTCACATCGAGTCTAATGCACTCGAATATCGCATGTTACAATCACTTTTTAATTTTATCTATTTTTTAGTTTTTGTAAACTTCTTTATGATCGTTTAAATTTTTTGTTTAGATTCGGATAGTGAAATGAACCAAAATCAAGAATCATTTATTACCACAGCATCTAAGCTGCTCGAAAAAGCTAAACAAAAACAGCATAGTATAGACACGAATAAACCCGATCAAAAACCTACACCTGTGGCTGCATCTGCACAAAATTCTCTTAAAATTAAATAATTTTATTTTACTGCTAGTTTTTGTATTCCGCCCATAGTTTTAAGACCAAATGCTTTTATTAAAAAATCAACAAATTTTAAATTTTTTCTAGAAAAATATACTTTAATTCATCTTATGTATAGGAATTTAAAAAAATAAAATCAAATTTTCACTAATTTCAAACCAGAATCGACTTTTTTAGCCTTTGTTTTTGTCTATTTAAATTTTTTTATGTTTAATTAAAATAAATAAATAACATTAATTCCGTTTGTTAATAAATTTGAATTTATAATAAATTTTATTAAAAAGCTGGCTTTTAATTTATTTGAATAATATGCACCATCAATATAATTGGAAAATATTAAAATTTATATTATTAAAGAAATTATTTGATTTAAACGGAATCTTGAAGTTGATGATCAATTCAAAATATCATTTCAGTACAAAGAGTTTATCTTTAATTGATTAAAAAAATTTTAATGTAACATGCTTAACATGTTATGTAGATTTAAAAAATAAAATAATTAAAAAAAATATTTTTTCAACCCATTGATAAAATTGGTTTTTAAATTTGAATATATTAACTCATTTTTTGTAAAGCTTGTTTTAAAATTTTTCATTTCAAAAGTAGTTGTATCTTGCATTCAAATTAAATTTAGCAATGAAATTCAAATATTAAAATTTAATACATTTAAATTTAAAAATCAATTTATTAATGGGTTGAGAAAATATTTTTTGAATTATTTTAGTGTTTAAATCCACATGTAAAGCATGTTACATTAAAATTAATTAAATCAATTAAAAGATAAACAATAACTCACAAAAAATCTGAAAATATGAAAATGTAAAAATGTAAAATTATTTTAATTTTACCAAAATTATCTAAAAACTTACAATTTGAAATTATTTCCTCTAGTTTTTTTTAGATAAAAATATAGATAAAAATATAACAAAAACAGTACTCAATTAACTAATTAATTACTTTTCGATATTTTTCAAAAAATTAAAAATATCAAATAAAGCGAAAATGTTAAAAATTAATTTATAACTTATGCAATATAATATGAAATTTAAAAATAAATTTTCTTCTTTTTTTTACAAATAATTTAATTTCTTAAATATAATTGTAAATAAATTTTGAATAAAATCTGAATGTCTTCTGAGTCAAAATCAAAAGAGAGTTTTGCTTGATCCAGTTGACAATACACTAAACGAAGAGGTAGAAAATTTGTGAGAAGTGTAACGCGGAAATGTTAAAAAAATCCAAATGGGTGTACAAAAATAAAGTAGTTAATTTGTGTATTTTTTTTATGTAATAAGATTTTACTTAATTAGTGAACAAAATTAAAATAAAGTTATGATTTAATTGAATTAATGCTATTTCTTCCTTTTTTGATATTTATTTTTACTGTTTGTGATATTTTTCTGAAATAAATAATAAAAACTGAATTAGTTAATTGTTTATTGATTTTGTTATTTTTTTACTGAATTTGTGGAGATTTTTACTGATTTTTTGGTAAAATATTATTTGTGCTCAAAATTAAATAAAACAGAAAAGATTAAAAGGATATGGCACTTTTACCATATGGTAAAAATAAAATTGTAATCAATGATATTGTTTAAATGGTTACAGACTAAAATGGCTTGGATAATTTCAATAATGAAGAAGTTTCTTATAAAATTTAAGCAACAAATACTTCCTTTTAACATCCGGGAGACCAAATATCCAATATGTGACCAAGAGGGACAAATAATACCATTCGAGAAATCAACAAATTTTATTCAGGCTGCCAACAAGACCACTTTTGTTAATCAAAAAAAAAAAGTATAAAATCACAAAATAATAAAAAGCTGGGTTAAAAGGAAAATAAAATAATATATTTAAAATTTACGAAACATCAATTAGCTTCGAAAAAAAAAATTTATTTTTTAAAATCTTTTTATTGTGAGAAAGTTGCTGAGTTAAGATTGAATTATTAAAAATGGAATAAAAAAAATCTATAAAAAAAATATTTCAATTATAAAGCATATGTTTAAAATTTAGATCACAGAAAACTAGGCTCATCTATATTTATCCCATGACCAGGCTTAAAAGTGACTCGAATCATTTTACTCGAAAAAAATTGAGAAAATTGCATCAAAATGATTATGAGAATAAATTTTTTTAAATACATTCTAGTCTTAACATTCAACATTTTATTAGCTGTCATTTGGGCATTTTTTTATTTCAAACTTACACTTGTGGAAAATGACATAAACATTTCGGCACTGGAAACCCGCGAGCTCTTTTTCATACCAATTTGTGAGCTAAATAGAATAATTTTTAAAATTAATTAAAAAAAATTCATTTAAATAGTTAAATTCGTTTCAATCATCTTCATATTCTTGGCCTTGATGATTTTATATGACATTTTTTTTCTGTCCAAAACAGAAATATTTGTCAAGTCAAATGTAATGATCTATTTATCGTTTGGTATTCTGATAATGGCTTGGATTTACTGGATTTATTTCAATGAACCCAATTTTTCCCTCATACAAACTCAAATATATTCGAAGGAATTTAGTGTGAAGAATACTAATGAAGTCCGTCTTGAGCTTAATCAAAATTTTTTCAAATGCTGCGGATGGTTTGGACCTGAAGATTATTTAAATTCGACTCAAGGTTTTTCCATGGTCCCGCGAAGCTGTTGTATCTCTAAAGTACGCTGTGATTATCTTGACGATTTGGTCAAAACTGGGTGTCAGCAGCCGATCACAAGCTTTTTAGAATTAAATTCTAGCTTTTTAAGATATATTTTTGTAGGTTTTATTTTTCTTAATTTTTCGAAAATTTAGATTTTTTTCAAGTCAATAATTTTGAGCCTGAATGTTTTGATAGCCATACTCAATGTTCTGGTCTCATTTGGAATTAAACCAACTTTAACTGAGAACATGGTTGGAATTCAAATAATTGATCAAGAAGAAAAGCCAACGATTCAACAGAGCATAAGATATTAAATAGTATCAATTGATTCTTTTAATTTTAATTCAAAAATAATTTCAGAATAAAAATTTTAAAGTCTTTTTGAAAGAAGAGCAGCAAAAATAGAAATTTAGAACAAAATATTTTTAGATTGTGCTCTTTTTATATTACCCAAAAAAAATACTTCACAATACTTAATTTGAGAATTTATTTATTTTTTTTGAAAAATAATTTTGGAGATACTCCAGGGCAGTTTCGAGCGGCATAGCCCTCTTTTCAGCCCTCATGTTTGGAAATAGATAAAATGAAAAAAAAAAATAAAAAAATAAAAATTTGAAAAATTAGTAGTTTGTTTAATAATCACGTAATTTATTAAAATAATCAAATTTCTTAGATCCAAGTTTCAACCCTAAATTTTGCTAATCAAAAAAAATGAGATTTTAGGACAAAAATTAAAACTAATTTAAGAAAATTTTTTGGTGCTTGCTAAAAGCTTAAAATTAGTTAATTAATTGTTTTTTTTAGATTATAAATTCAAATTTGTCACTTTAATCTATAGAAATAAAAAATTAATATTTAAAAAAAATGCTTTTATGACTCAACTGATGTTTATCTTATTTAAATTGATAAAATCTAATTTTTAATAATGACTGAGTTAATTTATACCATCACTATTTTTTTTATTACTTCCAACACTTTTTCTATTTCTTATTTAATTTTATTTTGTTTTTTTTTCGTATTTCAAACAAATTAATTTTTCCGGATACCTTCACAACACACACAATAACTTTTTTAAAAAACAAATAGTGGTTTTTTAAGGTTAAATTGAAAATTTTTTTTCTTTATTTTTCAGTGTTTTTTTGTTAATCTGGACCTGCTCTTTCATAAAATCATGATTTTTTTTTGGATTTAATCTTGTTTGAGTTATCTTCGTTTATTTTTTCGGTTTACCGCACACCATTACACACTTTTGATTTATCCCGACACACCCTCAAACACCTTGTAAATTCTGAAAGAGAATTAAAAGATTTATAAGTCAGAGCCTTCACCAGTCACTTAAAATTACATGAAATTTTTCAAAAATGACTTCCAAGTCATTCAAAAAATATGTTTTTTTGTCATTTCTGAGGTGAAAAAAAATAAATTTTTGGTCAGAAAGTATCTCAGCCCACTCTTAAGTCGAAATCCAAAAAACAGAATGCAGTACCTTAACAAAATCCTCAATAAAAAGTGCTAAATTATGAGTTATTAATGGGTTTTAAGACTCGACAAATTCAAATAAACACTTTTTAGAATCAAATATAAAATTTTTTTGTATTATTTTAAAAAAAAAATTTTTCTTTTAACTCATTTAATTAAAAAAAATTTACTTTAATTAAAATTTTGATAAAAATTGAACGAAAGTAAACTAAAAAGATTTAACTAACTCATTATTTAGCACTTTTTATTGAGGATTTTGTTAAGTTACTGCATCCTGTTTTTTTAGACTTCGAAAAAATACAGAAAAAAAATTTTCAATTTAACCTTAAAAACCACTATTTGTTTTTTAAAAAAGTTGCTGTGTGTGTTTTAAAGGTATCCAATTTTTCCATGTATTTTTTATTTTTATTTTTATTTAAAGGATGCTAATTCATCAATAAAATACGGCGTCTTTTGACGAATAAATTTTTTTTAGAAAATAAATCATTTTTTTTAGAATAATGTAAATTTTTTTAGCATAGAAATTATTTTTTTTTTAAAGAATAAAATGTGTAATTGTAGAATTGAATACCTATAACACAGTACATAAGTCTGAATTTAGTTGTATTCGAATTCTAAAGCAAAAGATTAGGAAAATATCCTGAAGTAGATGTTCCCGAAGTTCCAGTTGTTCATGCTTCATTTGGTCTTGCTCAATCTTCAGCTAATCTTTAAGTTAATAATGAAATTGAGTTTTATACTATAATAAGACGTTTTCTATTATATGAAAGTTTTTTTAATACTATAATGACTTAAGTTCATGCGATTTTATTTTTATTCTATAAGAATATTTTTTTATACTAATAAAATTTATATTGTTTATTTTCTAAAGAAATTTTTTTGTATTCGTTAAATTATTTTTTCCATTAATTATTGTGGTTATATTCTATTATTAAATCAGGACTTTTGAAAAACAAATTAGATGTCAAAAATTATTTTCATTAGATTTAATCAAACGGAAAATCTTATTTATGTCTTTGTAGTGATTAAATTTTTGGATGCAAAACTGGTTTTGTTCAAATTAATTCAAGCAAATAAGATCTAATTATGGTCTAAGAAGGTTGTGTCAAACTATTCAAAATTATTTCCTGGAGATTCAAGAGTTAAAGATTCTTTTTATCAAATTATTGTTACAAAGAATTCAGTCATTTAGTAGTAATAGGAGTATTGGTTAGGGTTAATAATTCAGAAGGATTTAGAGTAAACACAGTTAATTATTTTTAATGACTTTAAAAATTTATTCAATTGACTTAATCAAAATGCTCATATTTCATTCCAATTACCAACATTTCTGAGCCTAATGATTGATTTTTAACAATATAGTCTTTAGGATGCTAAAGATTTTTTCATGAATAAAAAAAATTTTCTTTGTATATAAAAAATATTTTGAATTGAATAAATTTTATTTACACAAAAATTTTATTATAATCTTTAAAATTTTTAAATTTTCCAATAAATTTTTTTTTGCATGAAAAATCAAAAAATTATATAAATTAAAACTGATAAATTTAAGTTTATCAGTTTTATGATCAAATGTAAATTTCAAATCAAAATATTTAAAAAAAAGGTCTTTTTATAAATTTTTTTTAATATATGGCCTAACTACATTAAAAATAATTTGTTTAATCTTGGACTGGAAAAAATATTATATGAATTATTACCTATAGTAAAAATTAAAAAATTAATCAATAATTTTAAAATTCTGCAATTCACATTTTAACTTTTTGTCGCCGTAATTTATTCAAATCAAAACTAACATATCATTTAAATCATTTTTCTGAACCTTAATTTGGATAACTCAATGAAGATTTTGAATTCTTTTTTAAAGTTTTCAAATAAAGATTTTTGAAGAATCAATTAGAGATCGATTAGAGAAAAAATGTATTTTTTTTATAATTATGATGTTTATATTTAAGAAGTATTTTTATTAGTGAATAATTTATATGCAGCAAAGTAAATTTGTTTTGATAAAGAAAAATTAAAGATAAAAAATTCTTTGTCTTTGTAAATTATGACTCATTTTTTTTTCTATTTTGAACTTTGTCTTGAACCATCGTTAATGCTAATTTAGAAGTTATAAAATAATTTATTTTAATTTTTTAATTGATAAACAGAATCTCAAACAAGATAAATTTCATATTGAAATAATTTTGGGTGACAAACTCAGAAGAATTGGCCTTGGACTTTTTTAAACTAGCGTGAATGATAAATCCTTATTTACTTTACTATAAAATATTTATAAATAAAAATGATAAGGCTTTTATTCTTTTTATTTTTTATTATTTTTGCCAAAAGGAATTTTGATTGATTTTAATTGATGTGATTAGAAGACATATAAATTTACCTTTTTTTATTATTTGAGAGCAAAAAAACTTATAGACTTTTGAAAAAATTTTATTTAATAAAAATTGTAAAGAATTTGCTCAGAATGATAAATTTTCTTATAGATAACTTTATCTGAATCGAGCTTAAGCCCCTTCAGAGTAAAAAAAATTAAAATGATTTATTCAATTATTTATTTGTTTCGAGCTTATGCTCCATCAGAATGAGCTGAAATTTTTGAAAATCCATAAACAAAATAATCAGTTTTAGTTCCACCTATAATTACACGAAATTAAATTTTAAACACAAACAAATCATAATTAAGAATAATTATCAAAGGAAACTAAAAATATTTATTATCGATTTGGCTTAATAGGCTTAAGCATTTGGCTTAATTAACAGTTTTATTTATGTTTTATTTGAAAGATTCATTAAATCTAGATATTTTTGAATTAAACTTCGGCAAAAAATTATTTTTTTTAATAAATATTGATTTATAAAAAAAATTCTAATCTCCACCTATATGATTCAGACTGCTTGATTATTTTTATTTGCCAAATTATTTAATCAAAACTAAAGAAATTTCTATTGAATTAGCAAAATGCTTAGTTACTTTATCAAATATTTATATTTGTTTTATTTTAATTTTAATCAAACTTTACATTATTCAACAAATTGAATTTATATTTAAAAATAAATTATCTAAATAATTACATACTAGAGATTGTCATGATTTTTTAATACTAAATTTTATTTTTAAAATAAATTTATCAACTCTTATCAACATCAAGGTATTTTTATAATTTTCGCATTTTTATCACAATATTTTGTCATATGAGCAAAAAAAAAAATAATATTATTTAAATCTAATTTTATTCATATTAACAATAAGTATAGACATTTACTTTGATTGGACGGTAAAATAAACATAAAAATAAATAAACAAAAAAAATAATAAATAAACCTATATACAAATTTTAAGTGGACGTTTTGTGATAAGGATCAACAAAAAAATTGAACAACACATTTAAAAAAAAAAAACTTAAAAAAATTCTAATAATTCTTTGGCAAAAAAATTAAAATTCATCTCGATTAATTTGATTGAAAAAGTTTTAACAAATGCTTCAGAGCTAAACTGCTGTGACCAAGTCAGCATCATTTGGTAGCAGCACTCTCTCAGGCCGTCCACAGACAAATACTTTGACTCGATCTGAACCAATGTGGACTCTCTGAGACCAAGATATCTTCCAATTGATTTCCAATGTTCGCACATAAAGTCGGACACAAGCCACATAACCTTTTCATTAAGTCTCACATTCTCGATGGCCTTTTGCTCGGCTATTTGGTTAAAGTAAACCAAAGGGTCCTTTTTTGCACCATGCCCAATTGACTTGGCAAACTTTGGGCTAATTTTCTTTGAGAAAAAATTCCAATTGCAATTTTCGGGCTGTCTGAGACGCCACCTGACCAACATTTGGTAAAAACATTCCAATAAATCCTCGTGTTTGTGCTCAATCAGCAGAATGTCTTGATTAGAAAGTGCCAAGCACTTTGCCACAGATTTCCAGTCATCAAGCGGCTCGAACTCGTTGGCAATGGTCCACAGGGCTCTGTCGTCCAGCTCGCATTCGCCAACGAGTCGACATGCCGGTCTTTTCGCCTCATGGCAACAGTCTGCCTCGTCTGGGCTGTCCAAAAGCTTTCGCTTTAGACCAGCTCGGTTCTTTGGAGAGAAAAAAAATTTTTTGTTCAAAATTATTTATTTAATTAAAGTTTAATAAAAAGTCAATTTACTTGATCAGGTAGAAAATTTTGAATTGCTTTTATTGGCTTGACGAGAGGAATTTTTTCGTCATTGAACATTTTTAGTCTAATTTGTTCATGCTGATATTTTGAAATTAAATTCTAAAATAACAAGAAAAAATAATGAAAATTTTGTTTCTATTTCTTATTTATACCAGTTACTAGGTAACTAGACTTTAATTAGAGTAAAAAAATTTTAATGATAAGTTATTTCATGCCAAATCCTGTTGATTTATTGCACCAAATTTGTGTTATCTCAAACACGTATTTGAAGCGTATCAACTAGTTCTCTAATGACTTAAAATGTTCAGCTAGAAGAACATCATCAGCAAAGTGTGTAATTTGCTGCGGTGCCAAGCGTGAAATCTGTGTCAGCTACTTTGAAATTCAATCACCTGCTTGCAAGCTTGAATCACGTGACACAAATTCCCCATCGGAATGCCCAAGAACCTGATCTTCTTTTCTTGTTCTAAAAGCCAAATTGAACGCTATTTATACCCACACACATACACTGGTCACCTAGATTCTTTGAGAACACGCATCGGCAATTGTTTCCGCGCGGCTTTGATTTCAACAATTAATATTTGACTTAAAAAGAAAACAAAGAGCGCACAAAATTAATAATTTTACTTTATTGACTTTTTAATAAAAAAAAAAAAAAAAATTTTTTTTCAAATCTTTATTTTAATCTCTAATCTGGCAAATTTCTTTACAATTTCTTTTCAATTCGGTACTTACACAGTCTTTATCGATCGCATTTAGAGCAGGAAAGAAAAAAATGCTGCCATTTTTGACTCGACTTATCTTAAATCGATTATTAATGATTCATTTACCTGATGTCAAATTTCCCCCAGATTTACTCCAAGATAAACTTTACTATTTACTCATTCGGTTGCATGTGCTCCGAATGCGAACAAATTTCGCAATTTGACAGGTGCATACATTTTTATTTGCATGAAACACACGAACCGAATGTTTGCCATTTTTAATGGGCCCACTGTGATCCATTCGGCAAACAGATGACTTCTATTCAAATTTAGTCCCTCTTTTAAACACAACTTATTAAGTCTTTGGGCAAATATGACATGGCTGATAGTGCCTCTTGCTGAAATACTAGCTCTTCAGCTAGCTTAAATCTCATTATACCTATTTAGTTACAAATAAGGCTCTGAGCTACATGAACTAGCCTCTTATCTACTTACACTCGATACTCAATTGTTTGTTCATTTACATATTCATCTAATACCAATTTTGATCATGTTTAATAAATTGATTAAAAAATTTGTTTAAAAAAAATTAATTTTTCAAAATAATTTTAAATTTATTAAATTTCTTTTATGAGTCTGATTTTGCAAAAAAATAACATGATATTTAGCTTTAAAAAATTATTTAATCTTCTAATGATGTAGAATAAATAAATTCAAAAATTAATTAAAATTAATTAATTTTTCAAAATAATTTTAAATTTATTAAATTTCTTTTATGAGTCTGATTTTGTAAAAAAATAACATGATATTTAGCTTAATAAAAATACTTTCATTTAATGCAAATTTTGATCTTGTGGATTAATTAAATTGATTCAAAAATTAATTAAAATTTATTAAAATTAATTAATTTTTCAAAATAATTTTAAATTTATTAAATTTCTTTTATGAGTCTGATTTTGCAAAAAAATAACATGATATTTAGCTTTAAAAAATTATTTAATCTACTAATGATGTAGAATAAATAAATTCAAAAATTAAAATTTTAAAATTTTATAAAATCTTTGTTTGTTACTCTGATTTTTTGTTCAAAAAAAAAATGATACTGAATTATGTGGACTTGAACACTCAATAACAATACTTTCTTTTAATGCAAATTTTGATCTTGTGGATTAATTAAATTGATTCAAAAATTAATTAAAATTTAAAAAAAAAGAAATTAATTTTTCCAAATAATTTTTGATTAACTAAATATCTTTTGTTACTCTGATTTTTTTTCAAAAAAAAATGATACTGAATTATGTGGACTTGAACACTCAATAAAAATTCTTTCATTTAATGCCAATTTTGATCATGCTAAATAAATTTATTAAAAATTTTTACAAAGAAAATTAATTTTTTTGAATGATTTTAAATTTATTAAATCTCTTTTTTTTCTTTGATTTTGCACAAAAAAAATGATACTAAAATGATCATGCTAAATAAATTAAATTGATTCAGAAATTAATTAAAATTTAAAAAAAAAAAAATAAAAAATCCAAATAATTTTTGATTAACTAAATATCTTTTGTTCCTCTGATTTTTTTGCAAAAAATGTTATCATTTCAAAAAATAAATTTTTAAAATATCTTAAAATTTATAAATTTAATTTTACTTTGATTTTTCACAAATAAAAAATGATTCTGAATTGTGTAAAATTACTAAGAGATTGTAGTGAACCATTTTTTAGTTCAAATCAAGTATAATGAAAGTGGCAGCTAACAATTCCACCTAAATTTCTCAATATCTTGTCTTGCTATCTTTATGGTAAAATAAAAAATCTGATCTAAACAATGTAATCTTTTTTTTTCTTTTGTCTACTTTACTTTGTCTCCTTACTTTCCAAATTCACGTCTGTGCCAATATGAACTTCTTTTTCCGCCACTACTTTTTGCTATTAAATCATCTGATTTAAATTAAATGTTTTTTATCTATTTCGTAAAGGATCTCTTGAGTGATAAAGAAAGAATGAAAAATTAAAACAGAAAGAACTAATACAATTGTATTATAAAATTAGATAAAGTAAAAAAACTAAATTTTTTTTTACATTAAAAAAAATACAAGTCTAAACTCCAAATTAGATAAAAATTTAGACGAATTTAAAAAATTTAAAGAAAAAGACAAAATTAAAAATAGATCGAATCTGCTATTTTTGAATCAAACAAAAATACATGCTAGAACCATTGATTGTGCACCACGATTTAACTTTTTTACTGACAGAAAAATTACCGCTATTAAAATGCATTAATACAAAGTTATTGTGGTTAACTATCAACATTTTGGAAATAGATAAAAGATAAGCTTTAAAAAATTAGTTGTGAATGTTAAAGGAATAAATGAGTCAAATTTTTCTTTAAATTCTTTAATGTCAATTTCTTACTTATTTTTGACAAAATAAAAGAATAAAAAATCCGATAATTATCTTAAATTTGAAATTATCAAAAAAAAGTTGAATTAAAAATTGATTCTTATAAAAAGTAAAAAGCTAAACTAAACACAAAAAAGTGGAAAAATTTTTGAATTTTAAAAATTTGACATTTAAAATGTTCTTTATGAAAATAACTCAAAAAATAAAAAATACTCTTTTTATATACTAAACAATTCTAATTTAGACCTATTAGTGGATCATGCACCATTTAATCTATCCGAAATTGATTCCTATTTTTCATTAACAAGAATGCAATGACTTCTTGACATTAATCACAATTGTTAAGACTTTTTAACTTGTTGACTTTTGCGCTTTTTTATCTTGAATAAGCGCTAATATTAATTGAATAGGAGTTAGAATAAAAAAAAAAGTTTAACCAAACTAACACGAATAAAAAGTAATTCTCCAGGCGTTTAATCAAAGCAACTCTGACCTTCTATTCGTAATTTAATTAATACTTAATAAAAACATCAAAGTAGTTTTGTTTATTTTCTCTCCAATTTTATTGTATTTACCATAGTAATTAAAACACATTTATAAACTAAATACAATTAATTTTCCTTTTTTTTTTTTAATATTTTTATTTTTTATCTTATTTAACTTTATTTAAATTTTTTTATTTTTATAAATATTTTTATTCTGAAGGACCATTAGCTCGGTACAGATAAACAATTAAATAAATAACTTTTAATAAAATCTTCTAATAAATTGCTATCTAACTATTTCTTCTTTCTTTCCTGAACTGTTCAATAATAATATTTATTCGGTAAACACCGCAAGGGTGATGTAATGAAAAAAATAAATAAAAAAATAAAGTTTTTTTATTCCATCTAAATTTAAAAATTAAAAAAAAGTGTTTTTATAATTGTGTTAGCTGCTCATATTTGTATCTAGTTGAATTAGAAGAAGGGAAAAAGCTTTTGACGAATAAAAAAAATTATCTATAGACTAAAAAAAAATTCATTGTAGTATAAACAAAATTTTATTTATTTTAATATAAAAAAAAAATTATTATTGCATAAAAAGTCAATTAAATTTGAACTATAGAATAAAAATTTATCTCTTAGAATACTTTCATACATTAAAGAATAAAAAATGATAACAAAAGTATAAAAAAAATCAATCAAATTCTAAAGCGGTTCTTACCTTAGGTGGACGACCTAGTTTCTTTTTTGCTTTTCTTGGACGTCCACCACCTCTTTTTCCTTTAGCCCCATTTTCAACACTCGCTTGGTCCACAACATCAATATGAGGCTCAACAAGTTTCAAGTTCAGTATCATTGGTAAATACCTTAACTTTATTCCATTCTAACTTTTTTTTGGCATTTTTAATTTTTCTTAGTAATTTTAGAAAAAAATAATAGCATAACTTTACTGCAATTTTTTTATTCTATAGCTGCAAATGTTATACTTAAAAAAAAGAAATAAATTTATTCTTCATTTTATTTTCTTATTCTATAAAGTTTTTCTCTAATTCTATTTTATTCATCAAAAGCCTTCGAAGAACTACTAGAAATAATTTTTCAAATTCGATTGTTAAAAACAAGTTAAATTTGGTAAATAATAAAAATCAAAAATTTATTAATTAAAAATTTACACCTGTCATTACTTACAATTTGTCTATTTTAACTTTTATCTTATTTTTTATTTTTTTAATCTGAAGAAGCTTTAGCTCGGCACAGATAATACAAATAAATAATAATAAATAAAATCTTTGAGTAAAATAGTTCTTTTTTTAAATTCTGAAAAAAAAAAATTTATTTAAAGTTGATTTTAAAAGAATGTAAATAAAAAATGGTTTTTGACTTTGAGTGATTTTCTCATGGACCAGCACAAAAACAAACAAGTTAATTTAAAGCGAACGTTGCTAATTAAAAAAAGGGAAAAAAATACTTGAATGCAGGTAATTGTGGAGTATGGCGGCATGCAGATTGGCAAAAATTTAATCACATACTTGAGCCTGACTAGTGATTTATTTGAGGTAAATTTAGAAGAGCACAGGAAAACATCAGGACTAATAAAAACAAATTTAATCCTTTAAGTGGTTTAATTAAATATTAAATCCAATGTTTATTTTGTGTTCAGGTAGGAAACAAGCAAAACAAATGGACGATGAGTGGATATCGAGTGCGGAAAAATGTCAAATTGTCGTTTCTAATTTATCTCGAGTCAGACCTTTCTCTCTCTCTCTTTCTTTCTCTCCATGGAATACACTGGCCTCAAGCTTTCTCTTTTATTCTTTGTTTTCTTAGCGAAACAAAAATTAATAAAAAATTTTAAGCCTTTAATTAAAATAGGTGTTTTATTAAGTCTCTGAACAAGTTGTTTTGACACATTTTTCCAATCACTTGTGGCTATTTTTTGAAGACTTAAGATGTTTTTCTAAATCAGCTCAGTGCATTCATTGTGCAACCCAAATCCCTAGAATCAACCTGTTTTAGAAAAACAAAAAACAAAGTCTCAATGTTGTCTTTAGTTTAAATGGGAAACAAAAGCTTTTAGACAAAATGCTGCATGGGTCACACTTCCATTAGTGGAATGGGTCAAGAGCAGCTAAGAGCAACTAAGACGCCCACTCGACTTATCGCATGATAACATCCATGTCCAATGCACTAAGCAATTGGAAGGAAGTACGCCAAGTATTTTTAAGATAACGTGAATTCAACTAGAAATCAAAATTGGGCCAAAATTGATCTCTAACATGACACTATTTGCACAAAGATTCCAATTACTTAAATAAAAACCTTAAATATTTAATTAAGTTTAACTTTTTCATTAAATTTTAAAACAAATAAAAAGCGTCTCAAATGAACTGTTAATGAATGCCGAGTGAAATCGAGATCTCCGGCCATTGACAGCTATTCAAATGTTCTAGTCAAAGACAATTCGAATAAACAACCTTTAAGATTTTACTTTTGTTTATGAACCGTCAATAATGGAATATTTATGAGCCTTTTGTCGCTAAACTAGAACTTGAATTGAATAAACTAGTTTGTATCCGATATCAAGTCCTATTTAGTCTGTCAAATAGCGACCTCTTCTTTAATCCCGATTACTTCCTCGGGATATGTTCCACTTTAGTAAATTAAATTCTGAATGAATAATTTTCCAGTTTTGTGATTTTCCACTCTCTTGCATAAAATTAAACACATATCAAAAGAATGGAAGCTTCTAATTTAAAAAAATCACACACTCCGTATTCCGACATGACTCAAGATCTAGATATGATTTTATCACATTTTTAAACAATAATATTAATTTAATTTTCATAAAATTTTGTAATATTTTTCTAATTTTGATATTAATTTCAAAAAACTAATTTTTTGTTAATTTCTGTTAATTTTATAAATTTTTATATGCTTTTTTTTTTTATTAATAAATGGGCTCAATCATCCCTTTATGGGTTTTGACCTTTGGTCTCTTTGATTGAGTTGAAATATAAATTCTGAATGAATAATTTTCCAGTTTTGTGATTTTCCACTCTCTTGCATAAAAGTAAACACATATCAAAAGAATGGAAGCTTCTAATTAAAAAAAATCACAGACTCCATATTCCGACATGATTCAAGATCTAGATATGATTTTATCACATTTTTAAACCAACAGCATTGCCATGGAATCTTGGCCCAATTGAAGTTTGAGATCAAGATCAAAGATCAAAAAATAAATTTTTTTTTAATTATAGAGGAAAAATAATTTTTTTCCTAAGCAATTACTTGACATGTTATGTAATGTTTATTTTCATGACTTTATTAGGCTGACTTAATTTTTAACAACTTTTGGAATTTGTAATTTAATTTATGAAATTTGTAAAAATTTGAAATTTTGTGATCTAATTTGATGTAAAAAGGCCCTCGGTAAATTTATCCACAAATTTAGCAAAAATAAAAACAAAATCAATTCATAACACACTATTATGATAGAAACAATAACATTTTGATTTTTTTGTAACAAATTGACAGTGAATATAACAAGTTTGATGTTAAAAGAACTTTATACTTTTTTTGGAATAAATTGGTTTTAAATGCAACAAATTGTTTTGGAATGAATACTCAATTATTTTTTTAGGGTTATACTTTTTTATCAATAATTTAAATTCACCTGTATAGATTTACTTAAATCTTTATAATGCCCGCCAAAAAAATAAAAAAAATTATTTTATATGCTATCCTGAAGGATGCACAAATAAATAAATACATTTATACTTTTATTTTTATTTTTTATTTTACCTTATTTTACTTTATTTTATTTTTTTTTATATTTTTATTCTGAAGGAGCTCGGCAGAATTATTTAATACAAAAATTTAAATATCTCAAAATGAACTCTTAACTCAAAAAAACTAATAAACAGACAGATAATAGAATAATAAAAAAAAATTCTAATAAATCCATAAAAATGGAATCTCACGCTAAATCCAGAGAAAGCATGCATCCGAACCAATTTTTTGCAGCAAAAAAAAAATTATCTGTTTTTTTTTTAAATTAAATTGTTCAATTTGTAATAAAAAAATTATTTTTTATTATATTAGACATATTCATTCATTTTGTATCAATTCCACTAATTCTATTAAATTTTTATTTAATAAATTACGTTACGTTTAAATTAGATATTGTCATAATAAATTATTTATTTTTTTAATTCAATTTGTGGTAACTTTTATTTAATTTATTTGTGAAAAATATCATGATCGAATATTTTTGAAAATTTTCTTTTTTGTTCATAAAATTGATAAGGCCCAAATTTTTTTAAAGATTTTAATAAAAACTTTTAAAGACAAAAAAATTTAATGTTTTGAAATTTATTTAATTTGTTTGAGTGGAAAAATAAAATTATTTTAGTTTGAATAAATGAATTTAAAAGTTATGAATTTGAATTTCTGAATTAACTTAAACTGAATTATTTAAATTATTGATGGTTTTAGTTGAATAAAATAAGTAAGAGGTCAATCATTTTGATGCAAATTTGATTATGAACCGGTATTATAGACACAATATGTCCTGTTATGTTTAGTATTTATTTTCTGAAAATTATCAAAATCATTAGATTAATTAAGTTTTAAAATTTTAAATGATCGTATTGATCTTAAAATTTGATCTGATACTTCAATTTGCCGAATCTTGAACATCTTTACAAAAAAGAACAAAATTAATTAATACATTGACACTTGACTTTTAATAAATTATACCAAATTTAAATAAATGGTGATTTTAAAAGGCCTCGATTTTCAATTTACTAATCTTCTGAGTAAACTTTTTAGAATAAGGTAAATAAATTAATATTTATTAATTGAAGTTGTTTTAATATGGAATTTTAAAATGTTTTAATTATTCATCCAAAGGCGAAAAGATTCAAACTTTTTTTCTATTCTTGTAAAAATAAAAATAAAAAAATACAAAATTTTTTCCTAATTAAATTATCTTACATGAAAGATTATCAGATTTAACACTTTTTATGTAATAAAAGCAAAAATAAACATAACAAAGTGGTATATATTTTCGTTTATTTTAAAAATTTGATTATGTCAAAAAATACTGGAATTGTCATTAATTATTTTATTATAGTTATTTTAATAAAATTTTTGTATTAAAAAATGTACCATTTATTTTAATTAAGCGCAGTTTATAAAAAAATAAACCAAAATTGAGTTGTATTTTTTCAAAGAAAATGTAAACACTAAAAATGGATAACTATTTCCATCAAAAAATTTTTAATTTCTACAAGTATTTATTTATAGAAAAGATAAAAATATAATTACAAGCTTGAGAGCTAGTACAAATAAATAAAGATGTTAAAATTGAGTTTATTTTTTACACTAATAATAATGCTTAGTTTGCCAATATTTATAAATTTATCTTGACTGAATTCGTATTTTTTTATTTTTCTGTGAAAATTTATGTTGCTAATTTTAAATTTGTTTTTTTTGATAAAATTAAAAATCAAATAAATTCATTTAAAATATTAATTTGAGTTTTCTAATAACTAAATTTTTTAAATCTATAAAAAAGTGTATAAAATTAAAGGTAAAAATTCACTATTTTCCATTGAATTTCAATTGGATAAATTTTCAGTAACGAATAAAAATAACAATTCAGAATTTTGTTTTAACAAATGCTGCGATTCCAGATTTTTGAATAAAAAATATTTTAGAATTTTATCAACAAATGAATGCAATTGATTTTGGACTTCCTTTTTTTCTTGACAAAATTTGAGATAAAATTGAGTCAAGATTTATTTTGAAACTGACAGATTGTATATAATTTAAAAAAATAATATTCAACGAATTGTTTTTTTGTCCATAAATGGTTTTGTTTAGTAAATAAACTTTTCGATATCAAAATAATTTAGGCTTATTTAAAGAGAAATAGGAAACTCTTTTTTATTTAGACTTCATGATTAATTAAAATTTTTTTAAAAAGAGAGACTTAATGGTTTGTTATATATTTTTTTGAGTAAATTAAAATCTGAATAAAAATGATGAATTAGCTTATTTTATTTCTTTTTTAATAAAACACTAAATTTTTAATAAATAAAAATGTTTAATTTTTTTTTGTTAAAGACTAAACAATCTTATTTTAATAAAATTTAGTTATTAAAAAATTGATAATAAAGACCTTTTTTTAAATCAAAATTTCATTTTAAATTAAAATTTGATTAACTATGAACTTCAATTTGCTACTCTTCTTGTGATTTTTATATTGATTTTTTTTTTAAATTAGTAAATAGTGAAATTGAAAAAAGGTATATTTAATTGATTTGTGGCTGACAAAATGAAGCTGATGATCAGAAATTATTATCAAATAAAATTTTGAGTTTTTTTAATTATAAAAATTAAAAAATAATTTTCACTGTTTTTGATAAATGTTTCGAGCAGTCAAATTTTCTGGCAACTATATTTTAAAAAATTTTCAAGTTCTGAAGAGAATTATTTATCAATTATAAAATTCAAACCTGAGTGAATTTGTTTGAACCCTTTTGAATGCCAGATGTAAATTTTTTAGTTATTATCAAATTTTTCAAATTTCATATGCCAATATGCAATCAAAAAAATAACTTAAGATTAATTTACAAATTATTATATAATTATTTATTTTAATTATAGTAAAATGAATATTTTATACAAAATACATGACCTTTGATTATTGGATTTTAAACTTTTTTAACCTAAATTAACTATAGCTTACTTTAGTACTCTACGTAAGTTTACAAAAAAAAATAAGCCAAAAATTAAAGGACCAAATTAAAGATTTTTAAAGAAATTTATAAGAAATACTTAAAATTGGCTCAAAATTAATATAATTTATGATTCAGTAAAATTCAATCAAAACTAGTAAAAATTAACAAAAATTTATTACTTAAAAGTTTAAAAAGGTGATTGCTTTTTAAATATTTCGAAATAAAAATTTAAAATATTTAAAAAAATCAACCATGAAATTTATTTTCAATTTGAAACATAGAATTAAAAAACTATTAGTAAATGATCTCAAAAATCGAAGAAAGAATATAAAAAATGACACAAAATTAATTTTATCATAAAAAATTTTTAATTTATTATAGGCAACTTAATTATTTAATTATAAAGAATTCTTTCTTTTTTGAAAAATTAATATCAATCAAGAGGTTGAACTCCATAGCTATTTGGACTATCAAGACCAGCACGAACATTGGTTAACCATTTAAACCCATATTGTCCAGGTAAGTGTGATTTTTGTTTTCAAATTGCTTAAGGTTTTACCTTTCTAGTGTTTTAATTAAAATGTCATACGAATTTGAATTAAAAGCTCTGGTGAACTTTTCAGCTTAAGAAACTTAGCCAAGTATTTTTTAAACCCAACTGATCACATATATTTTATTGAAACCATTTGCTTTTTACTTTCAAAAATGCAAATTTATCTTCTTGAATATATTAGTGATATATTTTTATTGTTTATTTATTTTAATTATTTATTAATTGAAATTTAAAATTCAAGGCGAAATTCATTAAAAAAAATTAAATTTTTAAAATAAATTCAAAATTTAGGACAAAGCTATTTTTCCTAGAAAAAATGCGAACATTGAACATATTTAATCGATGACAGGCGATAGTTAAGTTTTTTTATAAAAAAAATAAAAAAATTTTTTTATAGTACTATTTTTTTAAAGGATAAAATATAGAAAAATAATTTATAGAGAATTAATTACAGAATTTTTGATATCCCGTAATTTTTTGTTGGCAATAAATTTAAAAAATATTTAAATTTTCATTAAAATCTACAAAAAATGAAAATTGTAATTGAAAAAAATTTATTCCAAGAGTTAATAAAAAGTAAAAACATTTTAAATTTTGTTCTAAAAAACAATTTTAATTAATTTAATTTAGTCAAATCTTTTGTTTTTTTCTAAAAATTTTTCTATTAAAGTTTTTTACATAATTTCTATGAAAAAAAATCTATGAGCAAAAAAATTTCCATGAAACATTATTCTATTAAGATCTTTTCTATGAATTTTTCTTTATTTTATTAATTTTCTATGAATTAATTTTTTTATAAATTGACACATCACCGATTTTTTAATGATTTTTGAATGCCTTAGTGATCTTAATAATTTTATAGAATCTTTCAATAAATGAAAATCTATTCATTTAGACTTTGATCAAAAGTGTAATTTAAAAAATTTATTTAAAATTTTTCGATCTAAATTTTACACCAATATTGTGAGATATTCTTAAGAAAATCATCAGACTTATTTTTAAGTCACAAGTCTTAGTTCAAGTCAAGTCAATGACTGAAAATTTTTTTTTTCAATGAAATATATTTCTTTATTATTATTATTATTATTATTAATTCAAGCCTCATAGGCAAAATAGTAAAATTTAGAGAATATAAAAAAATAATCAATTTAGAGAAAATAAAAAAAAAGTTTTTACAAAATAGAGTAAAAAATACGATTTAAATACAAATCAAAATAGGAATTTAAAAAAACTTAATTATCTAAAAAAAAAAACCATCTAATCAAAAACTCTGCAATTTTTTGTAAAATGCACACCATCAAAAAATATTTGATTAAACTATGCAATAAATTGCAGAGTTTTTGCAGAGCTTAGAATTCTTTTGTACAAATTTGTACAATAATGTGCTCTTTACAGAACCATTTTTGCACAATTAGAAAAAAAATTATAAACTTTTATGTTTTGAACTGTAATTTTTGTGCTAAAATTTCACATTGCCGTAATGTAATTAATAAATTTTATAAATAGTATTTTATTCCCTATACATTTAATAAATCCATATTTGATACCAATAAAGTAGTTGCTTCCAAATTCCTGGCTGTTAATCTTGACCTATGTGGTTTGTTAATGTAACCAGATTTAGAAAAAAGTTTTTCAACTGGTCCTGATGAAGCAGGTATTGATAAAAATTTTTGTGCAAGTCATAACTGTGACTTATAAACAAGTCTGAAAATCATATTAATAGCACTTTGACAAACACTTAAACAGGACAGGTGTTTGCTAGCAATATGAACTGAAATTTTGAATTTAAATTTCAAATTTAGAAAAAAATAAAATTAACACGTGGCTTTGAAATTATATTTTTATTTAAAAAATATATTTTTGCATCATTTTCTCCTTAATTGTAATAGAGATACTCAAAATTAGAAGACTTTAAAATCAAATAAGTAAATTTGTGACAAAAGATTTTAATTTTTTTTTTTAAATTGAAACCATATTTACAAGCACAATTAATTCCAAATTAAACTGAAAATTAAATATTTTTTTGGTTATGTAAAAATTAGAAAAAAAAAAGAAAAAAAAGTACGCTTATCTCATTCTAAAAAAAAGACTAAACCTCGCTTTTTTTCTCGTCCTGAATTGGCAATTGATCTCTTGGATCGTTTGCAGCTTGCTCTTCATCACTCTCCTTTACCAACTTGAACAATTTTCCATGAACCCTGAACTTGTACAAACAAGTGAACTCTTTGTTGCCAGAGTTGGTCTCAATTTTCAGCTCCACGACCGAAATGGCCTTATCATACCGATGCTGGACACTAAAAAACTGCAGCGTATTCTGGGATTCATTGTCATAGCGGTAATTTCCAAGCAACAGTCTGGCATGGTCATTGATCAAGTCCTTGCTTTCGTATCCATACACGGAGAAATTCTGCGGAGCACTGTCAATCAGCCCGGTCAGCGACAACTCTTTGGGTATGTGCTCGAGCGAAAACGAGCTCGGCCTTATCCTGGCCGCAAGTTTGATGAAAAGGTCAGCTTTGGCGCCTTTGAAGGCCCAGCAATTGCCAGGCTGCATTGAGCCTTGGATGACAACCCGCGGCGACACTGACAATCTCGTTATTGGCACATTGAGCACCGTGATCCATCTGGAATTGTCCACATAATCCTCTGTGCATCTGGTGAACAAAATAGAGCCGCCCACGGACTCGCTGGCAAAGTCAGTCATGCCAGTCTTGTCTGCGTTGTACAAATAAAATGTTTTGTTTATGTACTCCTCGATTTTTTTGAAAGGGACCATGTCTTCCATTGATTTGTCACCACCGCTGGGCTTCGACTGGTGCATTTGGCTGAGCAACTTTTGGTATCTTGTGTCCAAGTCGCTGAGCATTTGTTTGACTTGGTTGAGCTCGGTTTCGTAGCTCTGCTTTGACTGAACCAAATGATCGGCCAACTTGTTGGTCATTATGGTCAGTGTGTAGTTGAAAATTTGGTCAAATTCTTGTCTGATCTGAGCATCGTTTGTTTTCGTGTCCTTGAGTGTGGACACGGTCTCGTCGAAAATTTTTTTCTTGATCGCCTCTAAACTCTCGACCAAGTCTTCGTTCTTGAAAAAATTGCGCGCCAAGTCAAATCCACCGATTGTGGCGTCTTTGTACTCAATTATTGTGTCCGTGATCATGCTGGTCTTATTTTTGACCAAATAGAACGCTTCGGGGATGTAGTTGGTAAAAAATCGCTCAACCTTATCACTCACATGGTCCATTTGGTCCCGGTACAAGTCCAGCTTGTCCTGGTCAATTTTTACACCCAAGTATTTGTGCAGATAGTTGTCGTTTATGTTATGGTACAAATTTTCCCTCTTGTCCAGTTTGTTGAGGCCATAGAGCAAAAAAGGAGCTAGCAAAATAAAGAATAGAGGAATTTTAAATGAACAGCACTTGGTAGGCGTTTTTCTGCGCCCTTGAGCATGGCAAATTGTGGTCGTGGTAGTGGTCGTTGAAATGCTTGGTTTTTTTTCAAGCCTAACATCCACTTGCTCAATTTGAACACTCTTGTTGGCTGACTTTTCATCAGTGCTCCTGTTCAGAAAGGTCTTTATTTTGCCACAAACTCCTGACGACTCGTCTGGATTTGTTTGATTGAGAGAATTTTGCGGTGATCGGCGGGCGCGACGGCACAAATTAGGCATCACAACGTTGTCGTTAGCCAATTCTCTGCATTCTGTTAAATAGCTGCTTCTAAAAATAAAAATTTAAATTTAATTAAATAGGATGAGCGTTGCTTACGATTTAGCATAAGTATAATCAGTTCGTGGCTTTTTCCTAAAAAATAAAATGTGAGACTACCTTTTTTTGTTTCTAAATACAACTTACTCGTTCGGAAATGAGTATTTGGACAAATCTATTGAATTTAGATGTTGAAGAATATTCTCTTTTTCTCTGATTAATTTTTCGGTATTTTCAGCTGTTTCGCTGATTAATTTGCGCATTTTTTGGTAATTAAGTGATTCTGAGTTGGACAGATTGTTTATGTTCATATTGCTGCCGAGAATTGGCGCGCTTTTGGCACTGTGCGATGAGTTTATTTCCGAACCGTTCAGAAAGTATTCGTGCATTGAACTGGTTACTTGGGACGGCAGAGAGCTTTGTTTGTCATTGCATGGCGTTGATGTAGTATGCACTTTGCTTGAATCAGTCTTGGATGGCACTTTTGGAACCATAAATCCATAGCTAGCATTTTCCATTTTAATTTTCTACTCTAGTTTTATAAGCTTTTTAAATTTTAAATTTAAATGCAGCCTCTCGTTCTTATTCCACTCTCTACATGTGTTAAATTTTTAAACAAACGCAGTAGACTTGAAAACATAATTATTTCTTGTACAATTATATCAGCGATTTTGTCCTTGGTTTAAATTTAGACCAGGTTTTTTATCTAATTCTTATATTTAGCTATCTTTTTAAAATTCATCAAACAACTCGTTCAGATTTTCCTCAAGCTTAATTCATTACTATTTTTAAATTAAAATTGTTTTATAATCTCTTTTTTTTTAATAAATTAAGATCAAGAAACATTTTTATTTTTTACTTTTGTTAAATAAATAGATTATTTTAACTATATCTAAATAAAAATTCAGAGCAATTTTTTTTATACTACCGTAAATTTTTATATTAAATTGGGCTTTATTTAATCAAAACCATGTAATTTTTTTTAATTATAATTTAATCTGTGATAAAAATCTAACAAAAATTAAAAAAATCCAAATTTTTGCACATTTAAATCAGAAATTCATAATTTTTTTTAGAGATGTAGCAACAGTATTATTAGACATAATTTCAGTATTTTTCTTAGATAAAAACACAATATTAGTATAATTATACTAAAAAAAAATAAAAATAGTTTAATGGGATATAATTTTAAATTCCAAGTTTATATCAAGAATTAGAAAAAGAAAAGAAAAATTTGAGTCAAATGGGCAGATCATATTGAATTAGATATTACTTAAATTAGCAAATTTTAAGGAAAAAAATTTAATTTTAATTTAAAGAGATTGTTGATTAAAAAAACAAGAGGGATGATTTTTTTTTGAAAAAAATGAAATGAAACCGGAAAAAATCTCCAAAAAAAATAAAATTTCTCTTTTTCAAATTTTAAAAATCAATTTTTTTAAATTAACAATTTGCCGAGCCTCCGTTTTTTTCAAATACGATTTAAATTGCCTTATTGCAAAAAATACATATCCAAAAATAATATTAAAATCTTTTTTTAGATAATTAATAAATGACTGGCATTTTTCTGGAGAAAATGTTATTTCTAAAACTTGAAAATTTTTCTCACGGTCTCTTCTTTATTTTAAATATTTTTTTTTCACAAACATTTTCATGTTCCAGAAAATTTCTTTCGGATTAAAATCAGACTGACTCTGGGTAGTTTCAAAATTATAAACAAATCTCATTTAAGTCTCAACTTGGAAGTGACTTTAGGGTGGGAACAACTACTAAGTAAAACAATGTAAAATAAAGTTAATAGTTTATTGGAATTTCAAATTATAACAATAATGTAGTGGTTTAAATAGTAGCCAAAGCATGCGCTCCAGCTGCAGACCTCACAATATACAGTTCTAAATAATAAGTAAAGACGTGTCAAGACTTGGATCTTAACATCATGTATCTGTAAACCATTCAGAAGAAGACTTTAAACCAAAACCAGTTGTTTTTTTCTCAAATTTTTTTGACAATAGTCTACAAGGTAATATTTAAAATAAATAAAATTGTTTAACTTAGACTTATATTAATTCTTGTTTAAAATTTCAAATTAGTCGGAATTTACTTCCGAAAGAAATGAGAAAAAATGATTTTTTTAGATTGATTTTTTGAAGCAAGAAACACATAGAAAATGATCAAGAGAAAATTGTAATCAACTTTTGTCATTCTTTAAAATGAATTAGCAAAATCTTCGGGGACATTTTGACACACCGGATCGAATTTTGCTGATGGAAAACCTCAAAAAACAAAAATTACTTTGCATTTTTATCCATGTTAACGTATATTTCTAAAACACGTAAATTTGTAAAATTACTGAATGACCAGTAAATTTCTAAAGTAAAATAAAAATAATATTATTTTTATTTTTTACTGTTTTTTTATTTGTTTTAGTAATTTACTGAAAAAAAAGAGGTTTTAGTAAATTTCTAAAATAGTTAGTAAATTATAATATTTTCTTTATTTATTTATTCTTAAACAAGCACTGTTACCTCCATAACACCTTGAGTTGCATAACAATTGAGTCTTTTTACAACTGCATCTATTCGTTAAACATTGGGTAGTGCAGTTGCATTTGACCATTACTTGACCACCACCAATCAAGATCTCGTTCAAAGATCAAAGATTTATCCAATCTTAATTTTAAATCAATTGAGCAATCCTTGACCAAATCAAAACTATTTCTTGCAAACAGGACATTCAAAACACCTGCCTCACAAGCTAACTCATATAGTGATTTGTTTTAGTCTATGTCGATTAGACGACATATTAGATTAGTAGCTTCTGTTAAGCCTTTATCCACGTCGGGTATGGGCAAAATACCTCTGGAATATATTTTTTACTACTGATTTTAAATAAAAATTAAGTTTTACAAATTTACTGCTATATACGTAAATTTAGAAAATTACTGGAAAAAATTAAAACATAATTTTTGTTTGATTATTTTAGAAATTTACTGATCACCCAGGAAATTTACAAAATCCCGTGTTTTGCAATTTTGTTATTATATATTTTGCTATGGTAGCCTGTAAAATCTTTTTTGAACAGAAAATAATTGTCTAGTTTGTTTTTAAAGTTATTTAAAGTTGTTTGTTCGACCGCTTCTTTCGGTAAACTATTCCACATATTTGCAATTCGGTTTGTAAAAAAATTTAATCTCAAGCTGCAATTCTTAACAAGTTGTTTTTCAAAACCATATCAGTGACTTCTTGTTCCGTAGTATTCCGGCTTTTGTTTCAAGGGGTAGTGCCAATCCATTTTATCAATACTTCTAACAATTTTAAATTGTTCAATTAAATCACCTCTTATTCTTCTTTCTTCGAGCGTGGTTAGTCTTAGCTTGATAAGTCGCTCTTCGTAACTTAAGTTTCTCAATTCTCCAATCAGTTTAATTGCTCTTCTTTGTACACTCTCAATGCTGCCAATTTCCTTGTTCAAAGACGGGTAGCAAACCTGGAGAGCATACTCTAAGTGAGGTCTTACTAACGGTGTATACAGCTTCTTCATGGTGTAAATGTCACGATGCTTAAACGATCTTTTAATCATTCCTAAAATCTCATTTGCTTTTTTTACAGCAGCCGCTATATGTCTTGACATTTTTAAGTCATTCCTAAAAACAACCCTTAAGTCACGCTCTTCTATTGATTCAATTAGCTTATGGTTTTCTTCAGAATCACCCTAAAAATATTCACATTTTTGATTTTTTGAACCATAGTGAACCACTACACACTTATTATCATTAAACTCCATAAGCCATTCCTTGGACCAAGTGCTTAACTTATTGACATCATTTTGTAAATGAAGAGTGTCTTCTTGTAACTCAACTTGACTAATAACTTTTGTATCATCTGCGAACAGTTTACATACGTTTCTAATCCCATCGGGAAGATCATTGATATATATGACAAATAAAAGAGGGCCTAAAACAGAACCTTGTGGAACTCCACTCAATATGGTTGCCAAGGCTATCATATTTGAAAATTCAATTTTAAAACATCCTTTTTGAGAAATTAATAAAATTGGCCAAAATCGCACAGTTGCACAAAATGAGTCAATAAGAACAAAATAACTTGAAAAGAAGAAAAAAAATGCAAATATTTTAAATTTTAATTTTTATTATTCATAATTTTTTTTCAATTTTTAATCAAAAATAAATAGGACAACAACCTTAGCTATAACTCATGCACAACTTGAAAAAAAAGAAATTATAAATTTTTCCATTAATGGAATTTAATTTTTAGATTAATTCTCCTTAAATGGTATAGCACTCGCCAACAATTTGAATGAATGAAAAGTAAATACCACAAGTTGAAGTTATTCGGCATGTCTTCGTCTAATCACATTTTACCCACGTCGACAACAAACATACTCATTCAGCCGCTGATATCAGCCGACGAAGCCATAATTCAGAACAAAAAATGGACCAAGTAAAAACAATTGAAAAAAATAAATTGACACGACAACCAAAAAAATTTTAATTTATTTTTTCAAGAGAAGAAAAAAAAATCTGGACATTCACTTTGTTTTTTGGTGCCATGTGCTTGTTTTCAGTGCGAACCATCATGTCTGTGTGCGCCTTGGAAATATCCAAGGAGTTCAACTATGACAAGACCCAAATGGCCACTTTGCTGTCAAGTTTTTTCTACGGCTACCCGGTCACCCAGGTGCCGGGCGGTTTTTTCAGCGACAAAATTGGCGGAGATTTGATCATTTTCTACGCAGCCATAGTCTGGTCGTTTCTCACATTTTTTCTTCCCTACGTCACCATTCTCAGCACAGACAAGTACACAGTTCTTTCTCTGATAACTCTCATTCGTTGCCTCACAGGCGGCTTCCAGGGTTTCCACTATCCTGGCACCAGCAGTTTGGTATCGAAAAAGATTGTCGAGAACGAACGAGCCTTCACGTTCAGCTTCATCACATCCGGTCAGCATTTGGGGTAAGATTTAGCTCGATCAACCAGAAATGCTTTTATTAAGCTGGCCTTTAAAGGACTCTTTTTTGTGGCATGTTTGCTTCCATAATTCTTGAAGAATACGGATGGAGATACACTTTTCAGTTGATTGGAATAATGTGCCTTTGTTGGGTCATTTATTTCAGGAATCATGTGCTGCTCAAGTCTCGCGCACATCTCAACATACTTAATGCCAAAGAATCTGTGCTCAGTCCTGAAGACCCGGCCAGTGTGCCTAGTCAATCAAACAGTGTTCCGTGGAAGGATCTCCTCTCCAAGCCGTCATTCTGGTAAATTTATTCTGAGAAAAAATTCCCAATTTCTGATCGCCTTTTCGCAGGTCATTAATAATTGCCCATGTGTGCCAGAACAATGCTTATTACATGCTGTTGACATGGTTGCCCACTTATTTTCAGGAAAATTACCCGGGCTCCAGAGGCTGGATATTCAATGTGGTGCCATGGTTGATTTCGATGCCCAGCACAATATTTGCCGGATGGCTTGCCGATAGACTGATCGCCAGGCGACAATCAGTGACATTTGTGCGCAAGTTTACAGCATTTGTTTCGCTGTGTGGTTCAGGCTTTTTTTTGGTGCTGATATCTCAGGTTAAGACCTATTCGTCATCTTTGTTTTTGATGGCTTGTACTGTGGCGTGCTGCGGATTTCACAATGCCGGAATAATGGTGAACCCACAGGATCTGGCGCCAAAATATGCCGGCTCAGTTTTCGGGGTCATGAACACCATTGGAGCATTGCCCGGGTTCATAGGTGTTAAATTTTCCGGATACGTTCTCGAAACTACTAAAAGTTGGTCCATTGTTTTCAATCAAACAGCTGGTCTCTGCTTTTTCGGCTTCATCATTTACTTTTTGTTTGGAACTGGCAAGAAAATAATTTGAATTAACACAAACAAAATCTACTGACACTTTTTTTTTTTTTTTTTTAAGAATTCATTTTTATCAATTTTAGGATTTGTTAAAAAAGTTTTATTTATAATTTTTTTTTTATTTGGATATGTATTCCGACCAAAGACAGATAAAAAGGCGAATTTTTGTTATTTTTAAAATCATTCAAAAATGTCAAGTATAAATTTTAAATGTAACTTATTTAATATAAGAATTTAGAACATGAGCTTATTTTTTTTAAGGTAAAATAAATAATATCTAGATAAATTGTTTTGAATTTTTGTAAGGCTGCTATTTATTATTTATTTATTTGTAATTCTGTACCGAGCTTAAGCTCCTTCAGATTAAAAAAAAAAAAATAAAGTTAAATAGAATAAAATAAAAAGAAAAAATAAGAAAAAAATAAAGTAAAAATAATATAAGTTAAAAAGTCGAGTTTTATTATTTGTGCTCCTATATAAATTGAATGGGTTACCTTAAATTTCTTATTTGTGCTCTTAAATTAATTAAATTTACTCTTAATATAATTAATTAAGATATTATTCAACTTGTGCTATAAAAAAGTATTAATTGAAAACATATTTTACTTATTTAGAAACTTAAAAGTGTAATAAGAGTACTTAATACTTATACAACCAAAATAAACATTGCATTTAATTTTGGTAAAAAAATTTGAAGTAGTCACAAAAAATATCTTTTCGAATATTTAAGAGATTGAGTAGTCATTTATCTACCTTTTAATTTAACTATCTACTATTTAATTTATTTTTCTAGTGTAATAAATTTTTTTTCTGGTGGTTAATAAAATCATATATTCATCAATATAATTATCTTGTTTTTAATTAATTTATCTAGTAAAATTAATCTTTTTATATACTATCAATTAATATTTTCCGGTATTTTTTTATTTAAAAATCAGTATTTTAATTTAATTGATCAGTAAATTATTTAAATGATCATTATTTAAAGAATCCATTGTTTTAATCTTCTTTTCGGTAAAAATTTAATATCTTAAATAACTTTTAAACTTCAAAACACTCGACGCCTTTTTCTTTCTTTGTGGTCTTCAGCGAACCAAAAATTAAAATATATTTAATAAACGGTATCTTGATAGATAGAATTGTCAAGATTGGAAAAAGGCTTTTAATTGCTTTAAATACAAAATATTGGTATAAATTAATACTTTTATAAAAACAGGTTTTCCGAATACTGTATACGACATTTGTCCGACCTCACCTCGGATATTGCGCAACAGTTTGGAGCCCTACACATGAAAAAGATATCGCTGAATTAGAATCCGTCCAAAGATTCGCAACCAAGTTAGTACCATCTATCAAATCTCTGCACTACCTTACTGCGCTTAATCTATCTACGTTAGCCTCAAGACACATCAGAGGCGACTTAATCCAATACTACAAAATACACAAGGGGGTATAACTGTAGAAACTATTAAAGCAGATACCAGCGATTTTTTCATATAAAACCAGCACAAAATATTTATTTAAAAATTTTTAAATAAACAAGCGGTATTTAATTCAGAAATTAAAAAATAAGACCGAAATTTAAATTTGTTCAAGAGACCGAGTTTCGTCCTTTTGCAAAGATATATTTTAGATTTAAACTCTATTGGGTATCTTTTTCTTATTTTTGCCATTTGGCTTAAAATAATTTCATTTTTACTCAAAAAAATCAAGAAAATGAAATTAATAAAGTTAAAAATTAATATTCAAATGGAAAAACATTAAAATTTTTAGTTCTTTTTTCAGGTAAATGTTAGAAACATTAATTGAAATTTTGGATTTGAAAAAAGAAGACCTTTAAATTCTGAATATGATTAATCAATGATATGTATATATATATAAAATTTAAATTTTAAAAAATTACTTTTATTTTAAAATGAAAAAAATTACTTTTGCTATTATATTTTGTTTGGTTTTAAGCTTACAAGCTCAGAATGTAAATACATGCTTGAGAGCTTGTCAATTTGCCAAAAATGGAGTAGAGAACAAGAATCTTCAAGCTCTCTGTCGAAACACCAGATTTATTCCTCACCCTTTAATTAGGAAAGCTTGTTGGGCAGCTTCGATGGGAAGCCGAGTCAATTGTAATGGATTTTGCTACAACTATTTTAGCTGATCAAAATTCGAAATAATTTTAATTTTATAAACTATCAATCTATTAGTTTTTTTATCTTATTAATAAATTGTTTAATTGCTGAAACGAACCAAAGCCTTATCTAATGTTAAGCTGATTCTCTTCCGTTTCTTTCAATCTTATCTTATCTTTTAATAGGTTGTCTTGAATATAAACATTGATTTATCCTATCTATTTACCTAACAGAGAACTCGTTAGTCCTATGGTCTTAATAGTTTTCTATTGAGCTATATTTTTAACTTTTAGAAAAGCATTTATAAAAGTATTAATTTATAGCAATATTTTATAAAATTTATTAAAGCCTTTTTCCAATCTTGACAATTCTATCTAACCAGATACCATTTATTTAATATATCTTAATTTTTGGTTCGCTAAAGACCTCAAAGAAACAAAAAGCCGCCGAGTGTTTTGAGGCTAACGTAGATAGATTAAGCGCAGTAAGGAAGTGCAGAGATTTGATAGATGGTACTAACTTGGTTGCGAATCTTTGGACGGATTCTAATTCAGCGATATCTTTTTCATGTGTAGGGCTCCAAACTGTTGCGCCATATCCGAGGTGAGGTCGGACAAATGTCGTATACAGTATTCGGAAAACCTGTATTTATAAAGGAATTAATTTATACCATTATTTTATTTAATGTATTTAAAGCCTTTTTCCAATCTTGACAATTCTATCTATCAGGATACCGTTTATTAAATATATCTTAATTTTAGGTTCGCTGAAGACCACAAAGAAAGAAAAAGGCGTCGAGTGTTTTGAAGTTTAAAAGTTATTTAAGATATTAAATTTTTTTTTCGATTGAAAAAAAAGTAATTTTACATTGATTAAGCCTTTATAATTGAAAAAGTCTTTTAAATATAAAAAGTTTTTTATCTTAATAAAATTGTTTTAAACGCTAAAATTTATTTTTTTTAGATTTAAGTATTATGATGATGTATTTATACAGGTGAAGTTAAATTAGTGATAAAAAATGAATAAGCCCTCAAATTTTTTTAGACAGGAATCAAGTAAAGGCAATTTTTTCAGTTCAACAATGTAAAAAGGAATTCATCCGAAATTTGTTATCAAAAATTTTTTTACCAAAAAGAAGATTAAAAATATAGATATGCTAAAAATGTAATTAGTAAATAAACAGAGATATTAATAGGACTAAACAATTTAATAAAAAATCTCTCAATGTTTTTAAAATTTTTCTACTAAAAAATATATTTACTAAAAAGGAAACAAAAAAGCAGGCTCTAAAAGAGAATTTAAATAAATATGCAAATAAAAAAATGACGGAGCAAACTAAATCATGTTCAGTTTTCTATTCAGGGTTTCAACAGCATGCAGGGTAGTCATTTTTAAAACCAGACTGAGCGCACAGTTCTATGCGAGAAGATGATGTCAAGCTGAACGGACAATTAGCTATTTAAAAAAATAAAATTATTTAAATTATTTAAAATTTTATTGAATTTACAAAAAGAATTTGTTCCACATTTTCCCACTATGTCTGATGTCACGCGACAATTTTGCACTGAATTATCAAACGATAGGCCAGCTGGACAATTGTAAATAGTAAGAACATTGTTTAAACATAAGTAATATCTTGAACAGTCTCCTGGAACATTAACCAAATTTTGAGAAGCACATGCTTTAATAGGTAAAAAGGTTTACTTTTTTAAAGAATTTTTAAAGTGGCATCAAGGCTAGGCTTAAAACCGCATGCCTTGGCGCCAAATCAACAAGAAATATTCTTTCTATTTACAGTAACAATTAGAAACTTGACTTTCTGGATTGCAAGCTTTGGCATTGCTGTCAAATAAGTATCCTGAAGGACAAGCAAGAATTGACTGTTGTCCATTTAAACATCGGTAAAATTTGGAACAGTCATTAGGAACTTGGGTTAGGTCAATGGTTGGATCGCATGCTTAAATTTAATTCATTAGGATCTTGGTTGGGAAAAAATTAAAAATTTAGAAAAGTGTGGTACAATTGCAGTTAACTTGAGTTGAGGGATTGCAGGCCTTGGCACTGCTGTCAAATAAATATCCTGAAGGACATGTAAGAGTTGAAAGAACGCCATTGATGCAACGATAAAAGCGAGAGCAATCGTTGGGAACTTGAGTTAAATCAATTGAAGGATCACAGGCTTTAACAACAAAAAAATTATTAATTTATTATATTTGGCGACTAAGGGAATTTTGGGTTACTTGCACAATTTACTTGTTCTGAAGATTTGCAAGTTTTGGAATTTTTGTCGAACAAAAATCCGCTCGGACATGTTATGGTTGACAGAACTCCATCGACACATCTATAGAATTTGGAACAATCATTTGGATATGGAGTTAAGTCTAGATTTGGATCACATGCTAAAAAAAATTTTTTAATTCTCAAAATACCTTTGGATTAAAGCAGAGCTTGTTATTACAATTGCAGTTTACTTGACTGGCAGGATTGCAGGTTTTGGCCACTCGGTCGAACAAATAGCCAGGAGGACAACTCAAAATTGTTTGTTTGTCATTCACACATCTGTAAAATTGTGAACAGTTTCCGACCACAGGCGTCAGGTCAATGCTTGGTGAACAAGAAGTATAACAAGATGAAACTTGGCTTGACGGGTTGCACGCCTTAGCGTTTTGGTCAAAAAGATAGCCGTTTGGGCATGATAGAACGGACAGGACGCCATTGATACATCTGTAGAATTTAGAGCAGTCATTTGGAACTTGAGTCAGATCGGAGGCTGGGTCACAAGTTGAAGATCCAGAGGATGGCGGACATGCGACTTGGTCTTGCCAATTGCAAATCTTCAAATTGTTGTCAAAGTACAAACCAGAAGAGCAGTCCATGACGACTAGTTGTCCATTGGCGCATCGGTAAAATTTGTTACAATCGCCCGGCACCGGACTGAAATCCATTGACTGGTCGCAAGTTTGTCTTCTACTTCGCGAACCAGCCTCACTTATCACCACCAACGACACGATAAGAATCGAAAGTTTTTCCAACATTTTTGATCTCAAAAGTAAATTGTTCAGATGCCAATTTAAATTTATACCCAACAACTGATGATTGGTATCAAGTTACTCTATTTAACAATGAATGTAATCCTGAAATGAATCAATGCTTAAATGGATTTTGATGATGTATGCGACTTAATCTATTTGCTTTTACACAGATTTTATACAGATTTTATACAGATTTTAGATAGGTTTTAGATAGGTTTTAGATAGAAATAGGAAAAATTGTTGACTTACAAGTTTCGCGTTAATCATGTATATTTAGTTTGGGCCTAGAAAGACTGAGAATTTTTGTGTTTTTTTTTGTGTTTTTTTTTTGTTGGCTAGATCTTTAAAATTTTACACCAAGTTAAAAATCACAAAGTTCTCATAGATGTTAGTTTTTGAGATCAGCTCAGGATAAAGTTTCATTTTATGTAATATTAAGCCTTTGAACAACAAACTTAAAATTTTAGACTAAGAGTAGCAAAACTGTGTCAAGTACTTATCGACTGGTTTTTTCAAATAGGCCCACAATATTTAATTTTAATAGTATTTCGATAAGATAATAGCTCACATATTTGCCAGATTAGATTTCGTTAGCACATATTATCAAAATAAGTGGCAATTGATGCTAATACTTGGACTCTTTAATTCGGACTTTAAAAAAATTATTCAAAATAATATTTATTCAAATGACTGCCTCGAATCAAGATATATTGATTATACTACTCCATTGTGTAATTGCTCTCCAACAAGTCATGGAAACTCAACTCAAAAACTCTAGTTAACATTTATTTGGCCCTCATTAGATCCATTTTCGATTATTCGGCCATTCTTTGTCCAGCCATATCAAACACAAATATTTACAACATCCAGAAAATTCAAAACACAGCCTTTCGAATCATTTTTCACAAGCCACAATTCACAAGAATTTCATGAGTTAGCCAAATCAAAGTATGTTTTAGACAGATTCAATCAATTATCCTATGAATACATAGACAAATCACTTTCGTCAGAAAATCCAATTCTAACTGACTCGTTAAAAGAGTACCTTCGATTCGCAAATGGTCGTGTTCTTTCGATTAGAACATTATTTTGTCCATTCAAAAACAAAATTTTAGACTCATTTTATTTTATTTTCAGACTTTTACTATATAGCATATTTTGCTTTAAATAAACTAGGCTGAAGACCTTCTGGTGTAACAGCCCAAATCAAAAAAAAAAAAAAATTGTGTAATTGCTGCCTCACTATTTGTTCTTTTTTACCTGAGCCATCAGATAATAAAACATATTGTTGTAGTCTAGCTTCATATTTATTTTGTTGATTGATTTCTAAGCAATTTAATAAATTGCTTTCATTTAAATATTTAAAGTTTTTGAATTTTTGTTGTTTTTTGGTGTTGGTGCTAATAAAAGAAATATAAATTTTCAAAACACTAAAAAGACTTACAAATTTTCCAAAATAAAATCCTTCGTATTATAAAATTTTTCCCATTGAAAACTAGCATCGAAACAATACATAAAACAATGAAAATCGATAAACTCGACGTTAGAGCGAACGAGCTTTTTATTAAATTTTTAAAATCCAGATCGAGCCACTTGCATAACAGATAAATATTTTTTGTCCGTTCGAGAACATCAAATAAACAAAAAAATTTTAACACCACTAGGCAACATTACAGCAAAAAAAAACTAAAAAAAAACTACTTTCTATTTTTAGAGTGATTTATTAACGCTATTCTTTATTTAGCTATTTTTATTTTTAGAAGTATTCGTTGTTTTTACTTTTTATATTTAACCTCTATTATGAACATTTACTCCTTTTATTTTTTTTTATTAAAAATTTTCAGACATTTCAGGGCTGAAAAGAGGGCATAACGGGTGATGCATAAGTAAATGGACAAAAATTAAAAGCAAATATCTCAAAAAATAAAAATGATATAAGTTCTGGTTTTTTTTTCTGATGTAAAGAATTTATTTTTCAATAAAATTATGATTTTTAAATAATGAAAAAACTCTATTGTGACCGATTTTTCTGAGCTTTGCTTTGACCCCCGTCATAAGGGATTTCACAAAATTTAAGTCAAATTCCTTCAACTTTAATTTAATCCGGTTAATCAGCTGTTGCTCTGTTGAGGCTTGCCAACCTCCCTCGTATACTTTTTCACTCAAACAACCCCAAAAATTTTCGATTGGGCGCGCTTGAGGGACATTTGGCGGGTTGATATCTTTGGTCACATAATTTACATTTTCGTTCATCCATGTTGTGCTTACCATATAATAGTGAGCAGACGTTAAGTCAGGCCAAAAAACGTACTCAAAGTCTTCATGATACTCATGTATAAATGGGAGCAGTCGTTTATTCAAGCATTCGTCGATATAGATGCTCGAATTGATGGCAACCGACTTTGATAATCGAAAAAGAGGCTTAGACATACCTCGATCATATATGGCTATCCAAACAAGCACCTTCTTTGGAAACTTCTCTTTTCCAGCAAACCGAACTAGTTTATAAATAAATATTATTATGATCCCCTGATCATTTGCATGATCGGGCAAGTTAAGTTAACTTTTGTCCATTTACTTATGCATCACCCGTTATGCCGCTCGGAGCTGCCCGGAGTAAAAACTCCAAATTATTTTTCAAATAAATAATAAAAGAAATATAGAATTTATTTAATATCTCCTCTTCGATAGTTGAACTACAACAATATGTATCCTATTGTGGAATTTGAGACGATTGTAAAATAAAGATTTTTATTTTAATTGTTTAAATTCTTTTATTTTCAAAATTAATCTAAAACGAAAACGGCCGATCTGGACCAAACAAAATAGTTCCTCTGAAAATGTCTCTTTCTCTCAAATCGTCTAGATCCTCTTAATTAAATATCATAATATAATAATGGTTCATAATCTCTTTGGTATAACTATATGACAAATTATTAAAGCTTTTGCATGTAATGGTATAGACGCTGGTACAATTGTTGACTGGTAAAAATGTACGGTTAGGAAGAGTGATTAAAAGCATAAAGCTGCAACATCACACCTATAACTTTCCATTTTCATTATATCTATTTTAGATATTTTCCTCTTTTTTTTAAAATTATTTTTACTATATTTTATTTTTATTTTATTTTACTTTATTTGGAATGTTAAAATGGTGAAAAGGTTTAAGTTTTGTGATTAATTACATTTAATGAGTGAAATAATACATTCAATTAAATCCATAAAGCAAAAAAAATAATCTTTTGAAATAAATAATAAACCAAAATGATATAATTATATATATATATTTATTATATTTTTATTTATTTGTATTATCTGTGCCGAGCTAGAGCTCCTTCAGATTAATAAATAAAATAAAATAAAAATGTAAAGAAAAAATAAGATAAAAGAAAAGTAAGTTAAAATATAAAATAAAAGACAGTTGAAATAGACAAATTGTAAGTATTAACAGGTGTAAAATATTTAATTATTGATATAATTTATTTATTTATTTGTTTATCTGTACCGAGCTAATGCTCCTTCAGAGTGAAAATATATTTATAAAATAAAAAAAATTAAAGTTGAATAGGATAAAAAAATAAATTAAAATATTAAAAAAATGATAAATGAGTCTAAGTATTAATTTGAATCATAATTATTTTAGTTACGATGATTATTATTCAATATAATATTTTTCTGGTATATTAATTATTTTTTACTTGTAAAATTATTTATTTATTTATTTATTTGTTTTCTGTACCGAGCTAGAGCTCCTTCAGAATAAAGTTTAAAAAAAAAAATTAATAAAAAAAATAGAGTTAATAAAATAAGATAAAATAAAAATAAAGTAAATCAGCTAAAAAAAAAAAAAAAAGATTTAAAGAAAGTTTAAAAGACATACAGTACCGATTTGACAAGTGGATTTCTGGTAATTTTACGTAAATTTACGTAAATTTACGTAATTTTACGTAAATTTACGTAATATTACGTAAAATTACTTTGTAACAAAAAGTAAATTTACGTATTTTTACGTAATTTTACGTATATTTACGTAAATTTACGTAAAAATTGGTAAAAATGAAAATGCCAAAAAAAAGCCCGATTTTTTGAATTTTTTATTATTTTCTAATAAATTTTGAAAAAATTAGTTTCTATTTATTAAATAAAATTTTACCAAAAGTTACTTTTTTTTACTAATTTTTACGTAAATTTTTGTAAAAAATGGTAAAATATGGTAAAAAAAAGTAACTTTTGAAAGAAAATTAATAAATTTTAATTTTTCTAATAAACTAGCAGTCCGACCATCTGCCATTTTTGTCTATCACTATATCAACTACCTATAAAACAAAAAAAAACATATATATAATCTTTTAAAATTTTAAGAATTATTTACTTTTTTTAATTGACTTATGTAATTATTACATTTAGTAATTGTAAAATTTCTTTGAAATTCGAAAATTAAACTTGTTAATTCTTCATCATTTTGAGGATCATTTGCTCTAATGAATCTTTTCAATTCATTCCTCTAATGAATCTTTTTAATTCATTCTTTTTAGAAACAAATAGAATTAACTGGGTAAAATAAAGTTTAATAAATAATAAGATATAATTGCAAAAATGATCCTCAAAATGATGTAAATTTACTTTTTGTTACAAAGTAATTTTACGTAATATTACGTTAATTTACGTAAAATTACGTTAATTTACGTAAATTTACGTAAAATTACCAGAAATCCACTTGTCAAATCGGTACTGTATATTGAAATAAATTGTTACATGTGACAGAAGTTTACATAGTTGAAGCTTCATGAAAAAAAGAGAAAATAGTAAGGTAGCAATTACACAATGGGGTAGGGTATTCAATATATCTTGTTTCGAAGCCTTGTTTGTATTCATCCACTAGTCTGACAACTAATGGAATAGAATTACTCAGTCCTGTCCCAACATATCTCTCACTCAACTCAAAAAGCCGATTCGAGACTGTTAGTAATTTAAGTTTATTAAAAGCCTCATGATGCAACATGCTGGAGGGAGTATCATATTTTAACTTAAGGATAGATCTGACTGCTGTATTCTGAATTGCTTGTAGTTTTTTGATATTATTTTCAGAAAATGAATTTAAGCAAGGAAAAGAATAGTCTAAAATTGATCCGACTAAAGTTTTATATAAATTTCCTAGTGTGTTTTGAGTAAGACCCCATTTTTTATTTGACAAAATCTTAATAATATTTAACCTTTTATTGCAGCGTTCTTTAATTTCGTCTACCAGTTTATTAAAGTTTAACTTAGAATCAAATTTAATGCCAAGAAACTTGATTTCTTTTTGGCTCACTATTCTGTTTCCATAAATTTTTAAGTTTAGATTTTCACTCTCTTTTTTGTACTTGGAAAAGATTACTGAACACGACTAAAAATAATTAAAATCAAAGAAAAATTAAATTTCTGGGCTAAGATCAATTAAGCTAATACTTTAATTGAATCTTACGGATATCACTTTTTAGGCAAACATTTAAAAAAAAAAGTGTTTTTTAAAATTTTTATTAGCTAATTGTGTTAGAACTTGACAATACTAAACACATGACACTTGATCAGGCCAATTACAAACTTTCAAATTGTTGTCAAAATTTGTCCCACCTGGACACGCTTGCTCAAATCTAACTCCATTAGCGCAGCGATAAAACGAACCACATTTACCAGGCACTTGGGTCAAATCATCTGATGATGAACAAGTTCCTGAGGCCGAATCAGCTGAGCCTGAGGAAGCCGAACTGCAAGATACTTTATCAGCCCAATTGCAGACTTTTAAGCTATTGTCAAATAATGTTCCAGATGGGCAAGATTGGGTGGAGCGTGCCCCATTTGCACAGCGGTAAAATTGTTTGCAATCTCCAGGAACTTGAGTCAAATCATCTGCAGATTTACATTCTGTATATTTTTTAGATATTAATTGGGATTTTAAATTTTTCAATAAAATAACTAATTTCTTTACCTCCTTTATTTGAACTAGAATCTCCTGTTGAGGTACTATCACAATCGGCTACTTGATCCGGATAGTTGCAGATTTTTAATGTTTTATCGAAAACAAGACCACTTGGACATGACGATTGAGTCAGATAACCATTGTTGCAGCGATTAAATTTTGAACAATCGCCAGCAACTGCTGTAAAGTCTTGATCACTAGAACATTCTTAGAAGGAAAATTTTATTTCAAATGGTCAACAAGAAAAGAAAAAATTTTTTGGTCAATACCATTTCCTTTTGGTGTGCAATTGACTTCATCTGCTGGTTTGCATCTCTTAGCTGTTTCATCAAATTGATAAGTGCCAGGACATGTTCCTACTGCATAGAAGCCGTTGGTGCATCTGTTAAATTGATTACAAGTGCCTTCAACAGGAGTCAAATTGATTTCCGGATCGCACTCATCTTGCCTTTTATGAAGATTTCTTGGTTGGCAAAAATAAATTAAAGACAATGCTATACAAAGCTTGAACATTTTATTTTATTAAATGACTTTTATAAAATTCGATTAAATTCTAAATATCATTTTATATTCGATGTTGTTAAATATTGAAAAAGATGGTATATGATTACTCCTAATCTGAACATAAATATTTTTTTTAAGTTTTGAATGTGGGTGCTATCATTTTTCAATTTATTCTAAATTATAAGGTGTCTTTTTAAAATTCAAAAATGTTTTAATATTTAACATTATGTAATTTGAATGAACATCTATATTGATTCTTTGTCGAGTCTTTTAAAAGAATAAGTTAATTCCATAAACCCATTGCATAAAATATTTCATACTCATTTAAAATTTTTCAATTTTCATTCTTGATATTTTTTAGGCATTTAACAAAAAAGTGAAATTTTTAATCAATTAATACAATTAAAGCTATTCAAAATTTTCATTAATTTTAATTCAAAAATTTTTTTTTAATTTTTAAATTATATTTGGACTATAATCCCTGGCTGTTTGCAATGGAACATTTAACCTTTTGCTTGTTATTTTACAATTATGATAAATAGAATTTTGAGATTTTATTCAACATTCAAAATTAAAAATTAAAAATCATCACTTCTTGTACCATAAAAACTTTTTAAATGAGTAATTGGAAGATCGAGTTTCAACAAGCGCTCCTCATATATAAGATTTCTTAATTTACCTTTAATCTTGATTGCCCTTCTTTAAATTCCTTCAATAGTCTTTCTTTTCTTTTTCAAATACGGACTCTAAACTATTAAATTAAATGCAGCATAATAAATTAAAGAGCAAATAGAGTTAAATTCAAAATTTTCTAAGAAAACAGAAAAAAATTAAAAAATTTCTACCACTTTTTGCCGAATAGAGTGGAAGACATTTGGAACCAATTGCCGACTGAAGTGGAGACCGAGAACAGCTTTAAAAATATTACTTTAAATTTCAAATTAAAAATCTTTAATTTATATTTCTATTTGCATAGATAATCTTGAAAATTAAATTAAGTCAACTCGAATAGTTTGTTTTTTTATTTTATTTTTGTAATTTTTAACACTTTTTAATTTTTTTTTGTAAAAATGTAAAAATTTTATTACAATTTCAATTTCAAGGCTAATCAACAGGCTAGTGCCCTTGTCATAAAGACTGAATAACACTTCATTTATTTAAATTATATAAAAAGTTGATTTCTTTAAAAAATAAAATAAAATAGCAGTTTTGATAAATTAGAAAAATTAAAAATTGAAAAATTTAAATCAATCTTTTAAATTTTTTAACAAAATCTATAAAAATTAAATTTATATTATTGTAAATAGAAAGCTTGAATGAAGTGAATTTCAGCATTGCATAATGGTGCATAATATTGGAGGGGCTATCATATATATCAGCTTCAAAATAGATCGAACTTCTGAATTTTGAATAACTTGTATTTTTTTGATGTTAGTTTCTGAGAATGAATTTAAACAAGGAAAAGAATAATCCAAGATTGATCCTTTCAAAGATTTGTAAAGATTACCTAATGTTATTGGTTTTAGACCCCATTTCCTATTTGAGAGATATTTTATTATATTAAGCCTTGAATTACAGCATTATTTTAATACATCTACCATTGGACTAAATGTAAGTTTAAAAAAAAAATGTAAGTTTTGAGTTTAGTGTGATGCCTAAGAATTTGACTTTTTCCACATTATTTAAATTGTTGCCATTAATTTTAAGGTCAAGATTGGTTTTAACTTTTGTTTTTTTCTCAAAGATCATTTAACATGACTTTTCAATAGAAATTTTCATTTTCCATTTAAAAAGCCATTTTTCAACTTCGTTTAAGTACTTATTGATCGTGTTTTCAAGATTTCCTAACTTTTTGAAAATAAAAAAAGTAGCCAAATCATCTGCAAAAAGAAGAGAGTATTGGCAGTTTGTTTTGTTTCGTTTTGGAATGTCATTTATAAAAATACTGAAAAGAAGTGGACTAATTACTGACCCTTGTGGAACTCCTACTTTAATAGGGTTCTGATCACTTAGATGACCATTTACATTTACTCTAAAAGATCTTAAATTCAGAAAGGATTTTATCCAATAAATAAGATAAGAAGGTAGATTAATTCTAATTAGCTTGTAAATTAGTCCATCGTGCAAAACTCTATCAAAAGCTTTAGAAATGTCAAAATCAAGACAACTGACTTTTTTTCTTTCTATTAAAAGACTCTACTACTTTTTGAATAAGAAAATAAAGATTATCTGCAGTGCGTCTATGTTTAACTAAATCCTGATTGCTCATGAATAAGTAGAATATTTTTCTCAAGAAAATCGGCGAAAAGCCTCACTAGATACTAATAATTGATATATTTTATAAAATATCTATATTTTTAAAAATAAACAGCAATTGTATTTTTTCTTAATTTTACGTTAAGGAGAGAGTTTTTAAGGAAAATAAAAGAAACAATATGTTATTAATAAACGAAAAAAAATATTTTTACAAATAATTTTATTCTTAATTTTTTCACTTTTAATAATCATGACCAATCTTTTAAATTAAGAAAAAAAACTTTGTGTTAAATAGTAAATTTGATAAATCTAATAATAAAATAAAATAAAATTTTAATAATCTATATTTTTTAAATTTCGAATAGAAATTCTTGTAAATAAAAAAGGGCTGCACAAGAGATCAATTTACTAGAATTTAAGATATAACATTTATTCTTCTCAATAACTTTTTTTTACAAAAGTTTTAAATACATAATAGAACATAAGTCAAAAGTCTATAATAGAACTGTTTATACTTTTTATTTTTCCAAACGAAGATTAATTCAAATCATTTAATACTAAAAAAATAATCACATATATTGAATTAAAAACTAATTAATTGCTAAATTAAAAAAGATATTAATAGATATTTTTTAATTGGATTCGAGAGGTAGAAGTGATTTTTTTAATTTTATTATTTCAATTTTATTTTATTTAAGAAAAGAATAAGATTAAAATTAAAAACATGTATAAACTTGACCGACAATGTTACATGCTCTTAGATTGCTATCAAAGAAATAACCATTTGGACAAAATTCCTTTTGTAGAACATTATTAACACATCTGAAATATTGGTTACAATTTCCTGGAACTTGGGTTAAATTATCTCCACTTGTACATTCTAAAAAAAATATTTATACAAAAATTTTTTTGTCTTTTTTTTGTTAACTTACGTCGACTTGGCTGGCACGTTGATACCAATGATTTCAAATTGCATGCTTTGAATGAAATATCAAAAAAGTATCCTTCAGGACATGTCTCAATGTTCAAAACTCCGTTTCTGCATGTGTAGTATTTGGAGCAATCGTTTGGTACTTGGGTTAAATCATCGGTATACTGACAGCTCTTTTGTGCTAAATTACATGAGACACTAGAAGCCCATTCACATCTTTTTAAATTAGCATCAAACAGTAAGCCCTCAGGGCAAATTTCGGTGCTTAAAAATCCATTTTTGCATCGGTAGTACTTTTTACAATCATCAGGGTAACGAGTTAAATCTTTTGAGATATCACACTGATTGCCATAAGTATTGACTTGACACTCAGGAACCTCATAAGGCCAGTTGCATACTTTAAGGTTGTTATCGAAGAATAAATTGTCATTGCATGACTTAGTCACTATATATCCTTTGTCACATTGTCGAAATTTAGTGCAATCATTGGGGTCTCTAGTTAGGTCTATGCTTGAGTCACATTCATTTCCCCAATAAGTTTTTTCACATCCAGGTACATTTGCAGGCCAATCACAAGCTTTAGCTTGGACATTGTAAACCAAACCATCTTGGCAAGTCTCAATGCTCAGATATCCATTTTTGCAGCGAAAAAATTTTTTGCAATCATTAGTTACTTTGGCATAGTTTATGTCATCAGTGCATTCATTACCACGGGTAGAACAGTTTACTTCGGATTCAGGACGGCACGATTTAGTCTCAGTGCTAAATTTAAAGCCAGGATCACAAGAAACTGTTGCTGAATATCCTCCAAAGCATCTATAAAATTGGTTGCATGTGCCAGGCACTCTTGTAAAATCGGTGGCTACATCACATGTTTGTCTCTTATAAACTGTTTTGCAGTTTATAATATGAGATGTTAAACATATTATCAGAAATGTTTTAAGCATTTTAAAGTCGTAAATTTTTTAAATTATGACCGAAAAGTTTTCTATTTATATTCTGTTAGATATAGCTTTAATGTAAATATTTTTTAAAGGATTTGAAAGAAATTTGAGATTCGGGTTTTAAATTATTTATTTTCGACTTTAGAGTGACAGCAGAAAAGTCTAGAATTTTTTCTCTATTCATCATTATTTAATTTTATGAATTCTACACTATTATTTACTCTTGTAAATCAATTACTTTTAATTTAAGTGAAAAATATTTTTTAAAATTTCTCAGTTCAATCAATTTGCTTATTTTTAAATTTAATTTAGGGATATTAAATTTTTTTTAGATCAAATTCTGCAGATTTCTGCAAAGATCAGTATTGATGAGCTCTCAAAGTTCAATGCAGATCTCTTTTCACATCAAGGTAAAGATCATCAAGGTATTCATGATTCAATAAAAATGAATGTTGACAATCATTTCAAGAATCTTAGCGATTTGAGAATCGAGTCCTTGTTTTGTACTGAAGACGTGGTAAGAGCAACGTGTAATTTTCCCCGACGCAAGTAAAGCGTTTGACAAACTTTGGAGAGATGGTCTATTCTTCAAATTAATGAATATCATTTCCACTAGGTTTGGCGAATATTGTACAAGTATTACAGCATCTCCAAGATTTTAATTAATCATGAGGGTGTAACGAGTGGTATAATAGAAACGACAGAGGGTGTAAAACAAGGTGGTATTAAATAAAGGTGCAGCCGTAAATGGTATTAACCTATCAATCATATCGTAATGTGACGACATTTTAATTATGGCGCCATCGTTTGGGCATTTTCAAACTCTTTTGGATGTGTGTTCAAACTTCTTTACTTTATGGAAAATTTACTTTAATCCAAGTAAGTCTGCAGCAATTACTTTTCAAAAAGGTAAAATAAAAGATAAGCTTGAACTAAAATTAAATGATTTGTCTATTTCTCAATCTGAGAACATTGAGTATTTGGGGCTCCCAATTGGTGATGGAAAATTTGTTAATGATTTTGTTGAAGAAAAATGGAAAAAAGTGGAGAAGAGCTTCTACTCACTCTATGGACTGGGTTGTAAGTCAAAGATGACAAGCCCAGATTTAGTGGGCTTTTTGTACAAACAATTTTGCCAATCAATATTTAGGTATCATCTCGATACAGTTTGGATTATTGCTGATAAACTCAGTCAATTCGAAACAAGACAGGAACACTTGGTATCAAGAAATTTGCAAGATTCAGACCAATGTTAGAGTTCATAAAAGTAGAAACAATTGAGCAAATTTACTGGAAACAAAGGATCTTCTTTTTAAAACAACTTCGTCAAAGTGTTTTGTGTAATAGCCTACTGGTTTTCTTATAAAAAAACTATGAACATTTTGACCAAAAAAACTCTTTGTATTGTAGACAGATTAACAGCTTAGAAAATAAAATTCATATCGATACTTTCGATTATAATACAAAAAAGTTAATCTCTATGGTTGACCATGTCTTCCAATGTGCAAACCGAGTTTTAGTCGACTCGATTTAATTTATTGTTCAAGGAGTTAGGATTGAAATGTCACAAAATTTAAACTTTTTTTACTTATTGAATATTTAACTTGTCTAAAATGGACTTTTTTGTATAATTTTTTTTTATTTTTCTATTCTTTTTTTGTGTGCCTATGAGGCTTAATTCAATTAAATAAAATACAAATTAGCTAATTTTTTAATTGACCTTTTAGAAAAATAAATTGACATGGAGAGAAAATAATCAAAGAACAGCATGATAAATGTTTTGAAGAATTTAATTTTAACTTTGAATGACAAATAGAACAGCCTCTTAGTTGTTTGTGTTAAAGACGTTTGTTAGTTCAAGTTCTTAAGTTTACTACATATTGCAAAAATGTTAGTTTATTATCAATAATTACCCCAATGAGTTCAAATTTATCAACTAATTCAACAAATCTTTTTATTTCTAGATCGGATTGTAAATTAAGATTTCTTTTATATGAAATAAAAATAATTTTCATTTTTGACCAATTAATATCGATACGATTAATTTCACACCAAGTAGTAAATTTTTTAAAAAATCCAAGAAGATTTTCACCAGTCTTGATCAGAATTGTATCATCTGCAAACAGTTCAAAATATTGTAAAGATATATTAACCAAAATGTTAACCACATTGTAAAGTAAGGTTTCGGAAACATTGCTGCTAAAGAAATATTTTTCTTACTTAATTATTTTAATGCACAATATTTTTATTTTTTTATATTTCTAAGGTTGACGAATCGAAAGAGGCCACCGCTTGGGCCACTTTCGATACGTTGTAAAATAAACATCTCATTTAGAAAAAGAATTGACGATCTTTAAAAAAAAGATGAGTTTTATTACATAGATTTTTTGTTAGCAAGAATCAATTTAGTTTTAGAATAAAAACTTCTTGCAATCATGCCTTATTTGTAGTAAAAGAGACCATACTCAACTATATCTCAAAAGGGTCGGGTATTAAGGTTGCCTCCCTTGATGCTGAAAAGGGTTTGCCTAACCACCGCACATTCAAAAATTCCGTCGCCCAAATTTTATTTTTTAAACAGACATTTACTGAACAACGCACTAAAAACTTGCTATCGCACATTTTTGAAATAATTTCAACGCACATTATATAAAAATTTTAAACGCACATAAATTTTATTTTAACGCACATTTGAAAAAAAATCTGTTTATTTAAAATTTAAAAAAAAAACGAATTTAAGGACTAAAGTAGGTAAAAGTATTTATAAGTTTTCTGATAATGAAGAAATTTTTATAGATATCACTGATAAAATGTGAAACTGCAAATATTTTAGAAAAGATGCGATTTGTGGGCATTTATTAGGTTTAAACTCGTTGCTAAAAAACGATAATTTTGTAAACAAGCCCAAAAAGGGGGCTCAAGAAAAAGCTAAAAAAGTCTTAGTAAGAGATTAATTAATAAATTATTATTTCAAACTTTTGTAATCTTTATTTGACAATTTAAAAAAAAAAACTTATTAACTTTACATTTTATAAACTTTCATTTATTTTAATAAATATTTAAACACATAATTTATTCGATTCAATTTTTTTTTGAGTTTACATTTAAATGTGCGTTAAAATTGACCGTTAATAAGTTGGTGTTTGTTAAAAAAAAACCCATGTTTATTAATAATTAATATTTTATAAATAATGCGTTCAAAAAACAATGTGCGCCTATATAACAAATCCATGCTGAAAAAGCGTTTGACAAAGTTTGGAGGGATGGACATTTCTCTAAGCTACTCTCGAGAATGAATTTGTTTTTGAGTACTATTAAAAAATACTATGACTCATCCAGAGCTGTAGTATGTCTAAATGACAATCTCTCTGATACATTTCAAGTTGAATTTGGTGTTAAGCAGGGTGAAATTTTATCTCCATTACTTTTTAATATTCATATTAACGATTTAATTGAAGAATGCATAGAAAAGAATTCATTCTTCTCAGCGTCTTTTTTGCAACAAAATGAACTACGTCTCTTCCTCTCTAAGAAGTTTAATCTACAAATCTTTTTGCTTATCCCAATTTACTTATGGACTACAAAATTTAAGACTAGATAACAAAACCATCAAAACTCTTAACATTAATCAGAACAATCTTATTAGACATATGCTTAACTTGAGATCTAATTGTCAAGTGTCTGGAATCCTAAAGGTTCTAAGACTCTTTAAAATTGACCAACTCTATCTTTTTTCAAAGATGTCCTTTAATAGCTCCATTAGGTTTAAGGCCTTAGCTTCAATTATATTACTGTATATATGTTCTGATAACGGGTACAGAATAAAAAATGGCACAAAATTTAAACGCAAACTCTTAAAACTCTTTCTGTTTAAATTTTTTTTAAATTATAACTCAACCCTCTTATTTTGAAAAAATAATATCACTTAAGGTATTGAACTCCATGACGACGTATGATATCGAGCCTAGAGCAAACAGTCTTGGCATGGTCTTGTACAACCTTTGGGTCGATATTGCTCAGGCAAGCGCGAATTTTGTTTTCGAGTTGCCTAAGATTTTTGGCCTTCCAATCACCCTCATAAACTTTAGCCTTCAAATTTCCCCCAAAATCTTCGATTGGTCGTGCTTTTGATACGTTTGCTGGATTCACTTTTTCAGTAAAATATCTTATATTTTTATCTAACATATAATTCTGTTACATATTGGCATAATGAGATGATGCTAATTTAGGCCAAAATACATAACTGCCATCTTGAAAATATTCTTTAATCATTGGTTCAAGTCGTTTCTTAATACACTCTCCTAGGTAGACATGTTAATTGACCGCTAAACCAGAAGGTACAAAATATGGTTCGCTTATTTCCCGTTGTGAAATAGCCAACCAGACCATTAATTTTTCTTCAAATTTTTTTAACGTACTTGTTCTTTACACTCTCCGGCATCTTTCTTACGTTACTGCTATAAAAAATATCATTCCCTGACAGCGCGGTGTTACCAAGAGTGAAATAAGACTCATCATTAATTATAAATTCATATCTGCTGTATTTTAAAAGCATTCGACGACATTTTGGCCTTGCTGTCTTCTCTTGGTTAGCATTTAAATGGGGTATCTTGTGTTTTTTATACTTTTTGATGTTTGTATACTTTTCTAAAAATCTTTCCGATATAGGTATAGTGGCAATTTAACTTTCTAGCCACCTTTCTTTGCGAACGACCCGATTTATGATTGAAATAGGCTCTAAGTTTGGCCAGCATTAGTTTCGTCGCTATTTTAGCAGGTCTACCACTTCCTTTTTTTCTCTTGAAAGTTTTATCTTTTTCAATAATATCTAGCCAATAATAAACAGAACATTTTCTGTATCCAAGACCAGTGAATCGCCTAGCAACTTCAGCTTTTGGCAAATTTTGGTTACTTTTTACAAAGTTGTACAAATCTTTTTTGATGGTTTCGTACTAACAACTTATCGAAAATTCAACTTTTTGAAATAATTTTTTTTTATTTTAAAGCTAGGATCAGTCTGATTTTAAATTTTGAAAAAAATTGGGAAATATCTTGTCTACTCTTATAGAAAATTGAACTTAACTTTTGTGCCATTTTTTAATTCTAAACCCGTTATCCTCAACAGTTCTCGCCTTTCCTTTGGAAATGATCTCAAACGCTTGTTAGAGTTCACAGCAAAAAATCTTGAACCACTAATAAATAGTACTGGTAAGCTGAAATTGGATCTTAAGTGTTACTTTTACATTCGTGACGGTATCTTGGATTCTATTGAGCTTTGGTTGGATAACTTAAGATTCAAAAAATTCAAAATCCTTCTTAATGAATTAATTAAACCAAATTAAATCAATTCACCTTTCCTGGTCCAGAGGAATTTACTTTCAATATATGAAACCATTTTTCCAACTTTTTTATTTTATTTTTTTTCTTTTTATAAACAAAATTTTTATACTTTTAATTTTACTTCTCCTAATAGTTAATTTGAATTAAATAAATAATTTCAAGTTTAAATTAGCAGTATTGAAAAAATTAATGTGTTAAAATAGCGTGACATTAGAGTTTAAAATAGTAAAATGATTTGAACTAATTTTGGTCCCAAATATTTAATTTTTACAAACTTCCTTAATTATTATCCGAGTGCATTTGATGTGGCACGATTTACTAGACGTTCATTTTAAAAAAAATTCCAAAATTGACAACTTCATATGCTATATATTAATTTTATAAATATATTATAAATAAAGATTTAGAGAAAATAGAAGAAAGAAAAGAAGAACTTAAATTATTAGTAAAAGTATGCTTACCTGGGAAGTAAGGAATCGAATTTGCAACCAATTTTTTTCTTTTGTAAGCTAGTTTATTTTAACTAAAAACTTAAACTTTATTTATTTACTAAAAATACTGAATTTTTAATTTTTTATACAAATTATGTGAAAATGTGTAAATTTAATTTTTTAAAATCTAATGTTTATACTCTGCTTAACTCTAAAAAAACTTCACCGAAACTGGCGTAATTTTTGAAATAAATAAATAAAGGCTTCGTTTAGTTTAGTTTTTTTATTTCAAACCTTGGAGTCAAGCCTAAAAAAAAGGGTACTGTCAAATTGCCCTTAAAATTTTAACATTGTGAAAATTTCAAATTGTTTTCGCGTTAATACAATAGATCTCGTAAATATGTAACGTTACCTAAGGTAACGGTTACCGTAAGCGTTATCCTTCCGTAAGCAGACCGTAAGCGAACCGTAGCATAAGCGTAAGCGTTACCGTAAGCGTAAGCGTTACCGTAAGTGTAAGCGTAAGCGTTACCGTTAGCGTTCATTTTTATATTAGTCTAAGCAGCAACAGAAAGTTTTGCCTTCCAAAAATTTTTTTTAAAAATAATCTCAAATTATAATTTTTAGATGATTTTTATTTACAAATTAGTTATTAATATTGATTGTCAAAGTTTTTTAAGAATAAATTAAATAAAAGATTAAAAACTAAAGAGAATTCAATTTTTTTTTGGTGTTGTTTTATTTAGCTTACTTTCATTTTGTTTTTTTTGTGCCAAAAGTTTTTTTTTCTCTTTAGCTCTTGCTTGTTTTCGGCAATTTACGAAAAGGTGATTGGAGTGATCATTAGTTTAAATTTTTCAAAAAATAAATTTTTAAATAAATATTAAATTTAAAAACTTTATTTAATTCCACTTTTATAAGAATTTAAAAAAGAAAAATTATGAGTAAAATTTTTAGTGAAATCTAACGCTTACGCTTACGGTAACGCTTACGCTTACGGTAACTGCTTACGGTTCGCTTACGGTAAGGTAACGCTTACGGTAGGTAACGCTTACGGTAGGTAACGCTTACGGTAACGTTACATTTTTACGAGATCTATTGTAGCGAGACAATAAATCAAAATTAATCAATTAAGTTTAATCTGCTATTTTTAATTAATGCTGTTTTGAATGAAATTATTTTGAACAAGTGTGAACAAATTTTTTTAATTTTGCTATTTTGATATGTTAATTTGGTGCTGGCTATTTTAATACATTTTTTTGACTTTATTTTTATTTTATTTTATTAACTATTTTTTTATTATTATTTTTTTTTTTTTTTTAAACTTTATTCTGAAGGAGCTCTAGCTCGGTACAGAAAATAAATAAATAATAATGGTTCCGCCAACCACAACCAAATAAGTTCCATTAGTGGCATCTTTTCGAATAAATTTAGTTGAAAATTTTAAAATTTATTGAATTAAAAAAGATCATTTAAAAAAAAAGAAAAAAAATTACCCTCAGTAAATTATTTAAATGGAAATTTTGTATAAAAAAAAAAATGCGTTTTTTAAAATATTCAAATTGTCATTGTATAAAAATTATTTGGTATGGGTGCGTATGGTCACTACTGGATTAGCTCAACATAATTAGCCGGAAATAGACCGAACATTCCTTTGCAAAAGCCCTGCCACCATCCATCATCGACCTGCACAATATCAGTTATTTCATCATCGGGATCAAACGATATCTCATCATTAGCAGAGGCCTGATAGTCATACAACGCTCTGGCTCTCAGCCCAGTGCCATTGGGCACATGCACAGACTGTTCTTCGTATGCAGACGACAATACAGCAGCATCGGCAGCATAAGTGGGCTGAATTTGAACTGGCTGGACACTCTCGCCCCACTCGTCTTCGTCGCTCTCGTTCTGCTGACACAGAAAAGCTGGCGGTTGCGGAATAGCTGCTGTGTTCACTGGACTACTGTTTTGATTTGAGTTAGAAGACAACGATGGAGACACTGATAAAGAATTGACTTGTTGGCTGGTGTTCACTTTAACAGGCTCTGCAATCACTGGATCGCTGTTCACTTTGGGCAACGCATTGTTTGTTTTAAATGGCGAATTGGTGACTGTTTTAAAAGCTGGCCGCTTTTCAACTTGATTAGACGGCTTTATGTTGTTGTCACTCTCACTCTCCACCACGTTTTCATTCACGGTCCTTTTCTGACGTCAAACTTTAGTTAAAGTCAAATTTTTAAAATTTCTTCTCTAACCTTTTCTTGTTCTTTTTCCAATTTGTCCTTTTCCAATCTTTCGCGTCTGATTTGCTCGGCGCGCCGCTTGCTCTCATCTGAATTGGAGTTTTCGAAGCGACTCCTCAGGCCCTTGATGTCCGCCTTGGCGTCCATTTTCACTTTTTCATATCTAGTGCCCACTGGCTCTGGTGGCTCGTTGAATCTGGCAGCTGATGTGTCGCTAGCACTCTGCACGCCATACCGACCACCGAACCCTTTTGAGTAGTCGACCTGTGATGAGTGTTTGGACAGCTTTTCCACATGATCAAAGCCAACCGCACTCTTGTCCACTCTGTCTTGGGCAAGGCCGTACTTGCCGCCGAAGCCTTTGGCGTAGTCCACCTGTGATGAATGCTTCTCGCTTTTTTCCTGATACTCAAAGCCCACTGCCGATCTGTCCACTCTGTCTTTGGCCACGCCATACTTTCCACCGAAGCCTTTGGCGTAGTCCACTTGCGATGAATGCTTCTCGGACTTTGCCTGGTACTCGTAGCCCACTGCGCTCTTGTCCACTCTGTCTTCCTGCAGGCCGAACTTGCCGCCGTAGCCGGCGCTAAAATTTCTAGCCGTGTTGGTTGTCTCTGATTTTTTGACCACATTGGTGCGCAGTTGCTCCAAACTTGAAAATTAATTTTAAATAAAGAAAATTTTTTTTTTTTTATTTTATTTAAAATTTTTTTTTTAATTTTATTTAAAAGCCACAAAAAATAAAATACTCGACAAATGCTTGACGGCCCGAGCCCTCCACTGTTTTCGAGCCCCATCGTTGCTCTTTTTCCGATATGTTGTTCTAGATCAACAAGCTAATTGAAAGCTAAATTCAATTGATTTTGGAAATTAATTACCACAAAGTCCGGGTCGGTGTCCCATTCGTCTGGATCATTTGTCTGCTCGGCCATTATTTGTTTCATCAAAGAGTTAGACTGAGATAGAGTTGCTTTCCACATGACTTTGTGTGTTGTTGTTATCAGGGCTGTTCAGATCACAAGACGGAGATTTGATAAGTTATCTTAAAAGGAGATGAGTAATGAGCAAAGAATAAATTATGAATGCGCCACTGGGTTAAGTAAATGAATGAATAGGACAAAGATTGGCGATGAAAGATGTGTGTGTGTGTATGAATGAGTGAGCGAGTGTGTGTGTGTGCAATTAGGACATGACATGGAATATCAATGCTAACTAGCTTGAGGGTATGTGAATATTTTAGAATAGAGATTTACCTTATAGATTTTTTTCTATTTGTTTGAATTAATTTATATGAAAAAGGCTTTTAATATATTATTATAATTTTTTAAATCTAGTCAGATTGATGCCGAAATGTTTTTTTTTGCTCAAGTTCTCGGATATGTTTATTTGTCGATGTTGTAAACTCGCTCAAGCGTTCAAATGGATTCCTTCAGATTAAGCGATTTTCTACTCATTTAAAAATGACTGGTTTATTGTCTTGGAAATTTTTTTATTTCAAATAGTTGACAATTAATTTTCAAAAATTTAAGGGTCTTTAGTTGGTCACATATCATGTGGCCAGTACCCAGCGGGCGGCGTAGCCGAAGAGGGGCTGAGGGGTGCTCAAGCCTCCTATCCAAAAACTAAAAGGTGCTGTGTCCCCCTTTAAAAAGTTCTACTTATCAAATAGTCAGAGTTGAAAAATTTAAAATAGAAAAAAAATGCAAAATTAAGATTTCTTTAATTTATTTAGTTTTGTATAGTACAGAGTTGTTTTTAAGTCACAAGTCTTAAGTCAAGTAAATGACTTAAAATATTTTTATTTTAAAGTCATAACTTTGACTTACAGTGCTTTTATAAAATGTCCAGAATCGACTAAATTACGTAATTTTACATTATTTTTGGTAAGCTTACGTAAGCTTACGTAATCTTACGTTAATTTTAGTTGGTAAGAACATGTAATTTTACGTAAAATTACGTAAGCTTAAAATTTTGAAATAAAAATAAAAATTTTAAAATGAAAAAATTAGTATTAAATAAAATTTTTCGCTAAAATGTATTTTAATTTTAAGTCTTTTTGAAAGTGTTGCATTTTAATTTTTTTAATTTTAGGTTATTTTAAAATTTTTATTTTTATTTCAAAATTTTACTTAATTTTACCAAATTTTACCAAAAATTGTGTAATTTTACGTAAAATTAAGTAAGAAACGGTAAGCAATATTGAGTTTTTATTATTTTTTCAGAATAAAATTATTTCAATTTTTACATTTTTCTTACCAAAAACCTGATTTTTTTGGCCGTAAGCATTTTGGGATGGTTTTACCAAAATTTACGTATTTTAACGTAAGCTTACGTAAGCTTACCAAAAATAATGTAAAATTGCGTAAAATTACGTAATTTAGTCGATTCTGGACATTTTATAAAAGCACTGTATATTTTTGTGATTTAGACTTAAAACTGTGACTTATAAACAAGTCTGATTTGAATAAGAGATATTTGGGCTTTGGGGCCCTGGTCAAAAACTACAGTAGTACTGCTAAGTGCGAATCTTGCCTCAAAATTTTAATTATTTAATTAAATTTACTTTTTATTTGCTGAAAAATTGGCTTTTATTATAAGACTTTAAAAAAAATTTAAGTCATTGACTTGACTTGAAAAAAAAATTTTAAGTCAAGTAATAACTTTGACTTAAATTTTTGTGACTTAGACTTAAAACTGTGATTTAAAAACAAGTCTGGTATTGTATAACTCACAAATTTAATATTTTTTTTTATAAATTCCAATTCAATTAAATTTTCTAAAACAAAAATTTTGTCACTTAATTTTCAAAAATTGAAAATGTGACCAGGAGTAAAATATTTAAAAAATTAAGTGACCAAAGAAATAGATAATCCACCAAAGGAAAAGACCAAAGTGACCAAAAAAAATCGAAATCATCAGTTTTAGGTTTTAATGTTTTTTAGCAATTTTTTAGAGACATTAATAACTTATTTGCTCGATTTTTACGACATGTTGTTTCTAATCGAACACTGGTTTTCAAAATTAAATAATGTCATGTCATTATAGTCCAAAATAGCCCAAAAATGCCAAAAAATTTTTCAATTTTAAGTGTTCTTCAATAACGACATGTCAGTATTCTACAAAAAACTTGTCGTTGTTTTTAATTTTATTATTTGAAACGTCCTTACTTGCTATTTTGTGAATACGATGTCTTTAAATATGGTTAGTTTTGGGGCGCCGAACCGACCAAAAAAATTTTAAAAATAAAATTAAAATCTAAAGAAATAAAAATAGATGCCAAAAAAATATTAATAGATTTTAGATGATAAATGATTGAGATTATGCATTATCTTTTTAAATCATACTTTAATAGAAGAAAAGCTTTTTCTTACTAATTGAAAAGTGTTTATTTTGAACAACAACTTTTCTTAAGTGACAATTAAAAGGATCATCATCATCATCAGGATCATCTCCCGTATTCCATCAAATAGAAGAAGCCACATATAGAAGAAAGTTGTCTCTTTATTTGAGTTGCTTTTCTGAAAAAAATGTGTTGTGTTTAGAAGAAAGTTCACCAGTCACTTGTAAATATCGGTTGCTGTATCAATTTTTAAAAAATTAACATGCAGAAATAGAAACCTCAATTCTAAGATTCTATTAAAAGCTTATTAAATGATCTATCCATAGAGTCCTTGGGTGACCGGGTCCTCAAAAAATCCAGGTCACCAGATCGTTTTGAAAAAAGCCGAAAAATGCGTTTTTTTCACTTTTTCAAAATTGAATAATTCAATGACCATTGAGTATTTTCAACTTCGGTAAAAAGCATGTTGTAGAGCTCTCTGAGATCTTGAATTTGATTACCTTATCATTCCGGTAGCTTAATTATTGACCAAATTGCAAGAACGTGAAGTTTTTGTATTTGGATGAATTTTTTTTCTATTTTCTGACGTCAAGATCATTAAATGAATAGAATAAAATTTTGCCTTGTACTACTCTCTTTTTCTCTACTAAGTGCCTGAGATTCAATTTCTTCCTTATCACCTAGATCTATATATACATTGATCCCATCTTCTGAGCTAATCTCACTTCCAAAATCTCCTTCAATAGAACCAAGTGCTGAACAACAGTCAGATGACCTTTCAGCACTAACAATAAAATTGGTGACCAAACAAAAAAATAGGTGATCAATTTCTGGTCGCATATTTTAGGTGAGAGGTACTGGTCACATAATATCTGATCACTTATTATTATAGACCCAAATTAACTCATAAATTTATTAATAGGGTGTTAGCTCAAGAAACCTAGTATTTTTAGTCCCTGATGAGGTTGTGAAGTTCATTTCAATTCGATCGCTTCAATTCTGAAAATCTTGAATAACTTTTTTACTAAAAGAGATAATTTAATTTTGTAAAATGCTTAATCTTTAAACAACTTTGTTTAATCCGAAAATATATGTCTGCAAGTACTTTTTAATTCTTTCTAAGAATACTTTTTAATGGCGTGCAAAATGCAGAAAATTGCAGAGTATTTTGCAGACTCATTTTCCTGCATTAAGCAAATTTGCTCATAATTAAACATTTTACAGAACTAAATTATCTATTTTAGTAAAAAAGTTATTCAAGTTTTTCTGAATTGAAAAGATCGGATTGAAACGAACTTTACTACCCTGTCCCTGATCAGAATGATGTAGTTTTCTACACAACCACGTCACTGACTCCAGCCAATTTACAGTATTGGGAACAAGTTAAGGAACACTTGATTTTCAATTATTTGTTTGGTTTTGAATTGAAACAGGAAGGGATGCAATAAAACGAAACAACGAAAAATTGAGTGGGAAGGAAAAAAAATTAAAAAAAAGGTTTAAAGTCTCATACAGCGGTCAGAAAACCCCTTCTAAGCATTAAAGATAGACATTATATATTATATATTAATTATATATTATTATATATTAATTTGTTGACAAAAAAAACTCTTAACTTTTGCAGCATACTGTATAATTTTGATATAAATTGAAACAATCATTTTTTCTGTTAGATCAAAATTAAAAAAAATCTAGATTGAAATGACAATACATTCATTTGTTATTCTAAACAAAAAAAAGCCAAAATTACAAATTTTTTAATTTTTTGAATTGTGAAAAAGTTAAGTAACAGTGTTGTTAGCAACAAATGCAATCTCTCAAACATTTTAGGTATTTTTTCAAAATTTTACTATAAAATCAAAATTGAGAGTCTTAATTTAAGACTAAATATTCTCAATAGTAATTAAAAAAAAATAATTACAATTCCTGATGACAAATCGTATGGGGCCTTAAACATTGATTATACAAAATATGAAAAACAATTTGATCAATTTGATTTAGCAATTTAAAATTGATTTCAAATCACAGAAAAAAATTGTTAAGTTCTAAAAGAAATAATTTGTTAAATTTTAATTTTTTAACCCAAATTATGTGATAAAAATTAAAAATTGTGATGTAATAAAATTGTATTTTGTAGATTTTGTAAAATTCTACGACTTCGATCCGTAGGAACAACCAAGATTTGATACTCAAGATTAAACAATTGTTTAGAAAAAAATTCACAACTTATCCAGGAGAAATCTGGTTTCAGAAAATACCTGCGAACATTCGCCAGTATTTTCTTTTTAATTCAAAAATTGTAGAATCATTCAACAGAAAAAATGATTTCCTTTTCTCCTCAAGCTTTAACTATTTAAACATGTGTCACCTGTAAATTATTTCAATACAAAACTTGTGATAGTGAAAAAAGTCTTAAAAAACTTATCCGGTCTTCTAGTTTTTGCAGCGATCAACGATGCTCAACAGCTAGCAACTTAAACTAAATTTATCAGAATGGATTTAAGAGATGGAGCATTTTGTTATGAAAAAAATAAGAAATTGTTAAATTTTTTTCTTTTTATTGCTTCAAGCGCAATCTATTTGAAGTATCTTTAAATTGACACTCATGATTGCAAAAATGAACCTTTTGATTTAATTTTAAAAAAATAAAAATTTGAAAAAAAGAAGTACCTTTATTGTGTTAATAAATGTAAAAAATAATTTTTTTTATCAATTTTGTTATTTTATTATTAACTTTTGCTACTTTTATATAAAGTATGGTAATTTTAATCGAAATATGGCTGAAAAAATATTAAATTAATAAAATAATATAATAAATTTAATAAAATAAGAATTAAATTAAATTAAAGGAAGAATGAGTTTATTGCTTATTTATTTTATTTTATTTCAAAAACTTGGTTTAACGTTAAAATTTTTTAATAAAACTCAAAAAAATTATTTTACTGTCAAAATTTTTTTTTGTGTTGTTCAAACTTAAATTATGTATAACACGATTCATTTAGTAACCAAGCTAAAGGCTAAGTGTAAAGAAAAAAAAATATTTTACCAAGGGACTAAAGCTGTTCTAATCAAACGATTAAATGATTATATTACACAAAATAACATTATCGATAATATTGACGTTCAATTGAAAGAACCAGAAAATGAAGAAGTTTCATTCACTGATGTTCCTATCAATGTACCAGAAGAAAGCGATTCTGAAAATGAAGAAATAATCGAAACGATCAACACCAATGGTAAGCGAGTCAATAAAGAAAACTGGGCAATAAGTAAATGTAGTTGTTGGTTTTACTTGAAACATTATCATTCCTATCACATAATAGCTTTGGCAGTCAATCAAAATTGTCTAACAATTCCCAATCGCTATATAATGGTAGCAATTGAACCAAAGAAAAAAGCTGGTAAGGTGGCTAAGGCAAAGAAAGCCTTGGAAAAACAGTAATTTGTAAACTTATTGAATTTAGTTTTTTAATTTTTTTATCTTTTGTAAATATTGACTAAATAAAAAAGACAAGTAAACAAAAAAAAAGACAATAAACTAATTAATTATGATATTATTACTTTAAAATAAATTTTTGAGCAATAAACTAATAATTCTTGACATTAATTAAATAAATTGGATATTTTAGAAAAATTGAGTAATAAAATAGAGAACACAGGTAATATTTTCTCAAGAATGAGTCATTCTGATTCTGGATCTGTCAGTTAGATAAGTTAATACCTAGTAGGTTTCTTTGGTAAAATAAAACTTTGTTATATCTTCTTTATTCCCCAAGTCAAATATTTCAATCTTTTATTCTTATTATCTGAAGGGCCCTATGCTTGATTCAGATTTACAAATAAATAAATAATAATCATTGTGAGCACTTGGAGTTTAAATGATGAAATTAAACATAATTAGAAATACTTCAAACAAATAGACAAAAAAGAAGGCCCGGTGGGTTTTTAAGACCCAGTTATTAGATTTTAAATCTCAATATCTTTTGAATGCATTAATACAACCTAATACTGGGAATTATAAATTAGTTGATTTCTAGGGAACTTATGGAATATTTTTAAAAATATCTCAAAATTTTTTTTATATTTTTTAGCGGACGATCTCGTTTTAAATCTTAATAATTGCTTTACATAAAGAAAAATAACTTTTATTTAACCAATAACTGTTCTGAGCTTTTTTTTCAAAAAATGAAAAAATAATGATATTTCTATATAGACCAAAATTGGAAATTAATTAAAAACCCTAAATGAAAAAAATTATTTTTACTTAATCACAATAAAAATATTTGCTTTGAAGATAATTATCGTTTATTTTTGATTAATACATTTACCAATATTAAATAAAAAAACAATAATTATTTTCATTGATTCGTCTCATTTGAAAAAATTCTTCATCGAAATGTTAATTTTTTTATTTCCTCTATCTTAAATTATTTTTTGTATTTGATAATAAATCAACTTTTCATTATTTATTTCATTGTTACCTTTTTTAAAAAAATATTTTGTTTCAAGTATAATTAAAAACAAAAATTTCAAGATTCTTTTTTATTCTGAAAGATAAATATTTTTTGACGTTTTTTAATATTTGAAAAATTTTTCGTGCATTATGTTAGATTATACCAGAGCAATAAATAAATAAAATAAATTTTAATTTGTTTCTTTTTTAATATTTGAATTTTTTTTAACTCAAAAAATATTTCTTTGCGCACTTTCCATATCACTTATGTCCTTTTCAAATGCGGGTACTTAATACCAAACTTTTATTTCAAATTTACCCTCTTACCAATTCCCAGTATAACCAACTTTTTAAGAGAATTTTTTTACATGTTCTTAGTTTTGAGTTACCTTTTAATCAATTTAAAAAGGCTCTGAATTAATTACCCTTTTCTAACTCACCTGGTTCTATTTGCATTCATTCAAGAATTTTAAAATATTTGTGCATTTGCTAAATCAGCTTTTTAATGAGTGTTTACAGTAAAGGTTTTGGTAAAGTACATCTACTATAATCCATAAAATTCATTGTTTTAATTTTTCAATTCATTCGGTCTTCTGTCTAATTCTTTAAGTAATATATCACATATATTTTGCTTTGGAAATGATTAATCTTATAAAGTATTTTTAAAATTAACAACCCGACTATAAAAAGCAACGCATTGGCAAGCGATGGTCCAGCAGGAGGTCTAAGAGGTCACCATCACAGAATAACTAAACAGCTTACTAAATCAAAACAAAGAGAAAATTTTCTGATGAATAGAGTAGTGAATAGTTGGAACGAGTTGCCCGTCGAAATTATCAATGCCCCATCTAAGAATAGCTTTAAGAACAAACTGGATAACTATTTAAAACTCAAATAACTTATTATAAACTTAAAAACTTAAACTATATATATAAACTTAACTATTATAACTGTATGTAAAAACCAGACAGCAACCATAGCGAGGCTATATCTAGTCTTGCTCCGCAGTTATTCTTCTGTAGCTATTATTATTATTATAATTATTAAGAAATCCGCAAAAATCACTCTTGAACCCACTTCTTTTTCTTTTATTCTTTGATGATGTCTTTTATTTTGGTACAGTTGTTCCTCCGTATAACGAGACCCCACAAAACATATGAAAAAAATGACAGATAAATTTGCTCAAAAAAAAGAAAGTGTATCTCGGAGATTTAGAGAGCGAATGTAACGAAAACGATGATTTCAAGGAAACATCGACGCTTGAAAAAAATTAGAATTTTGAAAAGTATGCTTATGTTTCAATCTATTCCAATTTACCAGCAAGGGGTTCTTTATCAGATACCGAAATTATCTACTCAATTTCAAATGCTGAGAACAAAGATGACAGTGATTAGGAAGTCGAAGAAATAACAAAGCCAAAAAAATCAGATTTTAGCTCAATGGATGCAATCGAAAGAATTAATGATTTAAAAGATCTTTTTCTAAATTAAAAAGAAGATTTTTCCAACGTTGTTGACTTTTTGTTTAAAATTGAAAATATTGTACTAGAAAAATGTAAAACCAAACAATTCAGTATTGCAGATTTTGTAAAAAAAGCTTAATTTTTAGTTTTATTTATCTGTTTTTTTAAACTTTTTCAATAAAAATTTTAATAAAAAAAAAATTGCCCATACTTTTCATAAAAATTTTCGCCTGTATATAAATGCTTGTTGAAGATTCAAAAAAAAGTCATTCATATAAAGATTTAGAGACAGTCCTTGAAAGTCTAAGTAATTGGTGTTTTTATTACAAAACCTTTTGAATAATTTTTTTCCATAAAAGACCAATATTCATTTCTTAATTTTTTGATAAATTAATAAGTTTATAAATAATATTTAAAAAAATGCTGAAATGTTTATACACCAGGAAATACCTATACAACATACTTTGCTGCACCTTTTTTACCCAAAAATTTTTTTCTGATGTAAAAAGACTAAATTAAAACATCAATTAGATTTAAATTGATTATTATTATTATTTATTTTAATAACGCCTTTAATTCGATGTAGAAAAAAATTAAAAAGTAAAAACAAGACAAAAATAAGGGTTTGAGTAATATCTGAAAATAAATTCAAATTTGATATTGATTTGATCTAAAAAAATAAATAAAATTTTTTTTACTTTAATTTTAATTTATCAAAAAATGACGAATTTTTTTCTATTTGTATTTGAAATTCACACCGCCTTAGATTTAATGTTTTAATGATTTTTGTTTTATATAATTTTTTGGCAGATAAAATAAAATTAAAACAAACAAAAATAATTTTTTTCAACTTTGGATAAAATTTCCAATTTAATTTCAAAAATTTTGTAAAAAAATAAGTCTATTGATTAAATTTATTATTGATGAATATCTAATAAAACAAAATTGAGGCTATTTTAATGGTCATGATAATAAATTAGAGTGGCAGTATTTAAAATAAAGCGGATGTTTACTTTAAGAAATAAAATTTATTTATTTTATTATTTTTATTGTCATTTTTTATTTTAAATTTATAAGCAGTTTAAAATTCTATATAAGAAAATTTTAATAAAATTTGAAATTTAACTAATATTTTAAATATTTATTTAATATTTTAAATTTGATAATTTTAATGAGTAAAAAGTCATTACTTGTTAGTGATTTTAATTGAAAAAAAGTCAACAAAAATTTGAAAATCCGATAAAAATTTACAAACAAATTAACAAAAAAAATATTAGAAATTAGAATAAGTTATGAAATGGATACTACAATAAAACAAGAGCTCATTGAACATGACCATGAAGACGATGATCCAGTTGTTCAGGAAATAGAGGTTTTTTTGAGTAAATCACTAGAAAACAAAATATACCTGCTACAGTATCCGATACGTCCTCAAGATAGAACATATGATGATTCGATTTTTTTGTCTGCTAAAATAAAACCAAAAATAAATAAAGTTGAATTAGAAATTGGACTGGACACCAGAAATGACAACTACTCGAAAGAAAAAGGCGAACAGTATGCTCTGAATGTGGATGGAAAACAAAATGTTCCAACAAAATCAGGCTCGCGTATAAAACAAGAGCCACAAGTCAATTATTACAGGTCAAATTTGATGGACAAACAAGTTCTTTGCTCCACAAACGCTACTTTGGGTCAAATGAACCGTCTTTATCATTTAGGTTTACTAAAAGATAATAAGCTACATTTAAATCCTGTTCAAGCGATCCTTCAAATGAAGCCAAGTTTTGACTATTTCGATTTGGTAGAGAAAAAAAACAAAGACCTTAAAGACTCCAAGGAAATGAACGAACCCGAGATTGATTTAGAAGAGGACTTGGAGAATGAGCTGGAAAAAGCAGAACTAGTTACCATGAAATACTCGAATCATCCTCACAAGGGAGTCGGTGAACCAGAACAAAATTGGATCAATTTAGAATACTGCGATCAAAATAGTTTAGATTCTAATCAGTTAAAACAAAATTTGTATTGTAAAAATGAGCAAAATTTGGTCAAGTTAAACATTACGAATGATGAATTTATTAGCAGACTTGTTGATTTGAATATTAAAAATGAACCAATTTGATTTTTTTAGTTAAATTAAACAATCATTTTTTTGTTATTTGAATAAAAATTACAAAATTAAATTAATTAGAATTTAATTTTAGACAAACATGACAAGAAGGCTAAAAAATTTTAAAGAGCAATCTGATTTTTTTGAGTCTCTAAATTAAAGTAAAAACTTAAAACATTTTAATTATTCTGAAAAATTTTTGTCATCAAATATTTTATATTTTCTTTCAATTGATGGTAACTTTTGCTCGGTCAATATAACAAATAAATCTTTAGTAGAAAAAATTTTGAATTTCGGAGGCCTTAAGTTCTTTTTATTTTCTTAAAAGCAAAATAGTTTTTATATGTGAGGGAAAATGTGATTTCTGAAGTCAAAGTCTTAACTTGACTTTTTTGGTTTATAGCAACTTTTTTGGAACCATTTTTTAAAAATGATTGATTATAAAAAAAATAGTAAAATAAAAATGCTGATGAAAAATGAATACAGTTTTTTTTTTTAAATACCAAATTCTTGGTATAAAGAAATGGCTATTATTTACCTGTATTTTAAAAATTATTAGTTTACTGTCTATTTTTTTAATTTTTTGCTAAGAAAATAAATTGTCCTTTGTTAGCAAAAAATTTTTTTTGCACTACTTAGTTTATTGCTTAAAAGAATTATTTTTTACTAAGTATTTTTATTGTTAGAAAAAAATAATTCTTTTACATTATAAATTATTGTTCTGAGTTTGAAATATTTTATCATATGCCAAAATGTTTGATTCATCGTATTTAGTGATTGCTCTCAAAGAAAAATGCAAAGAATATACAAAATCTTATCAAGGTACTAAGGCTCAATTAATAAAAAGATTAAACGATTATATCACTCTAAATGGTATTAATGTTGGTCAAGTTGAAAACGAAGAACAAGTAGAAGAACGTAGTGAGAAAGAAGAAGAATTTACAAATGTTTAAATAAATACGCCACCAGTAGAAGTTGAATCTGATGGCTTATGATTTTTTGCATTCAACAGATTCAATTTTAAAGCGCTTTGGTAAAAGGTCTAGTTTGTTTATCTTGACAACAAAAGAAAATGAAGTCTTAATTAGCAGTGATTATTATTATTATTATTATTGACAAAAAAACGTGTATAGACCTCATAGGTCAATATTTATAAAAAAATAATTTCAAAATTAAATAAAAGTAATTAAATTTGACAAAGTCAATTTTCGTTTTTTAAATATTTAACCTATATACTCATATAAATTTATGCTATTTAAATCTACAGTATTTATATTGTTTTCATTGTAATTATTATAGTCCAACAAGTGTCTTAATAGAGTAATGTTTTGCTGATAATTTGAGACTTCTCTATCATAAACACTATTGAAAATAAATTTGATTGAGTCTAATAGACCCAAATTTTCGTATTTGTTTCCATTTCCAATTAGCTTTGATATTAATTTGTTAGCTAATGGACCATCGACTTGGTATTCATCAGCTACCTCCGCATACTGCTTGGAAAATGATTCATTACTTTGACTCAGCAACTTCTTGTCATATAACGATTTTAGCTGCTCGTAAATTTGTTTCGTTAATTTATTAGTGTGGATTTGATTGAGCATAAAAACTTTGTGTTTTTTATAAATAGTTTCTATAGAATCAATATTAAGTACCTTAAAAAGTGGAGACGTTTAAACAAATTTTGAAACTCCTATTGATTTTTTTATTAATATATTTTGACGAATGTTAAATTTATTCAATTGCGTTTTGCTGATGTGAAGCATCTCAAGTCCATACTTGAATATTGATTGACAAAATTGTTTGTAAATGAAACCATTAGTTTTGGGATTCAACCCACCAGGTTTGCAACCAAAACCATATAATGAGTAAAATGACCTTTCGCATTTGTGCAATTTTTTTGTATGGTATAGTTCAGACTTACCATTTCCAACTTTTACTATTATTTTTGACATATTATAATATGATATCAAAAGACGCCATATAAATAAGTCAATTTTGTTGTACAGTTTTAAAAAAAGGCCTTCACGCCATAATTTATCAAGAGCTTTAGTTGCATCAAGACTTACCAGCTTAATTTCGCATTTGCCATTTACATAGTAATTGATTATATAAATAAAAAATATCCAAAAGCCAAAGGCCTAAATTTTGATTTACTAATGGAGTATAATGATAAAATAAAAATAATCGATTTTAACACGGATAATTGGGCAACAAGTAAATGTAGTTGCTGGTTCTATCTGAAAAATTACCATTGTTATCATCTAATCTCAATAGCGGTAAATCAAAATCTCCTAACTATTCCAAAGCGTTACATAAAAACAGCAATTGAACCAAAAAAGAAGGCTGGAAGGATTGATAAAACAAAACAAGCGTTAAAAAAAACAAAATAAGTTATTTTATTAAAATTAAAATTTTGAAAAAAAAGTTGTAAATATTAAACTAATTATTTTGATAAAAAACTAATAAAAATTAACATTATTAGTTACAAATAAGTTTTTAAGCAAAAAACTAAGTAAAATAAGCAAAAAATGATTAAAATAGTCTCATTTTGAAAAGTGAAAAATGTCACATTAAATAACACTTATTCAAAATTTTCATAAAACAAACAAAATCTCCCTGATTAAAATAAAGTTAGCTAAAAATAAATCTGATTAAAAAACTTGTCAAATTTTAACATTAATTTGATCGTCATAAATTAAACTGTGAAGGAAAATATTAAGATATTGGATTTAGAAGTAATAAAAAAGTGAAACAAGATAAAACTTTGAATTATTTTAAGTCAAATTTTACATCGCCTACAAGGCTGAATAAATAAATTATTGATGTGATAAAAAAACGATTCTTTTAATATTTTTTAAAATAAATTTTTTAAATTTAATATTTTCATTTTTGTCCCTATTCAATTGTTTCCCTTTTTATTTTGATTTAATAAATTAAATGACATGAGTGTAAAAACAGTGTAAATTGAGTCGATTTTTTTGGTTGAAATAAACTTTTATAGATTTTTATTTTTAAGGGTTTTCTTAATAAATCATCAAAAATTGGAACTGATAGTAATGATTCACAGATGAATTAGAGCTTGACAGATTGCCCTAAGGGGTTGTTATATCAAAACCAAATAAACAATTTACTCAAATTCAAAAGTTTTTCAAAATGTTTACCACAAAAATATTGGTCATTTGTTTTTTATGCTTGACAAGTCTATTCAATATTTGTTTATGGGTCTTTTTTGAGATAATATCTACCCAGGTTCAAAATGAACTTTCTAAAATTGGACTATCTCCGAACCAGTCTGATTTCTTGACAGCAGGTAATATAAAAAAAATAATTTTAATGAGCAACTAAATTACTTTATTATACAGCAAAATTGATTGGACTTTTGATAATAATTCTCAGTTTAATCAAGCTTATGATTGTTTTTGGGCAAAAAGAAAATGAAATCGAAGCATTTACAACATTTACAATTCTTATTAATTTCCTATTTCTTATTTATCTAATATTTTACTGGAATTTTTATCAAATAAATAATCAGATTATTGATTCTGAAAATTCCAAATTCAAAAAATATTGCCATGAAATGATTTCGTTCTTTAAAAATCCATGTTCGGAACATCTTGGTAAATATTTGGAAAGAATTTCAATTTGGACAAAATATTTTACGGTAAATAAGAAATTAAATTTTAAAATTTTTTAAAAGTCAACATTTTTAAGTACATTGGATGCTTGATTTGTGTGCTAAGTTGTATCTTGTCAAACTATTTTGGTCACTATTTATTCAAAAATAAAAACAAAGAAAAAACTAACACATGATTTATTTAATAAATTATTTAAAAAGTCAAATGACTTTGATTATTTTTTAAATTGAGACTTTTAGTGCTGGTCAAAGAACAAAATTGCTTAAATTTATCTTTGATAAGGTTAATATTTGACTCAAAGCTTTCAGCATGGCAATTTGAATAGTCAAAATGATCGATTAGGTCACATATCTGAACAGCAAGTTTCGTAACTTTGTCATTCGATTGATCAGTTGTTTGATTTTTGTATAAAGAGCATGAAGCATAGATGTTTCCAATATCCTTGGGTATCCTGAATGAAGTTTGTATGCCAATTTTAAATCCTTGGGTCAAAGCGATTTTTTTCCCGTTTAAAACCCCTTCCTTGAAGCCACTATTGTAGTAGTCTGATGTAAGGTTTGAAATTGCTTCGAATGGATCGTCCATTTTATATTTTATTTAATATATTTTTTAAATTATTAATTTGAATAATAATAAATTTTAAATAAATTTAAATTAGTTGCATTAAATTTGTCTTGAAAGTATTTCAAAATTTATTTAAAATGTGCGAATATGAAATCAAGTTAACAAGATTTAATTTGATACACTCTTCGACATCTTTATTAAAAAAATTAATAGAACACAAAATGAATAATAATTTGTTAATTAAAAAAAATAAAAATTAACATTTAAAAACTTATTTTTTTTATTTTTTTTACCGTTTAAGACTGAAAGGGTCAAAATGATCTGTTATTATTTTTGCTTAATAAATAATGAATAAAAAAGCATTTTAAGAACATTTTTTTTTAATTAAATTTTTATTGTTAAATTATAATTTTGTCATTAAGTATTTAAAAAAATCTCGTCAACTAGGAAATAAAATTCAAAAATCTTTTTCTATTTCAATTTTCATCATTTTTTGTACAATTTTTACAAATTATGGTATTAATTTTTTTACCATAAAAAAACAACATACATTTTTCTCCAATAAGACTTGTTTTGTTTTCATTGCAGATTCTAATCTGGCACTTTTTTCTATTATCAGGCTCTCTATTTGAATTCAGCTTTTTTGACAGAGTTGAGTTTGACAAAGAATCCAGAGAATTAAGGCGTTTTCTTGCAGTTGTTGGAGTTGTATAGTTTCGGTTTAGTAACTTTTTTTTATTTCAAAATTTATTTTAATTAAAAGAGTCAAAAAGGGTCATTTTAACCTGAAGGTCCTCTAAGCGTTAAATTAGATTTTTTTTAAAAAAACTCAATTGTAGATTATTTTTTGATTTTTTTATACCAATCTTTGGTAGGAAATCTAACTATAATTTTGTTATTCTTTATTTTGCTAATTGAATATTATTTTTATTTATTAAAAATAAAGTTCGAGCTTTACCCTGGTGTTCAGTCCCTTATGGTCTAGTGGATGGATAAATAAATAAGAGCTTTATTTGATTCTGAATAACTTTATTTATTCTGCAATTTGTTTCAATAAATTATCTAAAGTAATATAGCATGAAATCGGCCGAGGTTTTAGTAAAGCCTAAAGTGTAGAAAAAGAAGTGTAGTTGAATGGTGCTTCTTGCTTCATTCAATAAGTTTAGAACATTTGGATTAGATCTCTATGTATCCTCCTTGTTTTTAAACTTGTATGTTCCAGTCTAGATAGCCGTTGTGAATAAAACAGACTAAAATAGATGAAAATTAAAATTAGACATATTGAAAACGAGAATTTTAGATATTTGATGGCTCAGGAAAAAAAGAAGAAATAGTAAGGTAGCAATTACACAATTAAATCGGGTAAAGATCTACGAATCATCCCAAATAAACGGTTCCACTTGACTTTAAAATTGAAGATTTAGTTTTCATTAATCATTAATGACTTGAATTTTGAAAAAATAAAATTTTAAAGTCCAAGCCCAAACTTGGCTTTGACTTTGGACCAACTCTTTTTTTCCACTAATAAGGAACCCAGGACTGATGAAGAAAAAGCTTTTTTGGCGAGTTTTTGACGAAAACTTTTAGTCCTAAAATTGATCAAATTAATAGTAAAAACAAAAGATAAATTTATTTGTTTAAAGTACCAGAAATTCAAAACTTAAGTGCTATCTGAATTTCTAATTGCCTAAAAGAAAATTTGTACCCAGGGGTCTAAAAATAACTAACCCTTTAAAAAGTTGTAGTTCGTTCAGACCCAGGCATTCAATGATAAAATTAAAAAATTTTTTAAAATTATATTTATTCTGAAAGAGCATAAAATTTTCTAATGTATTAAAAGGGTATGTCAATTTTATTTATTGAAAAACAGCCAAAAACAACGCTTTTTTCACTTGAATCGTATGTAGTCCCAGGGATTACTTGAGACCATTGTTTTTTTTAAAATAAACTAGACAAATACTGAACAAATGTATGGTTTTTATTTTTTTGAATTTTAGCTTTTTTTTATATAAATAAAGTCTCAAAAACATTCGATTTTTTTAAATTTTCATATTTTTCAAATAAATAAATCTTTAAAGTTAAGGAATCGAAAACCTTAAGTGTTAGGCCACTGTTTCTTTTGATTTTCCAAAAAAAATAAGTTTTTAAAACTTCACCGTACACCGTTGCACCATTTTTCATTACGGCTTTTGACATGCACGAATGATTTTCTTGTTCCAAATGCTTGGGAATGTAAATTTTATTTGAGTTTATTATTTTAATTTTACTAATTTTTGGCAACCAAATTAACCCAAAATGTTAGCTGACCGGTGGCTTGACGAGTCAGTCGTTTTTATTAAATTGAAAGAAAAATTTCGAAAACTAAAGAAATAACAAAATCGGCCATTATTTATAGGCGTCCATTTACATCGCGATGCGTTGATGGAGATATGCGTCTATAAGGCGCGTCTGCCGGATTGTCCGCAGATGGCACGTAATGAACGTAGAGGTGATGGGTAGCTCGAACCCAGTTGACCAACAGATAATACAAATAAAAAAAAAAAGAAAATTTAACATGGTTTAGATGGAAGGCAATAAAATAATGGAAGGCAAATGATAAAATTTTAATTAAATTTAGTCTAGAGTTGCAACGCTCTTTTAATTCATCAATCAATGGACTAAAGGTTAGCCGTGAGTCAAATCTGATGCCTAGGAATTTAATTTCATCCTGTCGCTTTAAATTGTCCCCATATATTTTCAGATCAAGACTGAGCTCTTCTCTTGTTGATTTTGTGAATATCATGTAACAAGATTTTTCAATTGAAATCTTCATTTTCCATTTTGTTAACCATGGTTCCAATTCTTTAAGGTAAGTGTTGATACTAAGTTCAATGTTTCTTTTAGATTAATAGATAAAGAAAGTAACTAAGTCATCAGCGAAAAGAAGAGAGTATTCATTATTTGTTTTATCTTTTCTTGGTATATCATTAATAAAAATACTAAATAAGAGGGGACTAATTATTGAGCCTTGTGGTACTACGGCTTTGATTGGGAAATCATTGCTATTTTGTCCATTCACATTTACACAAAACGATCTTGAGTTTAGAAAGGATCTGATCCAAGAAATTAAGTACTTAGGCAATTACATTTTGATCGTTTTGTACACAAGTCCTTCATGCCAGACTCTGTCAAATGCTTTTGATATATCAAAAAAAAGACAACATATTTTTTTTTCCTGTTAAACGATTCAGTTATTTTTTGAATAAGAAAAATGAGATTGTCCGCTGTACGTCTATGTTTTCGGAATCCTGATTGGAACCTTTTTTGTTATCATTGTAACTTATGCTTTTTCCAGTTATTTGGTATTTGGCTAGTTGTTAAACTTAGATTGAAGAGTTTTAAAATGTCATAAAGAATTGACTCAGGCAGATTTTTGAGCATTAAACTGTGAAATAAGTCAGGACCAGATGCTGAATTTTCTTTAATTTTATTTATTGCAAGTATTATTTCAGTTGATTCGAAAAGATAATTCTTGTTTTTTTCAGAAAAAAAAGTTTTTAAATTTCATAGTCGACTTCGGATTCCGTGGTTGAGTTTGTTAGGTCAGGATTTGGAGTAAACGTTGAAGCCAATAGCTCACCAAAAAGCTGCCCTTTTTCTTCATCTGAAAAAAATATTGTTTAAAACTAAAGTTGGTATCATGTTTGAATTTTTTTTTAAACTTATTGGCAATAATTTTCTAACAAAATTTTGCGCCAGAACGGCATAGTAGATAAGGGATTTTTACCCATTTTTTTCGATGAAATTGAGCCTATGTTGATTTCTATACTCGCATAGCTTTTTTTGTAGGTCACTTGTAAGTTATTTATTTATTTATTATTTGTCACTTGTAAGTTTATTTATTATTTTATTTATTTGTTTATATGTATCAGAATAAAAATATATATAAAATAAAAATTAAGATTAAAATAAAGTTAAATAAGATAAAAAAAAAATGTTTTAAATTTTCTCCTACGTAATTAGATATTAAGTCTTAATCCGAGTATTAATTAGGAATTATTTATAATATTTAGTTAAATAATTAGACACATTTTATTAAAACTTAATTAACAGGGAAATAAAAATATTTTAACACTTAGTTATAAAAATAAAAAAAAAAATCCTTCTTTTTTTTCGGTATGTTAAAATACAATTTTTTAACACATCTGTCATTTTCCTTTATAGTTTATTTTATAATTTTTTACTTACTTTACTTTTATCTTATTTTTTCTTTACATTTTTAATTTATTTTATGTTTTATTTACTTTTTTTATTAAAAAAACAGATATTACAAATAAATATTAATAGGTTGTCATTTTACAGGCGAACCGACCTGTCTTCGATTGTTTCCAGCTTTAGGACTGTGCGGATAGATTCTATTGATGTTTATTGACGGCGCGAATAAAAATCCTGATTGGTTTAACTCAGATATTGAGTCAGCATGTCAACTTAAGTTCAGGGCTTTTGCCAAATACAGAGGAGCTTTTACGACGAACAAACAAGAGCTGAAATCTAAATTCAACAAGCAGGCTAGAAAAGTTAAAGAGCTGGTTAAGTTAGCTCATAAATTCTATGAAAAGTCAATAATTGATAATTGCAAATCGAATCCAAAGCTGTTTTACTCTTATGTGAATAGTAAGAAAAACTTCAAATGTAAAATCCGATCACTGTCTGACAAATTTGGAAATCAATTGGTTAAAAGCAACGATATCGCAAAATGTCCAAATTATCATTTTTTATTATTATAATTATTATTATTTAAATTGGAAAATATTAAATTATTTTTTTAGCAACTTGTTTTGGATTTTTGGTGGAAGGCTTTTATTCTTGATGTTCCGAAGTTAATTATGAAAAATCGAATAGCGATCTTATCAATGATTTGAATATGTTAAGTTCAACTTGATCGAGTTGGATTAATTAAAATTTTTAATTAGCTCTAAAACAGATAAAATTATTATTATTTAAAATAGATAGATAATTCAGCACAGTCTCACAACAGACAAAAAAACAAAAAAAAAATAAAGTTTTTTATTCACATATTTTAATTATTTAAAAATTTTAAAATCAATTTTTCTATCTAGAAAAAAAAAATATTTTATTATGATATTTTATTTTTTGTTGTTAAAATGCCAAAAATTTGTTGATAAAAAAATTATCTTTATTAACAGCTTGTAAATTTGGAAAGAGCCGCGTGACTCAAATGTGAGCTAAAGAAAAAAAAAAATAATTTAATTTTGCATAATTAAACGACAAATGGAAAATAGCATATCCATAAATTTGGATGATTTGGACGACGAACTGCTCGAAGCGGAGAACAACTTCGAGAGTTTTCTGGGCACCGAGCAAACAAAATTCGACGAACCAACAATCGAGAGCATTCTAAACGAAGACGACGACTCGGACAACGACGAAGTGCTCAAAAGCCTGACGCAGTCGTTGAGCAGAGCGGAGAGCGAGCCAAAGCGGCGCTCAGTGTCGCTGAACACGCAGCAATTGCTGGAAAAAAATGGCATCGTGTGCAAGCAGACGTATCTCAAACAGGTGTCGAGCCAGCTGAAAACAGCCATGGATCGTTCACAGGCAGGCCTGGCCACCGCTCTCGAAGTGTCATCTCTGATCGCCATCGGAACGTCCAGAGGCCTCGTCCTTCTGTTCGACTCGGACCAAGTTCTCAAGCTGTACATGAGCAGCGAGTCGAAGGACGCGATCAGCGCTCTATCTCTGAACAATTCGTGTGATCGCCTTTTGGTCGGCGACTCGTCGGGCCTCATTCTCATGTACGACACAAACGGCAGGCTGTTGCGCAAAATAGCGGACGCGCACCCTGCCGCAAACGCCATTCTCAATCTTAAATTTACCGACGATGCCAAAGTGGCGGTTTTCTCGGACTCGGGCGGCTCTGTGTTCATGCTCGAGTTCAAAAGAGTGATGGGCGTTCGGTCGGCCGAGTCGCAGTGCTTGTTTTCGGGCAGCCGTGGCGAGGTGTGCCACATTGAGCCGCTCAGGTTCGAGAAGTTTGCCGAGTCGCTGCTGCAAAAGCTGGGCGCCAAAAGCGCGGTGAAAAAGAACCTCGATCACTTGCAGACTCTTCTTTCCAAATACTCATTTCTGGCCATGGCTAGCTTCACTAAATTATTCATTGTCACTCTCAAGCCCAAGCTGACTGTCTTGTTCACTTTTGCTCTGCACAGTCCGCTCAAATATTTGCCAATACTCAACTGGCAGTTGGTCATTTTGCAGTCGGACGAGTCCAAGCGATACATTTCGCCGATGCTCACCTGTGCTCGACACTCCACTATTCACTTTTTTCAGCTCGACTATGTTTTTGACTCGGACGAGGATGTGAGCAAAAAATTTCGCATCATTTACTCGAAAAAAAGTGACTTTGCGTATAAAATTGTAAACTTCACTTGGTTAAATGCCAAAACAATTGGAATTTTGGACGAGAGCGAAAAACTGCACATAGTCGACATAAAAAGCAACGAAGAACTACAATGCCTGAACATAAACGTAAAATTGGTGTACAACTCGTCGTTTTTCAAGTCGTTGTCGACGGGCGGACACGTGTCCGAAGCGTTGGCGTACGCAGGCGAAAACTCGTGCTACCAGAGCTTTAGAACTTTTCTCGGACAACTGTTCATGCTCGGCACCGACTCCATAGCTTTGTTCAGTCTGCAAAATTGGTCGGCTCGCATCGACGACTTCCTAAACGAAAACAACCTGCACCTGGCTCTCGACCTGGCCGTGGCAATGTACTGCGGCCACACAAAAGCGTTGATCGGACTGCCTAACGACACCAAGTCCAGACGAGAAAAAATATGCGACAAAATACTCGACATGCTCCAATTGTACGTGAACTGTGCCATCAGATCGAGTCCCAGCCACGGCTCTTTCGATCTCCTTGAACAACACTATGGCCAGGCGAGCCGCAAACTGGTCGCCGTTTGCACTCGCATAGACCGTCAAGACATTCTTTTCAACAACGTTTACGACTTGATCACATGTGACCCAGTGTTTGAGGCCGCTTTTTACGAAAGCCTCGAAGACGCGTTGCTAAGCAACCAATTGGGCGACATACCGCCGTCCATAGTCAAAAAAATAATCAAATACTACAAGAACAGTCCTAGATTGTTGGCCAATTTGGAAAAGTGTCTGTTGCATTTTAACATAGCGAACATTGATTTTCATGACGTCATACAAACCTGCAAAAAGTATTCGCTCACCGACGCCTACATCTATTTGTTTAACAAAGCACTGGGAGATTATCTGACTCCGTTCGAGGATGTGCTCAAGCAAATGAATCCGGTGCAGTTTTTGAGCAATGACGCGAGCACACTGAATGTGGACAAAAGCGTGACAGTGTATGGAAACAAGCTATTGGTCTATTTGCACTGTTGTCTATGCGGACAGGCCTATCCGTACGGCACTATTGACGACTTGGAGCTGTGCGATGATGTGAGAAGGACTGTATTTGCATATTTGACTAGTAGACGTAACACCATGATTGAGCAATTGATAAACGAAGCGGGCCTAGACCATCTCAGTTGCATGATCGAATTTCCCATAGTGAAAATTTTTCTAAATTTTGACGTCATGGACTTTTTGAATGTGATCACAATGAGTTTCAATGAGCCTAGTTTTGAGGCTGTCATTGGCCTTGACAAAAAACAGCATCTAATTGACATTTTGATCGAAATATGCTTGAAACAAAACGATGTGAACACAGCATCGTATGTCAACAATCGTGTGCTTGCTCATTTGTTTATGTTTTTGGCAAGACAGGTGGCCAACAAGAACAACAATATTCGAGTGGATGATCCAGTATTTGTTCAAGTAAATTTTTATTATTATAATTTAAAATCACATTGACAAGATTAAAAAGAGTTAGAAAAATATTCATATCAAAAATTGTAATAAAAATATATATAAGTTAAATTTGAGCAAAGGCTACTCTTAGAAGACCATTAAGTAAGCTGTACCAAAAAAAGATATTAATCTCTTCATTGACTCTATGGTTAATTTTGTTTATGACAATTCTAATTGAATCGACTAAACCAGTATTTAAGCTTTTAAAGCTAAATTCTATCAAAGTTTTAACCATTTTTGGCTGATAGTCAAGGCAATTAATATACAATCGATTTTCTAGAACATTCAATTGAGCACAAAAAGATGTATTTTTTTTGCTGAATGTTTCATTCTCTCTCATGTAAGAGAATAGTTCATAACAACCAGGACCTCTAGTCAGTTGTGCCAAATTACCTAATTAGACTTTTTTTTTTGTTTTTTTTTTTTTTATTATTATTTAAAAATAATTTGGGCCGAGGTCCCAGGCAGTTCAGAACGGCGTAAACCTTCTTTTCAGCCTGCATTCTTTAGATCATAATTTAGAATATAATTTTAGAAAATATAAAATTGTGAATAAAAAAGTATTGATAAAAGTATATATAAAAAATAAATAAATAAGTAAATGATTTAAAATTTTGGATAGTTTTTATTGTGTGAGATCGAGCTGTTCTATGACAATGTCGAAGGGAGCCAAGAATCTTTTTTTTTGCGTATTGCATGTAGTTTCTATTATGTAGGTTCTGAGTTCGTCGAAGAGTAGATCATTTCGTTTTTTTCCAATTATAAATTTGAGAAATAGCTGTTTCAAGTTTAGTCATGTTTAAGTGTTTGTGTATCGATTCGATTGAAGTTTTGAGTGGGAATTTTTTGATAATTTTAAGTATTTTGTTTTGTAATTTTTGTATATCGTTGCTGATTTTTTGGGTGCCAGTGTTAGCGATTACTTGGCAATAGTCAAACAAGGATTGGATTAGTGAATTGTAAATAATTTTGCATAGTTTGGTACCGTTTTTGAATTTGAGACTTTTTATCTTTTTAATTAAATTAATTTTGGTTACTTGTTTTTGGGTGATAGTTGTAAGATGCTGTTTGTAATTAAGTTTTGGGTCCAGTTTGATTCCGAGGAATGTTGGAAACGGTTCAAGAGGAATTTTTTGATTGTCTAAAAAGAGTTCGGTCGAGTATTTTTCGTTGTAGTTTTTTCGATATCCGGCAGTTGTGAATGTAATGTAATTGGTTTTGGATTTGTTTATCGTGAAGCCTTAGGTGTTGCAAAATTTGTTAATGCTGTTGATGGCTGATTGGATTTTTTGAGTGATTTCTTTTAGGTTACGGCCTGAGGCCCAAATAGCTAGGTCGTCTGCGAAGAGAGCATTGTTTACTGAAGATGGTATGTGTTTGGAGACTTGGCTAAAGTAAATGGTAAAAAGAGTTGAAGAAAGATAGCTCCCTTGTGGAACTCCGCATGTTTTTTTCCTAGTTGACGAGACAGCGCTGTTGCCTCTAACTTGAAAATGTCGGTCTTTTTTTTTTAAACAACTGAATCAAAATGAAAAATTTAAAACCATAGCGGAAATTAATGAGAGTTTTTATTGAGTTTTATGAATCAAGGCACAATTTAAAGAATTTTTTTTTTTGTGTATCAAAAATTTAGTCCGATTCATTTTATTTTTTCATCTAAATTTTTAAATGTATCGATAATCAAAAATAAATTTGCCAAATATAATTAATAGTCAAGTATTAAATTGAATGTCATCTATTTAATTAATTTTTCATATAAAATATTAAATGAATAATAAAAAAAATCAAATTTATAAAATATATAAAGAAGCAAAATTATTTAAACAAAGCCTCTTTCATTTTTGCTGGTCTACCTGTGCCAAGAATTTGATTTAGAAGTACGGTATACGCTGCTGCTGGCAAATCTTGGATTAGATTGATATTTTAACTGATCTCGCTGTCAATTTTTGTGCCAATATGGACATATTGATTAAGAAAAATTAAAATAAAAAGGTAAAAAAAAACACAAAAAGTTAATTTTTTGAAAAAAATCGGTTATAGATGGTTGTTTGGTAAAGCTACTTTCAATTATAAAATTTTTTAATATTAAATAATAAATTAATTGCATTAGAATTATCATCTTTTTTAGTTAAAAAAAATTGTTTCAGTTCATTTATTCTAACGATTGCTTCTTTTGAGCCAATCACTTGTTTATTTGCATCTTGTTGCTCTTCGATTTCTGTATCACTGTCTTGTTCTACTGGATTGTTTGTTGCTATTGAATCGACGATTTCTGCGTCTGAGAGTATTCCACGCGCAGCCAAGTTGCTATCGATCTTGTATTCTATGGCAAGCTTTGAAGTAGTTATTTTATGTTCAGAATGTTTTTTTTATAATTTCTATCTTGACTTCAAGAGAGATACATTTACAAGAGATATAAAGGTTTTTTTCTTGAGAAAAGTATAAGTCGGTTTTATTTTGTTAGTTCGTAATATCGTGATTTCGTTGTAAAGAGGTTCGTTATATCAAAGAACTCTTAAAATGTATCCCAGTTACATTGGTTTACCGACAAAACAAATAATCTTTGCACATTTGTTTGCTAATCTCATATATTGTATTCGTTGATTGAGCTTGTGATGAAATAGTTGCTTGGTCAGGTTTAGGTTTCGGTTTACGACCACGCTTTTTGGGTTGTGTTTGCTTCATTACTTCTTGTTCAAAAATTGGTGTACATTGTCTCAATCAAATGACTTGGTTATACGAACATCGTTTTACAAAATAGTATAGCTTTGTTCTAATTTTTATCCTCTCTACCTTCATATTTAATAATTACCACTGATCTCTAAACTTTGCTTCGAACTTAGTCTGTTGCAGCTCTTATTCTTATTATCATTATTAGTATTACAGTCATATGACCATATTATTATCAAAAATACTAAAAGTCATGTAATTTTTTTTATGCGGCTGAAAGGAAGGACTAAGCTTCATTCCAAACTGCCGAGGTTTAAACCCAAACTATAATTTTTGATTTAAAAATATAATTCACTAGCTTCGAATATCCAGCTAAAGTGACATAACGCTAAATATCGAACACTAGTTTGAAAACTGATATAATGACATGTCATTAATTCCGAAAATAGCCCAAAATTGACTTTTTTACAAAATATTTGTTTCGACATTAGTGACGGTCTTTTGTATAATAGTACGGTCTTGAAATAGTTCGCCTGAAAATAGTACGGTGTATTTTAGTACGGTTCTGAATAATTAAATTTAATAGCTATTCAAATTCTTTAGAATATTTTACTATAAAAAATGATAATAATTAATAATTAAAAAAATACAATTAGCTGACATTAAATCGGAAAAAATGATACAATTAAACAGAAACAATTTAATTGTAAAAAGTTGTAATTTTTGCTCTTCATTAGTATTAAAGGACTTGAAAGCACATTAATAGTGAGCTTTTACATACTTATTATATTTTATTTATAGCGCATAAAATCTTGATCATAAATACACTTCGCAGGATCACGTTTTAAAGATAGCTCACAAGCATACGCCAGTGCAAATAAGCCACAGTCATTGCCACCCTTTTTGTAATGTCATTTCGACCATATACACATAATGTAGCTCATAATACGCTTTACTGCTTTCATATTTGCCGCATTATTAAGCAATCGTAGAACAGATATAATTGATTTAATTAGACAATTGTTCGCTTAAAAAAAGACAAAAAATATTTAAATAATAAAATTAGTAATTAAATCTTAAGATACAGATATTGCAATAAAATGATTGATTTGGCTTCAGTCCTTTAGGCCAACAATCTCCACATGTCCAATTTTCACATTTCTCACAAGAAATCCATGAATTTTGGTCATTGTCTAAGTGAAAAAAACAACTACAGTTAAAGCATTTTTTACCATTCATTTGAATTTTTAAACAATTAGATTTACTGTGACTAACAGGTGACCTGACTTAGGCTCTTGAACAAATTGCTTTTGTGCTAGAAGCTCTACTTCTAGATATAACACACGGACTAGAAACATTTCTCAAATTCAAATTTTCCATCAAATTTTAAACAAAAAAATTTATTTTGAAAAAATTATTAGGAAAAGTCATTTCAATATGTAATGAAATTTAACTTTTTAAATTTAATAAAATTACTAGTTTTATTAATATAGCCCTTTTTAAAATTAAATTGACAACTTTTACAATTAAAAAAAATAAAAAAAAAATAAAAAATTAAAAAATTAAAAAAATTTCTTTCAAAATTTTATCTAAATAAATAAACTTAAGATGATTGAATATCTGTGCAACCGAGAAGAGTTGAATCGAGTCGAAGAACGAGAACAAACACTGATTGGACTTTTGAACGGTGTTTCAATTCAACTGCTGGAACGCTTTGACTTGGACCGTCTGCTCGACTTGTGCAAAAGGGCCAAATTTTATCGAGCCAGCGAAATACTGTACGAATTCAAATCAGAATACTGTGAAATAATCGACTGCTATCTGAGTGATGACGTGTCCGAAGAACGGCACGCTCAAGTATTCGATCTAATTCGCGCAATCCTAAAGATCCTGTTCGAACAAATCGAGTCGTCTCAAAGACAAAGCTTTAGCCGTCGATCGACAATCAGTGAGCCGCGCGATGTTCAATTGAAAAAGCTCAACGAAAAGCTGTCACAACCAGAAGTGATTGAACGCATGCTCAAGACCAACGCGGCCGAAACAGTCCACTTGCTTTGGATCGAGCTCAACTTGGACCTCAAGAGCCTGGTAATGAGCATAAAAAATCACGGCCACGTTCTCTTCAACTTTCTCACAAGTCTGCTCGGTCTGCTCGAATACATCAAGACAAATCGCAAGTACCTGAACTACATCAGTCAATTTAGCGGCGAGTACTGCGAGCTCTATGTGGACTTAATTTGCCAATTTGATCCGCACAATTTGATTAACATTTTGAAAAGCAGCCTCAACGAGTACTCGTTCAGGATCGATGAATGCATCCGAATATGCCGAGAGCACAAGCATGTGGACGGCCTGGCCTATTTGCTGGAAAAGTCCGGCCAGATCGAGTCCGCATTCAATTTGCACTTGGAAAAAATCAACTCTTTGATCAAGGACTTGCAGAAAAATGTGCAGCTTTACTCTGAGCTTGAGTTGGACACGATCAAGCACAACATAGACGCATTGTTGGTCATGATTGTCAAGTTATGTCAAACACATAGTTGTTCGCTGCAAGATGGCGTCAAGCAAAAAATTTGGTTTTCTCTTTTCGACGAAGTAATGCGTCCCATTCAGAGCTTGTTTTCAGACCAACAAGTCACAGATGGTCGCCAACAAAGCGTGAGCGCAATTGATGAGACGAGAGATTTTTTCAAGAACCTCGGCTCGTACATAATAAACAGCATGGTCGGATATGTCAATTTGACCATAATAATAGACCGAATGATTTGTGATCCTTTGTACGGAGCCTCTAACTTTGGCGACATTAAACCCCTCATGCTGAAAATGATGGAAATATGTGCGTATGAACAAATTTTGTTGGACAAGACAAATGACTTGGTTTCTCATGATGTTTACTGTAAGATGGCAGCATTCACCAGCATCAGCTCACAGTCCTTCTCTAGTCTTAGCAGTTATTGCCAAAGCTGTTCTAAACAGTTGGATTCAGACACGGACAGCCAACAGGTGCATATTTTTCACTGTGGCCATTCTTTTCATCAGATGTGTCTGGATCAAACGGATGTTTGTTCCATTTGTCACTCGACTAGTAGTGGAATTAAAATTAGCAGAAGCAAAAAAAAGGAAAGAGTGCATGTCGAAAGTGGTGTTGATTTTTTTATGGATGACAATTTGAACAGTCCAAATCCTGGCACCTCTAGAGCGATCGGCGAACAAAAAGCTGACCATGTGTCAGATGGACATTTTTTGAATCTTGGCGATGAACAAATAAATGCGCTGAGATCACTGCGCAGTCGAAATGCGTCTATTTTTAAAATCAAAACAACAAATGGCGCTGTAGAGACTGGCACCAATCTTGAACGAAAAAGTCAACTTGCTCTAGCTCCCGCTAATTTAATAAATTTTATTTGAAAAAAATAAAATGAGATTTTTTTTTTCTTTTTTATTTTATTCAGAAACTAAGACAATTATTCAATTCAGGTTGTTTTAAGTGAAAAAAGCTCGTGCTAATTTTTACAATAATTGTGTTTTATTTTTTAAACGATTTTCTTTTTACAAATAACAAGTTTAAAAATTCATTTATATTGAGCAGTATTGATTGATTCCTAAATCTCAGATTTAGCTCAGTTACATCAAATATGATAACTTTTATACTTCAACATACCCCATAAAAGTATTTAAAGATGAAAATAGATAAAATAATTCTTTGAGGGAAAAAAAAAACCTCAAATAATTTTGGAATTTTTTTATCAATCTTTAAGACTTAGAGAAGATGCTTACCTTAGTAACTTTCCAAAAAAATTTGGTTAGGATGATAAAAAGCCTCATGTACTGCTGATCAACTGGAAATGTTTAATAGTTGCCTTTAATAGGTGCATCCTCGTTGTCCACATATTTTTTTGATACTATTAGAAAACTTAAATCTTATAAGACCTTTTTACAATAATACTACAATAAGTATCTCTGATTAAGACCTAGAATCAGCTTTGATAAAATTAAATGTTACATCAAAATTGTTATAAAATGGTCTAATATTTTTTGCATGATTTTTGAAAATAAGAAAAATCTTTATTCAGATAAGATTAAAGCAGACTTGTGCAAAAGTAAAAAAAAAAAGTATTTTTAAAGTCTTTTGAAAGTCAAGTCAGAGACTTGAGTTGAAGAAAAATTTTTTTGAACCTGAACGATTATTTTCAAAAACCGTCTATATTTACCGACCACACCAAGCAAGATTCACTTCAAAAAATTTAGAATCAACAACGCTTTTATAAAGCAATTTTAAACTTTTAAAAATTTAGTTAACCAAAAGATACCAAAAGTCCAAAAGTCAAGTCAAGTCAAAAGACTTTTTTTCAAAAAAAAAATTTAAAGTCAAGTCAAAAGATTGCTCTACACTTTTATGCTATTTTTCAAAAGAAGCAATAAATAAATTAGCTAAGAATTATTATATCTCTATCATTAAACTTTTAAATGTAAAGCTTAAAGTGAACAGTTTTAATTTGGGATTTGAATTATAATTTAAGGAACAGCAATAACCTAATTGAGACAATGGTCTAATCAAAAAGTGGAGGAAAAACTTTTGAATATTTTTATTCAAGATTAATAAATTCCTTTGTGATCAAGAGATCAATGTTGAAGTTTTCAACGTTTAAGAATTCAATTTTCAATAACATAAATTTAATTTATGTAGATTTTGTTTCAAAATTTGAACTATTTAACTTAAATACCTTGTTAAAATTATTTAATTAACAATTAAATCAAAAAAAAAATATTTTTCAAATTTGTAATTATTTTAATAATGATTTTAATAAATGAAGTGTTAATCAGTCTCTTGAGGCATGGCCACTAGCCTGTTGATTCACCTTGAAACTTTACATTTTTTCAAATTATTTTAAATTACTTATTTTTTCTAATTTTAAAATAATTAAAAATTTTATATGAATTCTCTAATATAAAATTTAAATATATGAAGTGTCAATTAGTCTTGAAGATAGGCACACAAGCCTGTTGATTAACCTTGAAGTTGAACTGTGGTCACTGAAAAAATCTGCTACTAAAAAACTAGGCTAATGTTGAAGAGGATAATCAGAAAAAGACAGTGTATTATTTATGCTCAAGTTTTTTTTCATACCATAATTAATTTTTATTTGTTTATGCGTTAATAATTATTTTGAAAGAAAAGTGAAAAAAATCAAGTAAATTTTTGTTAAAATTACGTAGTCTAATTTTTTTGAGGTAAAAATGAAACGAACTCTCAAAAATAAATTAGTTCTTTTCAATAAAAAAATCAGACAACTGTCTAACACTTTGTTTAAATTCAAATTGCAAAATTCATTTGCAACAACAATAACAACAAAATCCAATACACGCACTCAAACTCAACTTGCAATCGCGAATTTTCCTCTGTAAACTCTTCATTTAAAACCTAGCATATTGTGAGTCTCAAAATTGAACATATCCAACTCATTTATGTCTTAAGTGCACTTGATTTTAAAATTTTCAATGATGATGTGGATTCACAATTCACAACTAGACTATCATATCATTTCTCTCCAATTGTCACATACTTAATTTCATTTGTTTAGATACTGATATGCTAAATCCGACCGAGCACAATCCTGCCGTGTCCAAGCCGGCCCTAAATTCCGCCACTCTAACCAAAGCACTGACAAAACCGCCGCCGCTCAGCTCTCTATTGAACAGCGCGCCAAAAACACACAACGGTTCGCTGTCGACCGCCAACAGCTCTCTGTCTCCTTCGCCCTCATTAGTGCAGCAGCAGTCGCAGCCGCTTGTCGGCTCCACTTTAATTGCCCAGTCGCAAAAATCCGCCGAGCTCTCTTCGCAATCTCTAAATAGCTCGATTCAAAATTTGTCGCTCAACAATCCGACTAATCAATTGCCGTCTACATCGAGCCTTTTTCAAAATCTACCAGCTCAAAGTTTGAACAAAAGTTTGCCCCATTTATCCACTCAAAACAGCACACAACCGAACGGACCGACATTACATGCCCAACAAACAAACAACACTTATCCGGACACAAATTCATTATCCAACAGCTCTCTCAGCCGTACCCAATTCAATCAACCTGTGACTAACATGCCACAACAGCCTTTTCCATATCATCAGCAACCATCTAGTGCTAATCAAGCTGCTCGATTCAACCAATATCAGCCGCTGCCTCAAACTTCTCAGAATAGACCTGCTCCTGCTCCACTAGCAGCCTCAACGACTCTTCATCAACAAGCCACTCAACTACAAGCTCCTTCTTATGGCTATCCTCAGCAAGTCTATTCACTCAGCGCACAACACAACAGGATTGGTCCCATATCAGAACAAAATCTAACAAATGCATATGTCAATGCACCTCCATCTGTTCCTCCTTTTGCTAATATGCCTCAGAAGCCTTCTTCTCAAATGGGTCCACCAACTGCAAATCAAATTTCTGCTCCTCCTATGACACCCCACACATCTGCCCCCCCTCTAGCACCTCCATCGGTTCCTCCTTTTGCTAATATGCCTCAAAAGCCTTCTTCTCAAATGGGTCCACCAACTGCAAATCAAATTTCTGCTCCTCCTATGACACCCCACACATCTGCCCCCCCTCTAGCACCTCCATCGGTTTCTCCTTTTGCTAATATGCCTCAAAAGCCTTCTTCTCAAATGGGTCCACCAACTGCAAATCAAATTTCTGCTCCTCCTATGACACCCCACACATCTGCCCCCCCTCTAGCACCTCCATCGGTTCCTCCTTTTGCTAATATGCCTCAGAAACCTTCTTCTCAAATGGGACCTCCGACTGGGCCTCACATTTCTGCTCCTCCTTTGGGACCACCAATTGGGTCTCACATTTCAGCTCCTCCTTTGGGTCCAGCACAATTTGCAGCTTCGGTACCCGGTGGACAAGCAGGCGCAAACTATCCATCTCAGTTGAGTAACGGCACATTTAGTCAGCAATCACAACAAGGTTTGTCAATGGGTCCAGTTAATCAACAATCACAAGCGAGTCAAATGCAGTTGGGTCAAAATGTTTTGAGTAATGGTCGAAATTTGATGTCTCAATATGAACAAAAACCAATGCAATATCAACAGCTGAACAATATTCAAATGCGGAGTCAGCCGAATGCAATTGATTTATTGAGAGAGAAAAAGCTAGTGCATGCATATGAAGACGAAGACAATGACATACCAAGGCCTTTGTTTCCACACGAGTTTTACACTCAAGTCAACTGTCACCCGGACACAGTTCGATGCACTCTGTCTAGCATACCAGAAAGTCAACAATTGTTGAACAAGTCTCGCTTGCCTTTGGGACTATTGATACATCCGTTCAAAGACTTAGAAAGTCTTAAGGTCGTGCAAAGCTCAATAATTGTTAGGTGCCGCAATTGTCGAAGTTACATCAATCCTTTTGTTAATTTTTTGGACAATTCTAAATGGCGATGCAATCTTTGCTATTCAATTAACGACCGTAAGTTATGCATTTATATTAATAATAAGTTGATTAATTTCTTTATTTAACAAAAAAATACAAAAAAAAAACTGAAACAATTTGCATATTAGTTCTGAAAAGAATTCAAGAAAACTTTCCTTTTTTTACCATTTTAAGACCTATTTTCGTGACAATTTAAGGCAATTATATTTATTTTCATGTGTGTGTTTTGAATAGAGCTAGAATCAGGTATTAACGACCATCGTATTTTCAGTTTTTACAAAATTTATTCATTAATAGTAGTAGCTTGAGATCTGCAGTATAGGCGAAACCTACACTAACGCTTTTCAGCGTTTAGCCCCTGCGGAGCCATGGCAGACTTTCTTCTCTTGCTTTGCACAATACCAAACATCTCATAATCTATACCCGATTTGAAACTGTTGGTTGACCTTGCACTAACTGTGTCTTGAGACAAACAATTCCATTTGGCCACAACACGATTTGTGAGAAAATTATGTCGATGGGTGCCGCGTTTGGCCAGCTCTCTATAATTTCTATAATTTTTATGTCTGTCTTTGTCGACAAACACCACATGCTAACAGCATACTCAAGATGTGGTCTGACTAAACTTATATACAGAAGTTTTAGCATTTCTTTGATCCAGACAATCAAACGAATTCTGTATTTGTCCCAGAATCTTGTTAGCTTTTGCTGCTGCAGCAGAACATTGTTTGTTCCATTTGAGGTCATTTGATACCAATACACCAAGATTATTAGTTTTGTTTTTTTTATTTTTGTTACTTGTGAATTAATTCATATTATACTAGCTGCTTTTTTTTTCTTTTTGATGTTTGTGATTTGTTTGAACAATCGAGTCTTCCGATTTTGGGGTATTGTGAAATTGAAATACAAATTGAACAAAAATAATTCCTTTTTTGAAAAATTAGAATTAAAGTTAATAAAAATGGATAATAATTATTGGTGTAGCAAATTTACTTTTTATTAGTAGCAAAAAAATGGTTTTGTGAAGTTCGGTACAAAAGAACAGAACAAAATGATAAAAATTTGAATAATTTTTTTCTAAAAGTTTAAAATTAGTTCCGTGAATGCAACATAGCGCAACATTCAAAATTGCACCAACTGTCAAAGTCTGCCAATGATGTGCAAAATCTCTGCAAAATGCACAACGCTGTTTTATATTGAAATCCAATTTCTGCTAAATTTGCAGAGTTTAGCAGACCTTGATATTTGATGCAACTTTGAATATTGCACCATGTCGCAATCACGGAACTAATTTTAAACTTTAAGAAAAAAAGTTATTCAATATTTTTACATTTTTTTCTGTTTTTTTTATCATTTTGTACTAAATTTCACAAAACCAAAAAAATGAAAAAAGTAAAGTCAATGCATTGATCAATTAAATGAATTGTTTTTTTATTCTTTGAATAAGCTTTACGCGGACGTCCTTTGCCTCTTTTTTTTTAAACTAATTGAGTTACTGAATGTAGAACTAACACTTTATTCGGTTCTGACTGAATTACTTGTAACATTCCATTTTAAATACTCATTAAACAAATTCATAATTAATTAAATTATTATTATTATTATTATTCAAGCATCATAGGCAAAATAGTAAAATTTAGAGAATATAAAAAAAAATAATCAATTTAGAGAAAATAAAAAAAAAGTTGTTAAAGTTATGCCGATTGATTTTGTTGTTTAGAAGCCATCTGCCAGTATCTTTTTGAATATTAGAACAGCCTTGAGATTTGTACGATGCATTTAAATCTAGGCCCTTTTCAGTGAAGTGCGTACAATTGAAATAGCGTTTCCCATTCATTTCACGCAAAATTCAATACCTCTTTTGCACGCAATGTTACATTCTCAATCAAACCTGAATTAATTCCCCAGAACATCCTTCTAATGCCTCATAAGTTTAAAACACCTCATACGTGATATTCTCTTCTATTCAATATTAGACGCAGCTGTAGCTTGATTTTCAACTAATAGTTCATCATAGTGATGAAAAGTTCCATTTCAAATGAAAATAAAGTTTAAATTTAATTTTTGAATACAAATAATTTTGAATAACATATTTGAAATTTAAATTAGTTAAATTGAAAATTGAAATCCTTAAAATATTCGAATCAAAATTTAAAAATAGAAATTTTTTGAATCGAAAACAGAATACAGTAAATATTCGATTTACTGTATTTACTGTATTCCATTTTTTTTTTTTTTTATTTAAAAAAAAAAAAAAAAATCAAAAAAATAATTGAAGAAAAAAATATAAGTTTTTCTGTTGTTAAGAGTTCATAAAACTAAATATTAAAATTCCTAATTTTTCAAATATTTTATTCAAATTTTACTTTTTTTTAATTTGTAGTTAAATCTATCTAAAATTCAAGTTGTTTTTTAAATTTGAGTTAAGTTCGAATTTTGATTTAAAAATAGGTAGTTTTCGAATTCAATTTCAAAAATAAAAATAAATCAAATCAAAATTCAAATTTATCAAAAATTCAAGATTTATTCGATTATATAAACGGCCGACCGTGTGTAGACCGGCCGGTCAATAAACGGTCCCAAAAAAAATTTAAATTTAAAAAAATTAATTTAATCTGTTGTCGTCTTCTTATCATCTTCGAAAAAATCAATTTAACAAAATTTATTGAAAAAAAAAAAAAGAAAAATTTTGAGTTTTCAATGGAGAGAAAAAAATTCATAATTTAACTTCGGGACAAAATCAAATAAAGAAAGAACTAGAGAATTGTCAGATGACTTTTTATTGCACTGGTGGCACACATCATCGAAATCATCGTTAACGCCAATAATTTGCTTTTTCAGATTCTCACTATCTAGTCTTGCTTTCTTTGTTTGAGTTGCTTTGTTTTATTGCAATTTTAGGAACCTACTAGCTGATTTGGTGAATATGGGCTTTGTAAACTTTCATACAATAATTTCAATACAAAAATAACAAAAATTTTCTAACTTTTGTTCTAAATGTCAAAAACTTGTTCTGTAAATGAAACAAAGTGAAACAACTATTGTTCGACCTTCTGTGAAAGTCTGCAAAATCTGTGCAAATTAATTGCGTTTTATTTTTGGGTCTTGTCCAATATGTGATCACTTGGTCAGAAAAAATGCGATCATTTTAATAATGCTGGTTTTGTGAACAAGACTGATCACCAAATCGATGATCACACAACATGTGATCAAAAACATAAAAATTAGAATTAAGGAAAAAACTTTTGTGATCAAAGTTTCATTTTAAGTTTTATAAAAAAAAAATTCAACTCGAAATTAAACAGAGTGTTAATAGCGATATGGAGTTTGACACTGCATTCATTCTTCATCAAAGCCTTGCATATTGGGCACGAGACCGGATTCGCATGCTTGCTCAAAGCAACTGCTACTTGCTCTTTAGCCTCATCCGAAGCGACATAAGGCTCTAAAGCCAACATACGATATTCGTTTGATTTTTCTTCAATATTTAAAAATCTCATTTCATTTAAATTTTCGCTAATTGAATTAATTTCTTCGTTCTCATTGATTAAGCCAATCTTAGCTATTTTCTCAAAATAAAAATTTTCTTTAAATCTTCACTTCCAGAATTCATTTTTTAATATTTTATTCAAGACATTCAAAGTTTTATGTACTTCAGTTCTTAAGCTAAATAAGCGTAAGAATGATTGTATAAAAAAAATTTCAAAACTGAAGCACTTATAATTTATATTGTAATAATAATGCGACATCTTTTTTTTTATCAAGAAAATATCTTTATTTGTAATTACTTTATTAAATTTGATTTTAAAATAAAAATGTTTAATCAAAACTTAAATTTTATGACCATTTTTAGTGCCAGAAGAGTTTTTGTTCGATCCAGTAACAAGATCGTATGGCGACCCGTCCAAGCGTCCTGAAATAAACTCGTCCACTATTGAATTCATTGCGCCGCCAGAATACACACTGCGTCCACCGCCGCCGGCCATGTATCTGTATCTACTAGACGTTTCTCACAACGCCATAAACACCGGCTATTTAAAATACTTTTGCGAAACAATAATTGAGAGCTTGGACAAAATTCCGGGCGATTCAAGAGCCCAAATAGGATTTGTGACATACAGCAATTCGGTTCACTTCTACAATCTATCAGATGCGGCATGCCAGACAAAAATGTTTGTGTGCTCGGACCTGGAGGACATTGAGCTGCCGATGCCCGACGGTCTAATGGTCAACTTGAACGAAAGAAGAGAAGGAATTCAGCAATTTCTGGACACATTGCCTTCTTTGTTTGCGCACACTTGTGACACGGACTCAGCACTGGGCAGCGCGCTCACTGCCGCCTACCAGCTTCTCAAGTCAACTGGCGGCCGAATGACCATAATGCAGACTTGCTTGCCCAATGTGGGAGTTGGTGCGCTGAAACAACGCGACGAAAACGTCGACAAAGACTCGACTAGCATGGCGCCTCAGACTGATTTCTACAAAAAGCTTGCTCTGGATTGCGCCGGCGTTCAAATAGCCGTTGATCTGTTCATGCTCAACTCGCTCAATGCCGACCTAGCTACTCTTTCGTGCGTGTCCAAGTATTGCGGCGGAGAGGTCAAGTACTACCCAGGCTTTCATCCACACCACCATCCCGAGCAAATACACAAATATTGCATGGATTTGAAGCGGTACTTGACCCGAAAGATCGGCTTCGAGGCCGTCATGCGAATTAGATGCACTCGGGGCCTCGCCATCCACACTTTTCACGGAAACTTTTTTGTCCGCTCGACCGATCTGCTCGCCTTGCCCAACGTGAACCCGGACGCCGGCTTCGGCATGCAAATAAACATAGAAGAGTCGCTGTCCGACATTTCGACTGTGTGCTTTCAGGCTGCTGTTCTGTACACGTCGAGCAAGAGTGAGCGCCGAATTCGCATTCACACCTATTGTTTGCCTGTGACCAAAAACATGAACGAAATAGTGAACGGTGCCGACCAGGAGGCCATTGCTGGTCTCATTTCAAAAATGGCTGTCGATCGAACGACAATGAACTCGCTCAAAGATGCCAGAGATGCCATGATCAATGTGGCTATCGATTATTTACAGGCATACAAGCATCATGTAACATCTTCTCGTTCCGGCTCATTGATATCACCATATTCGCTCAGATTAATCCCTACTTTTGTTCTTGCCCTCATGAAAAATGTAGGCTTTATTTTTTCTAATAGGATTTTTTTTTTTTATTTTAATTTTTTTAAGAAAAAATTTTTATTTTTTTAATAGAAATTTTTTTTTTTCTAAATGAAAATTTTTCTTATTTTAATAGAAATTTTTTTTAAGGAAAAATTTGGTGATTAAAAAATAATTTTTTTTTAAGCTGGCGTTTAAATTTGGCTCGGTTAAATTGGATGACAGAATTTATGCCATGAATTTGTTCAAAACATTGCCACTCAAGTATCTAATGCTCACTATCTATCCAAATTTATATGCCATTCACAATTTGGATGATAAAGTAAATTTAAATTTTTTTGTTTTTTTTTAATTTATTTGTGCAGAGCTAAAATTATTTCAAGTAAAATATGAATAAGTTATGATAAGATGACCAAAAAATGTAAAGGCTCTAGTTGTTTATGAGAACGTTTGTTCACACATCAGGTGAACAATTTCTTTTCACGCATATGTGACCAAAAAATATTTTAGATAAAAAAATTAGATTAAATATGAGTAAAAAATTTGAGAAATTTAGGCTAAGAAATTGATTATTTTACGCTTAGAAACTCATTTAGCTCGTCACTTGCTTCTCGACCTTTATTTAATAATCGTACACTGTTTTTAACCTATTCAGTTCCAACAAGTATTTTGAATTTTTCGTCTATCTCTTTAGTTGCTTTCTGACTCGATGTGTATATCTGTTGGATATCATTACTCTTGTGCTTGTTTACCATCTCCGCGACTATTGATTTCTTGTTAATACCTTTGCTAGTACTTTTCGATTGCTCGATTACTTGTTCGATTGTTTTACAAGTGTATTTATTCTCGATCAGATTGCGGTAGTACCCATTTTTTAAGACGGTCAATCTCTCATATACTGTAGTTAAACATAGCGCGGCTAAGAGCCAAGTACTCCGCTTTCTTCTTCTCACCCCAACCTGACTCTTTATAGTGTTTGATTCGACTTTTTGAATTGTGTTTGTTTCCGAGGTATTTAATGGTGAACATTCGGCACCGTAATACAAAACAGGGCGACAATATGTTTTGTAGAGATGTACCTAAAGCTCGGCTTTAGTGTTCTCGTTAAGTATACTTTTTTTAATGGCACCCAATGTCGCAAATGTGCTCATTCTTCTATTATCTAGGTGTGACGAGTTCGACAATTGATCATTAATTTAATATTTAATATTTACTTTGTCAAACGAACATACTTAAATTTAAAAGAATCAAATGTAAATAACTCTTAATTTTTCATCGTCGTTTGGCGTCAATTGAAATAAATAAATAAAAAAAAATTAGGTGACCAATTTTAGTATTATTTGAACAACGATAGAATCAAAATAGTTTTTTACGTTATCAATTTAAAAATTTTATAGTGATGAATGAATTTTAAATAAAAAATGAAAACAATTTTAGTTATGTTTATGTGTTTTAGTCATATGGCTATTTAAACTGGTTCACCTTCAACAAAACGAATCCTAAATTTACATTCAATTGGATTTCGTTTGCCACTTTACTTTAAAATTAAAATCTAAAGAAATAATAATAGATGTTAAAAAATATTATTGGATTTTAGATGATAAATGATTGAGATTATGCATTATCTTTTTAAATCATTCTATAATAGAAGAAAAGCTTTTTCTTATTAATTGACAACTGTTTATTTTGAACAACAACTTTTCTTAGGCGTCAATTAAAAGGATCATCATCATTTCATATAAATCTTTAATCGGATCTATAATTGATTACTCTTTTCCGTGTCTGAATTCATTTTCAGAGACAAACATTAAAAAAATTCAAGTTTTACAAAACTCAGCAGTGCGTTTTATACTTAAACTAAAATATGATACTCCTTCCAATATTGTGCATCATGAGGCCCTTAATAAACTTAAACTCTTAACTGTCTCGAATCGACTTTTTGAATTGAGCGAAAGATATGTAGCAGGAGGACTGCGTCATTATGTTCCATTGGTTGTCAAGCTGGTTGATGAATATAAAGCGGGTTTTGAATCAAGATATGTCGAATACCCGACTCCATTGTGTAATTGCTATCTAACTATTTCTTCTTTCTTTTCTGAATTGTTCAATAATTAAAAATTTTACACATGTCATTACTTACAATTTGTCTATTTTAACTGTCTTTTATTTTATATTTTAACTTACTTTACTTTTATCTTATTTTTTCTTTACATTTTTATTTTTATTTTATTTTATTTTATTTTTATTGATTTTTTATTTTTTTTTTAATCTGAAGGAGCTTTAGCTCGGCACAGATAATACAAATAAATAAATAAATAAATCAGGATCATCTATTAAAAGTTTGTCGTATTTCATATTAATAATAATAGTTAATATTCTACGGTCAAGTTTAGTTTATTTAAATTGACAAAGCAGGAAGACTAACGTAGTCCCGCTATAGTAGACTTTTCATTTTTTCTATTTCTACCGACATTGTCCAGTCTGTTTTTAAACTGGTTGATCGAACTTGCTGTGACAACCGACGTTGGCAGCACATTCCATTTGTTCACTACTCGGTTTGATAGAAAGTTTCGCCTTGCTTCACATTTTGTTAGCTGCGAGCAAATGCGATGCTCTGCTCCTCTTACTCCTCCACTTGGTCCTTCATTATTCACTGAACTCATAAGTTCCGCATCATAATACCAATTGACATGATTATATTTGTTGTGAATTTTATAAAATTGAATCAGATCTCCACGCTCTCGTCTTTCTTTTAGAGTTTCTAATCCCAAATTAGCTAGTCTTGACTCATAATTTAGACTTTTTATTTGTGGAACAAGCTTCGTTGCTCGTCTTTGCACTTGTTCAAGTCTAAATATATCCTTCTTTAAATAAGGATTCCAGGCAGGCGCACAGTATTCTAGATGCGGTCTAACATATGTTTTGTAAAGCTGCAAAAACGATTGAGCATCCCAATACACAAATGTTTTCTTGAGAATACCAAGCATGTTGTTAGCTTTTTTAACGCAGCTATCAATTTGATCATTCCATTTGAGTTTATTGTTCACCATTACACCAAGATCACGCTCAGTAGTAGTCTCCGCTAATTCAACTCTGATATCTTTCGCATTTAACATTGAGATTTCCTGCCTAGCAATCTTTGAGTTGCCAAAATACATTACTTTACACTTAGATTCATTAAATTCCATACTCCATCGTTTCGACCACTCAATCATCTTGTCAATGTCATCTTGAATTAGCATTTGATCACTTGAATTTCTAATGACACTAATCAATTTGCTGTCATCCGCAAACAACTTACAAAAGTGACTTACTAGCTCTGGTAAATCATTTATGAAGATCAGGAATAGTAACGGACCAAGAACTGAACCTTGTGGAACCCCACTTAGCACATCAACCCAATCAGATTCATACTGACCTATTACTACTCTCTGTTTCCTATCTTGAAGAAAATTTTCGAGCCATGCCAGAAGCTTATCGGTAAATCCATAACTCTTTAACTTGATCTTAAGTAGTTTATGTGAAACGCGATCAAACGCCTTCGAGAAATCTAAAAACACTACTACAGCACTGAATCCTCTATTCAAGGCCTCAGTGATGATATCTAAAGTTTCTAGCAAGTTGGTTACGCAGGATTTAGCATGCATAAATCCATGTTGATGAACAGACAGTAATTTGTGCTCCGATAAATGCATTACCATTTCATCTCTTATCAGCTTCTCCATTAAATAGAAGTAGCCACATATAGAAGAAAGTTGTCCCTTTATTTGAGTTGCTTTTCTTAAAAAATTGTGTCGTGTTTAAAAAAAAGTTCACCAGTCACTTGTAAATATCGGGTGCTGTATCAATTTTTGAAAAATTAACATGCAGAAATAGAAACCTTAATTCTAAGATTCTTATAAAATTTCCTATGAATATATATATAATATATATTCTATAAGTTATGTATTTTTTTTCCCATGTAAAAAAATTGCTAATTAAAATCTCACATGGTTTCTCACATGTTTTTAAGAATACTGACATGTCGCTATTGTCGAACATTGAAAATTTAAAAAAATGCGAATTTTGGGCCATTTTATTAAATCTAAAAATATATTAAATCAAAATTTTTTTACTTAGAAATATTAAACAGTCTTTTAAAAAAATATTCATAATCAATCTAAAAACAGAGCTCTAAATTTTTTAATTAGGTGAATTGCTTCTAAGATGCCGAAAATTAGTTCCATTCTTTGAACTAAAGTATTTTTTACTAAATAAACCAATAGAATTTTTCAAGATAATAAAAGTCTTTATGTAATAATTTAAAATACCCTGGCAATATTTAAATAAATTATTATCAAATGGAAAAGGTATCTTTCTAAAAGAACATCCATTAAAAAAGCGAACAAAAACACCTGGTTATGTCTTTTATGATAAATTTGGTGCTTAACCCCAGGATTTGTTTTTTACCTCTTTGATTGGTGTTATTTTTAAAGGATACCATTTTAAATACAAATCTAAATGTTGGATTTAGAATATAAATTTTAAAAAAATCAGAAATTTCCTTTTAAAAATTGTAATATCTGAGAAATTAAAATTTTTAAAAAAAGATTTTTGTTTAAGAACGATAAAAACTACACTACTGCTACAATACATGATTCTGAGGAAAAATTACGTAATTTTACCCTATTTTACGTAAAATTAATCTTGTAAATTTATCACATTTTACCCAAAGAACTATTTTTTGAGGTTAAAAATCGTAACGAAAAATGAAAGTTTTCTTATTTCTTTTAATTCAATATATTTCCAAATTAATTTTTTGAATTTAAAATTTTTATTTAATAGTTCATGCAACTATTTATGATGATTTCAAAAAATTCGTAATTTCACGTAAAATTTGGGTTACGACCAATTTTACAAAAATTACAAAATTTACAAAACAAAAGTATTTTAATGTAAAATACAGTAAAGTGTCGTAAATTAACGTAAAACGGCGGAATTTTACCTCAGAACCATGTATCGTAGCAGCACTGTGAATGTCCTATATTTGCTTTAATATTTTTAATTTCAATCTATAAGATTGCAATAATTAAAATGAAAAAGTAAAACGAAATAGATAAAAAATTAAAGTAAAATGTGATAAAAGTTAAATAATGGAATAAAACAAAATAGAATAATTGAATTAATTCTATTCAATTTAATTATATTGAATTAATTCTATTTTTTTTTAATTTTTCAAATTCGATTGCTAAAAACAAGTTTAATGGCAATTTGGTAAATTTAATTTTTTTTTTTTCTTAGAAAGCCTTCGTTAAAAGTTGTAGGGTTTTTTCTTGTTTTTCTTTGGTCATTGATTCAGAAATACAAAACTTTATTGACTCAGTAATTCCATCTTTCTTAAATTTTCGATTGTTTAAGAAAATTTCTTTGATTCTATCGTATATTTTTCTTTCGAGATCTTCCAAGTTTTCTATGCTTTCATTTTCACTTCCTAGTATTTCGTTTAATTCACTGAGGACCGATTTCTTACTAATATTTTTTCCGTTTTGCATTGATTCTTTTAAAAGACAAACGACAAGTTCTTTTGTAAATTTATTGATCGTCAGCCTTTTAACAAAATATAGCTTTCTTTTTAGTAGCATCATTTCAGTTGTTTCCATTTCTAGGGCATGCATTAGTTTGGATGTTTTGGCTCTCTTTTCGAGACCCATAATTCTTTTGATTATGATTCCTTCAGATGTTTTAAGCTTTCTTTGGTCTATTTGATTAATTTTTAGTGATTCACATCCGTAGGATAAGATAGGTCGACAGTATGTTTTATAAAGCTGGAGTTTAATTTTGGTTTTGAGGATTATTATTTAGTATTTATTTGTTTATGTGAACCGAGATACTCTCCTCCTGACTAAAACATAAAGTTAAAAAAACAAGAAAGCTTAGAAAAATATATAAAAAGAAAATTTAGTTTAATAAAATGTAAAAGAGATTTAAAATAAATAATTTGAAATAGAAAAGAAAGTTTTACATGTTAAAGAAAGAAAGAAGAAAATGAAGGTATGAATTGTAAACTGCTCGGAGTCCTCTTTTAACTAATAATTAAAAAAGAAAAGAACCTTTTTTATCTTGTAAATATATCAATTATGCATCTAAATTTTTTGCCTTCTTAATGTCAATATTCAAGAGAAAATTTAATTTTGAAAATGAACCTTTGAAAAATAATTTGGGGACTTACCCGAACGGCATAACACTTTTTTTCTTTTTAAATTGAAATCGAATTGAAATTAATTATAAAAAATGAAGTTATTAATATTGTAAAAAATTTACTCTAAAAAATTTAAATAAAATAAAATTTTTTTATAACATTATTTTTATGTTGATTATGATTTTCTGGTGTTGATGATCACGTCGAATGATGTGATAAATTTTCTGTTTGAACAATACTAACTTGATTTTTGGTAATTTTGAATTTCTGAATTTATTATGGTGTTTGGCATTTTTTCGAAGCTATTGTTTTGAGTCGATACGGGTTTTTGATTTAAAATAACTTATTGATCTTTTTATTTTGAAATATTTAAATTCAAAATGTATAAATTTAAAAGATTTTATTAATAAAGAATTAATATTAAAATTAGAAGATTTTTTACAAAAATTTTTATTCAACATGTATACCTTAATTCTGTTAATGAATTTTAATGTGTTTTTTTATTTTTCTAGAAAGTAATAGCAGATTTGGATGAAGGCGATGTATGTATTCCGCCTAGAATGCATTTATCTTCGGAAAATATAGACAGACATGGTTTGTATTTAATGGATTGTGGCGAAGCTTTTTATATGTGGGTGGGTCGTTCAATAAGTGACATTTATTTAAATGAAGTTTTTAATGTAAAATCGTTTGCCGAATTACCAGAAGTTTCTGTAAGAAATCAAGATTGCTTTTTAAAATTCAGTCAAATTTATTTGATTCTTTTAGTACGAGTTGCCTGATCTGGAGAATGAATTATCCGAGAAAGTAAGACAATTTATAGCTTATTTGTATGACACAAGGCCGTATGGTATCAAATTTTTATGCTTCAGGTAAGACTCTATAAAATTTTATTTGAAAAGATTATTTTTAATATTTTTGAAGAGAGGGCAGTCATCAGAGTTCTTTGTTTTTCCAACATTTGCATGATGACAAGACTGAAAATTCGATATCATACTTCGAGTTTTTGAAGCATCTAAGCGATCAACTGAACAGTTAAATGGGCCGAAAATTTTAAGTTCAAATGTACAGTTTATTAGGAGTCTTTACACGCCGGCATATTTTCAGAAAGTCACTTTTTTGTATTTTGAACGTATCGCTTTTTTTTCAAATTTATATTTTAGTCTTTTATACATTTGGGTTATTTGAAGAACAAATAAAAAATAAAATTGACCAGTCTTTTAAATAATTTATTTTAATTAATAAATAAAGAGTTTTAATTATATATTTTTTTTGATTTCCCTTACAGAACTAAATTTTTACTCAATGATTCTAATTATGTACTACCTTGTTTTGTTCTTTTAAACTGAATTAAACTTATTTGAATTACACGTTAAAAATATAATTTAAAATCTGGCAATCGTCAACAAAAAAATTAAAAATAGGAACATTACATTGATCTTTAAGTTTCCCATTTTAACCTAGAAAGATACGTTATCTGCAAAAATTTTCACGATTACTTATTAAATATAAAGAACAAGCCATTCCATCATTCCATCATTCCTCCCCAGCTTTTCAAGTACACTTTCACAAAATTTTAATTTATTTAACTTGCCTATTTTCAGCTCTTGAAAAATTTTTTAATGGTGTTTCATATATTTAAAAAAAAATCTGTAATTCAAAAAATATTGCCTTTCATTTTTGGTAAAAATTTATATAATTTGAATTATCAATTTGATTTTAAAAGCTATTAGGTTGTTTCATAAGTTTTTTCGCTTTTTTCGAGACTTTATTTAATCATTAAAAAATAAAATAAAATATAATTAGACACTAAAATAATTTCTTTCGCTAGAAATACACATCTCCCATCTTTCTGGTAGCATTTTGATCCTTCGCTCGTAGAAGCTGCATGGTTTTGAGATAAAATATTGACTGATGTCTTTTTTGATTTTTTCCAAGTCTGAGTAACTGAGTTCACTGAGCAAGTGCTTCATGGATCGGAACAAATGGTAATCTGAAGGAGCCATGTCTGTTGAATAAGCTGGGTGTGATAAGACTTCCCAGCCTAGATTCTCTATCGTGTTCCGAGTCATTTTTGTAACATGTGGCCTAGCTTTGTCATGTAAAAGAATCACTTCTCGCTTTCCTTTAGCTCTATGTTTGCTTTCAAAGCGTGGCTCAAACGAATCAATTGTTATGAATAAAGATATGCGTTTATCGTTAGCTTGGGTTGCAGTAGCTGTTACAGTAGATCCCAACAAACACAAAGCATTACCTTTTTCCCATGAATTTCGCGTTTCGGAGTAAATAATAGTGCTTTATCAGTATCGATCCATTGTTTTTATTGACTTGGTTATCGAAGTTAATCCACTTTTCATCTCCAGTTACCATTTTCCATAAAAAACTCTTTTTTCCTGCCTAGACAATAGAGAAACACAAATGTTCAATCGATGCCCAATATTGATTTCTGAAATTTTGTGCATGACCCATTTACCAGCCTTTTGAATCATCCCTAATGCTTTTAATTTATTCCAAACGGTGCCATTTGTTACAGACATCTCTTTAGCAAGCTGTCTGGTCGGTCGCTTCGGGTCTTCTTAAAGCTGCTCTTCCAAATACGCGTCATCAGCTTCGACGGTTCTCCCAACACGTGCTTTGTCATTGAGGTCGAAATCGCCTGCTTTAAATTGAGAAGACCAATTTTGACAAGTGAAAACATTCAAAGCGTTAACTCCATATACCGAAAAAATTGATTTAGTAGCCTCCGTCGCAATTTTTTCTTCGTTAAACTTGAAAAACATGCAATGGCGGATATGCATTTTTTCGTCATACATTTTTAATAAGTTAATTTTTTAAAAATTTAAAAAGCAAGCATATAATCTTATACATCATTTGAAAGAGAAATAGTTGCTCTTTCATTTAAGTCTAAGTTTTTGAAAGCATTTGAGCGGTGGAAAAAAAATATTGGCTTTGTTCTAAGAGCATTTGTTTTGGATAACTCAATTGCTATAATCATCATATCAGTTTAATTAGTATTACCCTTAATATTATGCGCTATTTAATAAAAATTTTTCAAAATATTGATTAAATCCTATTAATCAATAGATTGATTTGAATAATTCGATTAAAAATAAATTTCGTAATTTGAACAAAAATGCAATTTGAGTCATCTATTCAATCAACTTCTACGAATGATACAAAAGCGAAGAAAGAATGAGAGCCCTGTTTGGGACTATTGCATAATTTTAGCTAGTGGAAACAAAAAATGTAATGTTGAACATTGCACTCAAGTATGGAAGTCGTCAACTGGAAACTCTTCAATCATGGATCATATGGAAAAGACACATTCAATTAAGTTGAGGTCAGAAAACGGAATTGAAGAGACGGCTACGATTTTTAAAAAACATAACGCTGCAGAGCAATCCAAAAGAACAAAAACATTTTCAGTAGCTGGCTTAACAATAACAGATGATAGAACTTCCTCAAGTCTTAAAAGTGTCAAAAATTTTGTTTGTTTAAATTCTTGGTCAGGCAATTTATAATAAAAAGAAAATATTTATTTTGATTTTTTTTGAAAAATTTTAAACAATAAATTTTTTTTAAATCTAATTTGAATTTTTAATTTACAAATTTATTAAGTAAATCAAATAAGTTTTAAAATTTTTTATTATTGAAAAAATATATGAAAAAAAATTTAATAATTTAGAGACAAAAAATCAATAACAAAACCGGTTTAGAACCGGAACCGTTCTACCAGCCCTAATTGAGAGCTTTTACTCTAAAGATTACTACCATCATGAAAAGGATAAAAGCCATTCGACTGAAACAGATTGAAAAAAAATAAAAAAGATAATGAATTTTAGCAGGTACCCAATAAAAACAATTGAACATAACTTCAAATGTTGATCAGTAGAAAGTTGAATGCTGGCACTCAAAGTGGCATTTATTAAGAAGAAATAATGTTAAAATCAAATTAAATACAATTTATTATATTAATTTAATTTTTTAGAATTTATGATAATTATTAAAAAATTAATGAAATCAAAAAATAAAAAAACAAATAAATAAAATCAATTTTATATTTCTAATCTTTAAATCTAAATTTAGTCTTAACAAGGCTGAGGAACATTTTGTGGATAATTGCAAACTTTAATCGAATTATCAAACAACAAGTTAGCTGGACAATTCATAATAAATAAGATACCATTAGCACATCGTCTAAATCTTCTACAATCTCCTGGCAAGGCTGTTAAATCAATAGAAGGATCACAAAAGCCATTTGTGGACATCATTTCTGTAGTGGATTCGATGGTTGTCTCAGTTTCTTGGCTGTATATAGTCGTTGGTGAAGAAGTAGTACTAGAAGTAGTAGTGTTTTCACTGTATTCCTTTTCTATTTCGATTTCTTTACCAATAATGTTTACATGAACCACATTGCTAAACTTATTGTCAGATTTGAAACTATTCGAATTTCCATATTTGCCGTACTTTTCCTGGCTTTCATATTTTTGATTATCTTGCTTATAAACACTTCCATACTTCTTGTCATTTTTTTCAACATATTTATCTTCTTTTTTTTTATTATCAACGCTGTACTTGATTTCATTCTCTTTTTGGTTATAAGTTCCATACTCTTTTTCAGTCGAATGGCTTTTATCCTTTTCATGATGGTAGTAATCTTTTGAGTAATATTTTTTACTTTTTGATAAATCTTCATAGTCTTTTCTCTTTCCATGCGCCTTTTCATACACGTGATCATACTTACTATCTTTGCTACTTTTATAATTGTATTCACTGCTATTGTCATCATACTTGTTAGCTTTTGCATACTTTTTCTCATACAAATGGTCATATTTGCTATCTGTGTAGTATCTATCATATTTTTTCTCTCTAGAATCATATTTTTTTTTGTAATCAGATCCAGTTTTGTATTCGTCATATTTTCTCTTTGCATATCCCCCCTTTTCATATGAATCTTCATATTTACCATCATATTTTCTTTTTTCATGCGAATAATATTTTTCTCTATTCCTATAATCATCTCCGTGGTTATAATCAGACTTGTAAGGTCTATCATAGCCAGAGTCATATTTTTTATTGCCATATTTGTTTCCATAGTTTTTGTTGTCATAAGAATTTTTCTTATAACTTGGATCGTAATTTCCATTAGTAGGGTAGCTGTCTTTGTAACCATTATAAGTTTTGCCACTGTCATAATCTGAATTGTATCCTTTATGGTGATCATTGCCATTGGTATTGTATTGAGGCTTGTAATTTTGGTGGTAGCCATTATGATAATCTTTGGAGTTGCCATTGTGGTAATCATGGTGGTTGTTAACTTGATAATCTTCCACATAATCATATTTTTTTTGATATCCGTCCTCATATTTATTTTTGTTCGGACCGTAACTATTCTTTTGGTATTCGTCGCTGTATTTTGCAGGATAATCATGCTGCCTGTACCCATCATAATCTGTCTTTTCATTGCTATCATATTTTTTATATTCATTTTCTTCATATTCTGGTTTGTAGTAATTATCAATTGTATACATGTATTCTGGAATGTATCCATACTGGTCAAATACATCTTTGAAGCTAATGTCATACATCTCGCCAGTGTATTCATGTGGCAAGTTTCTCTTGTCAGATGTAAGGTTGGCTACATTTGTGTGAGGAGTTTTGTTCTCGGCAGATTGGCACCATTTTAAAATTAAATTAAATATTATGATTGCTAAAATCATTGTTTTTGATAATTTAGTCCGAAGAGAATTTTATTCGGCTTTTATATGATCTCAAATATCATCTTAAGAGTTTGATTGAGATTAAGTGACTAGCAAAATTGGGATAATCACGCCGCGAGAAGAATTATTAAAAATTGAATTTGTCGTCAGCTCATCAGGGTTATTTTAATTTTATTTATGGTTTCGATTTAATTTTATTAAAAGTTTATCTTAAGTTAATGTGTTCTGTAATTAATGTCATGAAATAATTTTTGCACCTTTAAAATTTTTATTTATTTAAATCTATTTTGCTAAATGAAAAATCTTTTAAATAAAATAATCTGAATTTATCTAAATCTATTTTGCTAAATGAAAAATCTTTTAAATAAAATAATCTGAATTTATCTAAATCTATTTTGCTAAAATAAAAATCTTTTAAATAAAATAATTTTAATTTTTTTTTTAATCTTAAACTTTTCTCTTATCTTCTAAAAAATTGACATTCATTTTAGAAATATTTTTTAAATGCTTCTAGTTCCCATTTAAATAAAAATTAAAATGTGAAATCAAAATTAATTTTTTTTTAATAAACCGGCGTGATCACTAAGAAAAAGCTACTTTTGGGCCACCCTAATAAATCTAAAGGTATTCTTAGACATTTTTAAATTTTTAAGTGACAAAGTGTCCAAAGTTTTAATTATCGCTCTATTTTCATATAAAATTTCAATAATTAATTTATTAATAATATTATTTTTAAGTCAAATTTTTTATTCAAAGAAATTTATAAATTTAAATTTACGACTTTTAATGATGAAATCGAATATGTCTATTCGAACCAAAATTCGAAAAAGTAGATTTTCGAATAAAAATTTGAATTTAATTTTTGAATATACAGTGCTGCTACGATATGTGGTTCTGTGGTGAAATTATACATTAGAACCATGTATCGTAGCAGCACTGTAAATAATTTTTGAAAATATACTTGAAAATTAATTTACTAAAAAATTCGAATAAAAATTTGAAAAAAGAAAATTTTTGAATCAAAAACTGAATACAAAAAATATTCTATTTAATATTTGAAAACAAAAATAAAAAAAAAAAATTGAAGAATAAATTTATTTTAAAAAAAATTCAAAAAATAAATAATTCGACTTGGATATTTAAAGTGTGCCAGATTGTCACCAGTCAACACAGCTTTTCTAGCATTTTCTGGGCTTATTTTATTGTGACAGTCCTATCCACTTTACCCGGAACCAGAAAATAGTTGTTCTGATTAAAACAACGGAGGTCGTTTCAATTCAGAAAAATTTGAATAACTTTTTGGCTTAAATAGAAAATTTAGTTCTGTAAAATTAATTAATTTTTGTGAATTGAAATGAACTTCACAACCCCAAAGCAACGCTACATAGAGTACAAAAAAATTCAGATACTTAATTATTCATTTATTTTTTTAAATTTTAATATTTTTAAATTATTAGTTGAATTTATCTACAATTCAAGTTGCTTTTTAAATAAAATTTAAGTTCGAATTTTAATCTAAAAAAGGTACTTTTAGAATTTGATTTCAAAAATAAAAATAAATCAGATCTAAATTCAAGATTTTATTTACTTATTTATTTTTTTATCTGTACCGAGCTAATGCTCCTTCAGAAAAAATATATAAAAAAAAAATAATAATAATAATAATAATAATGTAAGCTACAATAGGTATGCCTATAGAGCGAGAATCAGGGGTCTCACTATGGTAGCTATAACGACTAAAAATCATCATCTTCTTAAGTAATACATAATAATAAATTGAATTTAGTCTAAATATCATCATTTTAAGTTTTAGGTTTTTGGCTGGCAATAAATCGATCTACCTTGTTTTTGAAACTATTTTTAGATTCAGCTTCAGTTACATCATTTGGTAGCTTGTTCCAGTTTTCAACCACTCGATTGCCAAGAAAGTGCTCTCTTTGCTTAATTCTCGTCAACTGCTTTACAAGTCTATGCTTTTGACCTCGTATATTTCCAGCAGGACCTTCAATGGAGAGTAAATAAAAATAAAGTTAAATAAGATAAAAAAATAAAAATATTAAATAAAAGATAAATAAGTCTAAGTAATAAAAAGAAAATTAAAAACGATATGTAGAAATAGCTAGAGATTAGACATGTTTAACAGGAAAAAAAGAAGAAATTATTAAGTAGCAATTATACAATGGAGTAGGATATTCGATGAATCTTGATTCGAAACCTTCTCTATATTCTTCCACCAGTCTGACGACCAGTGGAACAGAATGACTCAATCCTGCCTTGACAATCTCTCACTCAACTCAAAGAGTCGATTTGAAACTGTTAGTAGTTTATTGAAGGCCTCTTGGTGCATATTGGAGGCGGTATTATATTTCAGCTTAAAAATAGATCGAACTGCTGAATTTTGAATAACTTGTATTTTTTTGATTTTAGTTTCTGAGAATGAATTTAAACAAGGAAAAGAATAATCCAAGATTGATCCTATCAAGGATTTGTAAAGATTACCTAATGTTTTTGGTTTTAGGATTTTATTCAAAAATTCCACTTTTAAAATGGTCTTTTCAAATTTTGTATTTCAATCAAGTTTCAATTTGTGTCAAAAAAAAATAATTCGTTTCATTACTAATTTATTAAAATAAAATAATTGAAAAATAAGGTAAAATACGATTTTTTTGTTAATTCGGAATCTTGAAATTGATGATCAATTCAAAATATCATTTCAATTCAAAAAGTTTATCTTAAGATATTAAAAAAAATCTTTGATTTAATTAAAATAATTTTAATGTAACATGATTAACATGTTATGTAGATTTAAAAAATAAAAAAAATTTGAAAAAATAATTTCTCAATCCATTGTTAAAATCGATTTTTAATTTATTTTTGTGATTTTTTGTCAAGTTTATTTTCATTTTATTACATATTTGAAATTTATTATTTGAATTTCATTTTTAAATTAAATTTTGAATTCTAGATACAAATACTTTTACAATAAAAAATTCAAATAAACTTAACCAAAAATCAGGTAATACATTTAAATATAAAAATCGATTTTAACAATGGATTGAGAAAATATTTTTTCAAAATTTTTTTGTTTTTTAAATCTACATAAAATGTTAATCATGTTACATTAAAATTATTTTAATTAAATCAAAGATTTTTTTTAATATCTTAAGATAAACTTTTTGAATTGAAATGATATTTTGAATTGATCATCAACTTCAAGATGCCTTTAATTCTTGGTAAAATTTAATAATCTGTAATCAGCACTCTAATTAAATTTAAATTGAAAACATATTACGAATATAATTTTAACTGTTTTTTTTTAATTTAATTTACCAATTTTCTAAAAAACATTAAAAATCACATGCACTTAAAATACTTGGCTGAAAAAAAGCGCAAATTTAAATTCAATTAAAACCTCTTGCTCACATTTGTCAATGAAATAATCAGCCAAAAATGATTTACTTACAATTCGTATATTTTATTCTTTTAAATGTGGCTTTGAAGATTAAAATGACATTAATAGATCAGGAAATTGAGCATTTTAAGCAACTCTATTTCGAAGATATGATCTCAAAAAAAATAAATTTAACTCTTGGAACATGTAACTTAAATCACTATAATTATAACCCAGAAATGTTCCAACCATGTTTTCTTCCCATAAAAACGAGTAATTTTAAAACCATTTTAATGTATCAATTGAGTAAAAATAAATAATTTTAATCTAGGATCAAAAATTAAAAATCAGAATTCTAACAAGAAACAAAAAAAACCATCACGTTTTAAAAGAAGTGAGTTAAATAAAATTTTGAATAAAATGGTTATCTAGTTTATTAAGTGTTAGGCATGCTGTCTGGTCTGGGAGACTTAGCTAGTTTAATACCTGCCAATTCAGAGGATGGTGCAAACATGGAAGAAGAAGAATCAATAGTTAAAAATAAAATTCTAGACAACGGGGCCAAGATGTCAGAATATTTGACTGAGAACAAATTTGATAAACCAGAACTTGGTGATTCTTTAAATGAGGTTAATAAAAATTTATGCTGATCACTTTTTTTAGATATTTATTTATTTTTTTAAATGAATTAGCTTCACATTACAAATGACGTTTCGTTTAATGGTTTTGATGAGTTCAAGTTTGGTGATGTGAAAGTATCAGTATTAGATGACAATTTGTAGGCTTAATTGCAATTTAAAATTAAAAGATGCATTAATTAAAATTTGAGATAGGAATGATCCAACTGGAACCACTATAAGTGTTGATTTTCCGCTGGGAATAGGTTTATATGTGACAAATGAATGCTATCGAGAAATAAATCAGCCTGAATGTGGAAAACTTTTTGACAGATCCAGGAACATCAAACAGCAATCATGTGGAGATGTAAGTTTGAATTGAAATTGAGAAAAAATTTCTATTAGGGCACAGTGAATTTTATAAAAAAAAAAACAGAACAAAAATCAAAAATCAACTTAATAAAATAAATAAAGGATTTGTTAATTAGAGGAAGAGTGGTGATTTTTTTAATTTAAAATTTATGATTCCTTAAAAATCAAATATACTTTGAAAAATTCAAAGTTCATTAAAAAAAGATTAGTGATTTTTTAAAAAATATCGGAATCAATATATTAAATAATCATTTAAACGCCTAATTGAATTGCTTTTATATTGTCTCAAATCTTAAACGGTAGTATAAGGCATACAATTTTTTAATAATTATTATCAAAAATTTTGTCAAAGAATTAAAAAAAAAGTTAATTAATAAATAATAACATTGAAGTTGATGGATAACTTTTTCTAGGACATAGTTTTTCAAAAGTCAAATTCATAAAATCAGAGTCAAGTCTTAATTTTGACCTAATATTTTTTCAAAATTCTTGTCTTTAATGAAACCTAAATCTCAAATTTTAAAGTCAGACTTTGACTGGCCCAAAAGTTTACAAAACAAGTATTCCTCGTGAAATAGTAGATAAGGAACGTAGAAAAATTACGGGAATCTTTCAAAGAACTCGTTGTCAAGTGATAAAAAAACATTTAATAAATTGACATCAGATTTGAGATTAAGTTTAAAGAAGTTTGGGAATCAAAATTGGTTCGATTTTGTTAAAAAGATGGGGAAAAATTCACTTTCAAGCAGACCTTTTTGGAAAAAAAAAAATTTAGAACTTAGGGTTATGATTAATTGCAGCTTTAATTTCTAATAATAAAGAACTAAACACAGAAGAAGAAAAGGGGCAATTTTAGTTATTTCATTATCTTTTATGAAGGTAAAGAGTTTGAAAACTACATATTTCTAAATCTCATAAATATTAATTCAATTATTGATTTGTTTTTTAAAAACTTTAACATTATTATTTAATATAATATTCAATCTGTCCACTCAATATGAAAAATGTTCATCTAGTCCTATCTTGATTCACTTTTTCGTGAACTAAAACAGTTCACTAACAGTTCACGGTATCGTAAAATTCAAATACAAAAACAAAAATTCTTCATATTTTGATAAATTAAAATCTAATAAAATAAAATATTTTTTAAAAAATACTACAAAAAAGTGCAACATACTTTGTTGCACTTTTTTTACATAAAATATTTTTTCTTATTCAAAAAAAAAAGAAAGTAAAAATTTATTTTAGATAAAAAAGGTGCAACAAAGTATGTTGCACCTTTTTTGTAGTATTTTTTAAAAATTGGATGAATTTTTGTTTTGTTTGTATTTGAATTTCACAATACCCAGTTCACCAAACCCGAGAAAAAAAATTGTTCCCATAATGGGTGAACTATGGTTCACATAAACGACTAGACCCAAAAATCAATTTTAATAATTCTTAATTTTACGCATATTTTATGATGGAATGTCAAACTAAGAAACTTGCTGACTACTGTGGTAATATTTAATAGGAGAAAAATTCGAAATCAAAATTTTTAAGTTAAAATTAATAATTAAAAAATTAAATTGAAAATAAAGATACAAAGAAAGCGTTTTTTTTTGTTTTAAGATTCACAATTTTCAGTCATTGTGAAATTTCATACATAACTTCCAATACAAAATAAAAATATTTTATAACTTTTGTTCTAAATGTCAAAAACTTGTTCTGTAAATGAAACAAAGTGAAACAACTGTTGTTTCACCTTCTGTGAAAGTCTGCAAAATCTGTGCAAATTAATTCTGTTTTATTTTTAATGCTTTTAAATAGGGTGCAATTTTGCAGAATTCGCACAGATTTTGCAGACTTCCACAGTAGGTGAAACAAAAGTTGTTTCACTTGGTTTCATTTACAGGACAAGTTTTTGACATTTAGAACAAAAGTTAGAAAATTTTTTTTATTTTTGTAGGCAATGTGGAATTTTAGTACAAAAATTACATTACAAAACGTAAAAAGTTTATAATTTTTTTTCTAATTGTGCAAAAATGGTTCTGTAAAGAATACAATATTATATAAATTTGTACAAACGCATTCCAAGCTCTGCAAAAACTCTGCAATTAATTGTATAGTTTAATCAAATATTTTTTGATGGTGTGCATTTTACAGAAAATTGCAGAGTTTTTGCAGAGCTTGGAATTCGTTTGTACAAATTTGTAAAATGTTGTTCTCTTTACAGAACCATTTTTGCACAATTAGAAAAAAAATTATAAACTTTTTACGTTTTGTACTGTAATTTTTGTACTAAAATTCCACATTACCATTTTTGTATTTGGAAGTTTTGTATAAAATTTTACAATGTCCAACTTTCATCACAGATATTGTGGCATTAAAATGAAATATTAATAAGAGTAATTAACAATCATTCTATAATCAGAAATTATTTTTTTATTTAAATAAAAATGCCTTTTCATTTTATTAACTTTTTGACAAATAAATCTTCTATTTCAGTCTATGATACCTTCGGCCCATGTTATTGGTACTGGATTTTTGCTGAGCAAAGATGGAGTCGACAAAACTAGACGCAAAAGCTTGGTAACTCGACTTTGCAATAGACCAACAAAATACGGAGGCTATTTGATTCCCGATGGGGTAACCATCGCTGAAATATATGACACCGAAGCCCATAGTGTATTTTTTACCGATGCTAATCAACTTGTCACCTATTTATCATCAAGTTATGGCCAAACAATCACGAATGAAGAATTGGACTACTTTTCAGCAACGTTTGGTGGCGGGGTGTCTGTTCTTTCACTGTCTTTAAAACATGAAAACGCAAAACTAAACAAAAATTCCAATTCAAAAAGCCAAGATAAAAGCCTAAATGGTCAAAAAGAGAAACAGACTCTGCTCAGCTTATTCGAAATAAATGTAATCCGGTATGCGTTGTTCATTGAGAATGTGCGCTCAGAAAGCATAGATCCATTTTTTCTTATAGATTTTATGTCTTTACCAGAAAATTACTTCTTGGACGATGCAGTCCAAAAATATGAACAATTTATTTTTCGATACGGAACTCATTACATCCACTCAGCAGAATTTGGTGGTCAAATTTTGTTCGAAAATACACGCTCAATCGAATCTGGATCGAGCATCAATGAGGAACTGTCCAAATCATGGAACGAAATTCAGAAATCATTTGGTTCATCTATTTCTGGCGGGGGAAGCGTTAGTGTACCAGTAAATGCCATGACCGCAGATGGAGGCGCATCAAGTGCTAATATAAATACAAATGACAAAGGTCAAGCAAACAAACTCGAGTCGTTGAAAAAAGGTGCAGAATTTGGTCAAAAAAATTGGACAAGTTTATTTCTTCAATCTCAGGGCGGAAATATCAACATTGCCAAGCTGATCACCAGACTTGAAAGTAATACGGGAGACTCGCTTCTAGAATGGCTTAGAAGCATACCAAGATACCCAAAAGCTTTTAAAGTTAAAATGAGGCCATTAAATGAATTATTAAACTTCAATGTGCGCAATTTTTTTGTGGGTGAATTTTCGAATCAAACATGCCACAAGTCTCAGATCAAACGATGCATCCATGGTACAAGTGTTCAAGAATTCCAAGAGGAATTCGATAAGAGGCGACGGTCACTTGAATTCGCCATTGAAATTTTCAGACACAGAGTAATTTTTATTTTTAAAAAATGGATAAAGTTCAAGAAATTCAAAACTTGAGTGCTATTTTAATTTTTAATTTTTGACTTGAAATTCGTAAACTGCAGAAATCTGTGGTCCTTTAATAATATATTTAATAATATAAGCTACAGCAAGTCTAGCTTGCGGAGGTGACCTACTAGGAGGTCACCTAAGGTAGCTCCTTACACATAACACATGAAAAAGTACTGGAGAAGAAATACAGTTTAATTTTTAGGTCAAAATAACGTTAAGATTACAGGTAGAAAACGCTGTAAAGGAAAAATTTTATAAATAAATGTTCATGTTCAAGATTGTTGACTAGACCGGAGGGCATCGTATCGGTTCTTGAACTTGTTGACCGAGTCGGCGTCAGTGACTGTAGCTGGCAAGGCGTTCCACTCGTTGACTATTCTGTTGGTGAATGTGTTAGCTCTCTGTAGACATTTGGTGGAGGCCTGGCCGGACAGTCTTCTTGCATGACCTCTGATACCCCCGGCGGGTCTTTGAAAACATAAATTTCATTTTTTTATGGAAGGCTCAAAAAAAAAAGTTTTTTATATAGGGGCTAAAATTAACTAACCTTTTAAAAAGTAGTAGTTCTTACAAACCCAGGTATTTGTTGATAAAATTTTAATAGTCTTTGAAATTAGGTATAGTGAATTTCAAATACATGTTTTTTTAGCTTTTTTACAATTAAAAAATTCATTCACACTTTTTTTAAAATAAAAATATACTTCAGAGTGTAGAAAATTTTATGCTCTTTCAGAATATATATAATTTTAAGGTATTTGAAATTTCAAATACAAATTGAACAAAAATTCTTTATTTTTTGATAAATTAAAATTAAAGTTAATAAAAAATATTAGAAAATATACTGCAACATAGTACAACATACTTTATTGCACCTTTTTTACCTAAAATAAAATTTTTATTTTATTTTTTTTTAGTAAATCAAATCAATAATCTATTTATATCTTATAGATGCTTTAGTTTTTTTCTATTTTCACATGAGAAAAATAATTTTAGATAAAAAGGTATGTTGCAGTATTTTTTCTAATATTTTTTATTAACTTTAATTTTAATTAACCAAAAAAATGAAGTATTAAATTTGTATTTGGAATTCACAATACCTAAAAATTATATATATTCTGAAAGGGCATAAAATTTTCTACACTCTGATGTATATTTTTATTTAAAAAAAAGTGTGAATCAATTTTTTAATTGAAAAAAGCCTAAAAAACACTTTTTTTAACTTGAATCGTATCTAGTCCAAGGGATCACTTGAGACCCAATTTTTCTTAAAATAAATTAGACAAAATTCTGAACAAATCTTTGTATTTACTTTTCTGAATTTTAGTTTTAGTTTATATAAATAAAGTCTCAAAATCATTTGATTTCTTTTAAATTTTGAATTTTTTTAATTTTATGGATAATTTATGAAATATTTTGATTAAATTTTAAACTCCATATCATTAAAAATTGTTAATATGTCATCAAAGTGAAAATAAAGATTCTTGATAAGCATTATTATTATAACTTTATAAAGAGTTAGTTATATTTACACCTCTGGGTTTTACGAATTGTTCTTCTGGGTTTTAACAAAATTTTACGAATTTCTAGTCGAAAATTAGAAATTCAGATAGCACTTGAGCTTTGAATTTTTTGAACTTTATTAAAGCAAATAAATAAACATGTGATGTAACTGCCCATATTTGTTGCCATGTCATTGACTAGCAAACAGTGATTCTTTAAATGGCATAACAATATAGATATGGGCAATTGACGATCTTTCCGGGTATCTTTTTTATTTTTTTTTAATTTAAATATGATGGTTAATGGTAAAAATTAGAATTTGATAGCAAATTAGAAAATTTGCATTTATTATTTCTTCTAGCAATTTTTTTCATTCATTCACAACTCTAGTAGTAAAAAAGTTATATCTTGGAAGACAGTTTTTTACATATTCTCGGATTTTCTTGCTTTTCCTTCTCAAGTCGTATCTTCTGGTATCAGGCATTTTGTTTAGGCTATAATTGATTACTGTTTACAAAATTAACTTTTTCCATATTGTTTACAATCTTAAACATTTGAATCAAATCACCTCGAAGTCGCCTTATTCTAGGATCAGTTAAACCGAGTTTCAATAAACGCTGTGAATATTCAATATCTTGTAAACTAGGGATTAACTTAGGAGCTATCCGTTGAACTTTTTCAAGTTCATTCAAATCTTTTTCATAAAATGGACACCATGTACAATTGCATACTTCAATTGAGGCCTGACAAAAGAACAATATAGTAATCTAATAATTTCCATCGTAGGGTATTTGAATGATTTTCTAATCATTCCAAGAATACGATTTGCTTTAGCAGTTGAACTTCTTACCTAGGCGTCCCATTTTAAATGTCTAAATCTCTTTCGTAATTTGATTTGTTTAGCAACTGGGTCTCAAACATTGTGTACTCAAATTCTGTGTTGTTGCGGCCGCAGTTTAACAATTTACACTTTTCAACATTTAGCTGCATTAACCAGTCCTTTGGCCATTTACAAACTTCATTAATGTCAGACTGTAAGGTTCGGTTTGAATTTATATTTTTGATTACAGCGCGTATCTTAGTATCATGGGCGTAGGCTTCGCATTTATTCTCAATTATTTCTAACATCGTCGTTTATTTAAATAAAAAGTAACGGACCCTAAACCGACCCTTGAGGTACTCCACTAGTGACGTGAGTCCAACTCGAAAAGGCTTCATCTAGTACTACTTTTTGGGAGCGGTCAGTTAAAAATGATTGTATCCACACAATTAAGCGTTTGCCAAAACCATAGCACTTAAGTTTGAGCAAAAGTTTTTGGTGTGAAACTTTATCAAAGGCCTTAACAAAATCCATATAGACCACATCGACTAGGCATCCTTTCAAAACTAATTGAGTAATAAATTAATACTTATAAATACATATAGGAGCTATTAACTCATAACAAGATTAGCTGTACCCAATGAGGAACATTCCTATTTAGTCAACAAAAATTGTCAATAAAGCTCACCTTAGTTTAAGCTTAATTCAATTTTTCAAAATTTTTTGACTGAACTACAAACTGCCTTAAAATTCATCAAAAAAACATTTTTATTAAAGTAAAATCTAAATTTTTTTGAAGAATGATTATCAGTTCACAGACTTAGAAATTGAAGCTGGAACTCCAGAAACATGTCTTTTTTCAGTTCATTCGAAGTCTTATATTTTTCCGAGCTATGAAGAAATTTTAAATGGAACAGAATTTAAAGTAATTATGGAGCTCGATGCTGACTATTGTAATTTTCACTTAAAATTTATGTTTTTTCTTAATAATTCATATTTTAAGATCCTTTCTTGAGAGGAGAGGAAATATATTTAATGTTTCACAACAATTTATGGTTCAGCAAAAAAAGAGATCAAAATTATAATTTTCTACGAACTTACAAGATGCCTACTCTTACATTTTATCAAATCAGAAATCCGGTAAATTTTTAATTGAGAAATTTGAATCAAATATAATATTTATTAATGGAAATTTGTTAAAAAACTTATTTAACTTTTTTTAACTTTATAAGATTTAAATATATTCAAAATCAATAGCACAAAAAGCACTTTTCAAATAAGTTAAAAATAAAACTTTAAAAATTACCTGAAAACCTTGCAAATTAACCCACTAGCTTCATAGTAAAAAAATGGTGGGGTTTCAAATTAGCGAAAATTATTTACCACTGTTAAAAAAAAATTAAAATTTATTTTAATAATAAAATTTAATAATAAACCATTTTAATAAAATTACCATAATTTTCGTAAATTTGCGGATTTGTTTATTAGGAACGGTATTTTACGTGAATTAACGTAAAATTTGGTAAACTTCTCGTAGCAAGGAATTTAGAAATTACCACATTATTATGCTGCAATTTTGATCTGATAAATACACCGTCATCTTTATTTTCTTTATTGACCAGTTTAGAACTTAAGAAAATTTTTGAAAAATAAAGCTTAAAAATATTTATTGTTTTTTCTCAATATAAAAACAATGGTTTAAAAAGCAATGTTTTGAAATATGAAAAATTCAAAATCATATTGGATTATAAAAAATGAAAGTTATCTGGTTTAAATATTTAAATTTTTTTTATTTTGGGAATAAAAATTTTTAGTTAAAATGACTTCGACTTGACAATTATTTTTTTATTTAAAGTCAGGTAATTTGACCACCCCAAAATTGATTTTTTTTTAAGCAATTTAACTCAACAAATATCATAGAATTAAAAAAGACTTTTATATACATAAAATCACCAAGTTTTATTATTTTTGAAAATTCCGTTCTTTTTGGAAGATAACATCCTTCGGTTTGACCTTTGGTCTTTTTGATTGAGTTGAAATAATAAATAATAGTAAATAATCTGTTTGTTAAAATTCAGGTTTTGTGTCTAAATTGTGCTAAATTTTGATTTAAATAACGGGTATTCAAAAAAGAATGTTCAAAATTCTAGGTGGCCTTTTTCTTTTAGTAAATCATGAGACAACTAGATTTTTTAATTTTCACAATTTTTTAATATTTGTTCATGTCGTAACTAATAGTCAAACAATTTATTTTAGCTAAATAATTTACGTTTAAGTAAAATATATACAAATTTTTTAATTTTAATAAAACTATTGTTAAAACCAGACTAGTTGTGTTATTTTTATAGCGAGTTAAAGGAATTCTTTGCTCATATACTTCTTCATGAATTCAAACCGAGTATCGATGCATTCAAATCAAAAAGTCGTGTAATTGACGAAGAGCATATTCAAGTTCTCCCATCAAAAATACATCCTAGTGTACTTAGCTCTTCTTTTGTTAGTTTGTCTAATGAGATTTCCTCTCTTATTTCATGTTATTTTACTAATGATGCTCTCTTAATGTTGCAAAATAACTTAAAAGCATTGAGATCACAGGGACAAACTATTCCTTGCAAATTATGTTCTTTGAATTGTGAATCAAAGTCTATTGTTTGTGGCTCTTGTAATTATTCTTTTCATTTAAAATGTGTTAAAAAAGCTTATGCTCCTAAGCTAAAAAAAATGGTATTGTGCTAATTGTAATGATAATTAATTAATTTTTACGTGTTAATCTCTTTTTTTATTTTTTTTATATTTTTTTACTTTCATTTGTGGCTTAATAAATAAAAAAATTCAAATCCACATCCACTTTTTGCGTGTATCAATTTTTCTTTATTTACCCATAAAATGTGTGAAAATAAACGTCATCTTTTCATAAATAGGAACAAATTTTTTTACTTGTCAAATTATTATTATTTATATTTATTTGTAATACTGTACCGAGCTATAGCTCCTTCAGATTAAAAAATAAAAATAAAAAAAAATAAAGTTAAATAAGATAAAATAAATTAAAAAAAAAATAAGTAGAAGTGTAATTAAAAAAAAATAAAATAGTTTAAAATAAAGGAAAATTAAAATTAAAATTAGCTTTCTTGAAATAGAGAGTAACAGATACATATCTTTAAATGTTTGATTGTTCAGGGAAAAAAGAAGAAATAGTTAGGTAGCAATTACACAAAGGAGTCGGGTATTCGATGTATCTTGATTCAAAACCTTCTTTGTATTCCTTCACCAGTCTGACAACCAATGGATTAAACTGACTCAACCCTGCTCCAACATATCTCTCACTCAACTCAAAAAGTCGATTGGAGACTGTTAGTAATTTAAGTTTATTTAAAGCCTCTTGATGTAATATATTTGAGGGTGTGTCGTATTTTAGATTTAGAATAGACCGAACAGCTGAATTTTGGATTACCTGTATTCTTTTAATATTAATTTCAGAGAATGAATTAAGACATGAAAAGGTATAATCCAAAATGGATCCAACTAAAGATTTGTATAGATTTCCTAAAGTTTTATAATTTAGACCCCATTTTTTATTGGATAAAATCTTTATTAAATTGAGCCTTGAATTACAACGTTCCTTAATTTCATCTATCATTGGTTTAAAATTTAATTTAGAATCCAATTTTAACCCAAGAAATTTTGTCTCTTTTTGTCTAATAATTTTAGTTCCATAGATCAAATTTTTGAACATTCTTTTTTGAAGACCGGTTAAATTTTGATTGAAAAACTTTTCAACTTCCAACCACTCTGTACTAATTAGAACCATTTAAAAAACAATTAGATAGTAATCAAAAATTTGATATTTGATTATGATGATGCGTCAGGTGAATTGAAATTCAAAGAGATTGGAAAAAATTTGGAAAGTCATTCGTCACAATTGAACTTGAAAAAATTTAGCATTAGAAAATCGCACAAAAATGAGCATTGGAGCGAAAACGGATTCTTACAAAACTCGAAAATTGCCCAAGCCAGTTATGTCAATGTTCTTCAAGGCATCGAAAAAGCCAAAAAAGACCGCTTCTTCATAATGCCATGCAATTTGGACTGGTCTTCGGCAAACAGCCGCCGTTTTTCTATTTCTCTAAATTACGGAAAATGTATTCGGTTCATTGCATCATCTTATGGAGACATTTTTCTGGTAATAGCAACCAACCCAAATGACGAGTACACGTGGTATTTCATTCAAATATCTTCGTATGGAGTAGCGTTTTACCGGGCCGGTCTTGTTGTCAAATACCGACTTGATCCTCGGTCTGGCTCCTTGAAAAATTCCGATTTATTCAGAAGATTTTTTATTTGTTTTAACTATGAGACTAGAGGTAAGCAAACAGGACTGTATGTTCAATACGGAATCATAGAGGGATACGACTCTAAAGAAAAAGTGCATTTGTACTATTTTGATGCAAAGCCAATTGAGCCAAGGTACTATATGTTTGGCAGCTATGACTCGAAGATTTTCATCTATGACATTACTGTCAATATTCTTAAGTCTGATGAGGAGGCTTTGCTAAGATGCTCAGAAGACTTACAAAATATTTATGATCAAAAACGATGCATGGACTTGTGTCATGATGTTTGTGTTGGATGCTTTAAGGCAAATAGTAGCACTAGTTGTGTAAAATGCAGATATGACTCAATAGTTCAAGATGGAGGATTAATTTGTTTGGACAGCTGTCCGTTTGGCTACGAATTGGATCCGAAAATGAAGACATGTGTGGACATTGACGAATGTTCTCGTAATGACAGCTTTGTTATTTACAAGAATAGGTTTAAAAATGACATTTACAAATGGAAAAGATGTGATTCGATTTCTGGTCTATGCATCAATACAATCGGGAGCTATGAGTGCAAGTGCCAAGATGGATACGATGGTGATGGCTTTAGTTGCCAAGATGTGGATGAATGTGACTATGAGAACACAGATAGCTCTTTGATTGCCGAGTGTGGCCAAAATTCAGTATGCTTGAATAAAAAAGGCGCATATGAATGCCAATGCTTGGATGGTTTTGAAAAAATTGGACAAAAATGTGTAGATGTAGACGAATGCAGGTTGAATACGCATGAGTGTCAGACAAATGCTTATTGCATCAACAAAATTGGGTCGTATAAATGTCTGTGCAATGTAGGCTTTAGAGGAAATGGCATATACTGCGAAGGTACAGTAGTTTTAATAATTAATGGCTCTGGCTAACGGGTATAGAATAAAAAATGGCACAAAATTAATTTTATTATAAAAAAAATTTTATTTAACTAAGGCTTTAAATTTTTTTTTAAATTATAACCCTCCTATTTTGAAAAAATAATATCACTTAAGGTATTGAACTCCATTACGACGTATTATATCGAGCCTAGAGCGAACACTTTTGACATGGTCTTGTACAACCTTTGGGTCGATATTGCTCAGGCAAGCTCCAATTTTGTTTTCGAGTTGCCTAAGATTTTTTGCCTTCCAATCACCCTCATAAACTTTAGCTTTCAAATTTCCCCAAAAATCTTTGATTGGTCGTGCTTTTGGTTCGTTTGCTGGATTCACTTCTTTGGAAACAAACCTTATATTTTTATCTAACATATAATTCTGTACCAAATTGTTATTATGAGATGATGCTAAGTTGGGCCAAAATACATAATTGCCATCCTGATAATATTCTTTAATCATTGGTTCAAGTCGTTTCTTAATACACTCTCTAAGGTAGACATGTTAATTGACCGCTAAACCAGAAGGTACAAAATATGGTTCACTTATTCCGCGTTGTGAAATAGCCAACCAGACCATTAATTTTTCTTCAAATTTTTTAACGTACTTTTTTACGCTCTACAGCGTCTTGCTTACGTTACTGCTATAAAAAATATCATTCCCTGGCAGCGCGGTGTTACCAAGAGTGAAATAAGTTTCATCATTAATTATAAATTCATATCTGCTGTATTTAAAAAGCATTCGACGACATTTTGGCCTTGCTGCCTTCTCTTGGTTAGCATTTAAATGAGGTCTCTTGTGTTTTTTATACTTTTTGATGTTTGTATACTTTTTTTTAAATCTTTCCCATATAAGTATAGTGGCAATTTAACTTTCTAGCCACTTTTCTTTGCGAACGACCCGATTTATGATTGAAATAGGCTCTAAGTTTGGCCAGCATTAGTTTCGTCGCTATTTTAGCAGGTCTACCACTTCCTTTTTTTCTCATGAAAGTTTTATCTTTTTCTATAATATCTAGCCAACGATAAACAGAACGTTTTTTGTATCCAAGACCAGTGAATCGCCTAACAACTTCAGCATTTGGCAAATTTTGGTTAGTTTTTACAAAGTTGTACAAATCTTTTTTTTTTACTAACAACTTATCGAAAATTCAACTTTTTGAAATAATTTTTTTTTATTTTAAAGCTAGGATCAGTCTGATTTTAAATCTTGAAAAAAATTTGGAAAGGTCTTGTCCACTCTTATAGAAAATTAAACTTAACTTTTGTGCCATTTTTTTTCTACACCCGTTAGTCCTCACTAATAAAATACTCTTCCCCTAAATGAAAAATTTTCAGCACAAACATAACTCGACTAAGACTAAAACTGCGTTTCACAAATTAAAAAACTTCTAATCACAATTTTTTTCATAAATTTTCAAAACTGTTCAACACAAATCATAAAACTTATTTATTTATTTGTTTATCTGTGACGAGCTAATAATCCTTTAGATTAAAAAAAAAATTAATAAAATAAATGAAGCTAAAAATTGGGTAGAATATAAAAATAAAAAAAGATAAAAAATATAAAGTTTAAATAAAATAACACAAAAATAAGTAAATTTCCATAAAAAATAATTAGTTTGAAATGTTAATTAAATGTAGATAAAACTTCTTACTGATTTTTTTTATGTTTCCACTAAAACGGCGAGTGCTAATTCATTAACTAAAATTACTGATTTTTCACCAATTTTACTAGATGAACAAAAAAAACCTTTGAGAAATTTCATACCAAGCTTCCTATACAAAAAGAAAAAATTTTTATGACTTTTGTTCTCACTGTCAAAAACTTGTTCTGTAGATGAAACAAAGTAAAACAACTTTTGTTTTACCTTCTGCTGAAGTCTGCAAAATTGCACCCTATTTAAAAGTACTAAAAATAAAACGCAATTAATTTGCACAGATTTTGCAGACTTCCGCAGTTGGTAAAACAAAAGTTGTTTCACTTTGTTTCATTTACAGAACAAGTTTTTGACAGTGAGAACAAAAGTTATAGAATTTTTTCTTTTTGTATTGGAAGTTTGGTATAAAATTTCACAATGCTATCCAATTATTTAATCAATTTAAAAATGTGAATTTATGTAAATATCAAGTTTGATGCTAGTTTTTCCAGTTTTTAATTAAATTTTAAAAAAAAGATTTTTTGCATTCGAAGGCTTTTTAATTAGAAATTAGATTATTTAGCTTAGGTTTTTCACCAACATTCATACCATAATATTCTAACTTATCTAAATAATGTTCTAATTTAAAAAAAAATTTAAATTCTACCACCTGTGAAATAGCGACATCTTTGTCGATATCACTGGATTAGTTAACTAACTAAACCTTGAGCGTTTAAGTTAGAATGGAGCATAAATAGTTGCTTTAATACGCCTAACGGGAGATCAGATAGACGGGCCCATAGTTACTTATGTAAACATTACACCACCAAAACAGCTTTATCTAGCTCAAAGAATTGCTGAAATTAAACTAAAACGTCGATCAGCTGATTTTTTATAATTTCAATCAGAGTAGTTAAAAATCCCAAATTAAAGTCTAAGTCATTAAAATTAAAGTCCATAGTGGCACTTGAACTTGACTTGTTACTTTTAAACAACTTTGATTTTAAATCGATTTAGAAAATTAATAAGAATAATATCAGTTGTGAAAACTAGCAAAATAATTTTGATAATTTTATCGATTTAAAGGTAAATCAAAAATTTAAATAAAACAAGAGGATCAAAAAAATCAATTAGAGGCTATTTATTTATTTATTAATATTAAATTAACCTCCTTTAAGGAGAAGTAAAAGTAAAATTTATTTTTAGAAAAATATAAAAAATATTACATAAAAAAAAAAAAAAAAAAATAGATAAAAATAATAAAAAATTCATTTCAGTTCAGAAAAAAAAGATTAGGAGAGAAATTATTACGTTTGACATGGATTTTAATCATATTTTAATAACTCCTTCAAAAGTTGTCTATAATGTTGTCTATAATGTCTAATTAGAGACTATGAATTAAAAATAATAAAAATGATTTTTTGATTGAACCAAATTAAATTGTAAGGACTAGCTCAAAAGTTATATATGTAAGCATATTACTGTAATTGCTTTACATAAAAAATAAATTACAATATCGGAAAATACTATGATACGGTTATAGGTTCAAAGTCTAAGCCTGGAAGGAAAAACAAGGCTCAAGATTGGCATATAATTCAAAATAATTAATTATTTTTTATTTTATATTTTATTTTATTTTCATTTTTTGGTGCTAATTATATTGTTTTAATAGTCTCTATGATAGGGAAGCATCGAATTATCAGCAAAACATCAGTGTTTTAAAAGATTTATTGGATTATAATAACTCAACAGAGAGCTCAAATTCATTAATATTGACTGATGTGAATTTTAATGAACATATTAGCTAAATAAAGCTAAGTTTATAAAAAAATAATAATTAAATAATTTAATAATAATTAACTTTTAATTCAACCACGAATTTTTAATAAGTCTTTAGAAAATTCGTCCAAAATCAGCTTTAAATTAAACTGAAGTGAATTATTGACTTTAACTAGTTATGAAAATAACTCAACTTTTTTTATTAACTCAAGCCATTATTTTAATTAACTCAATGCAAATTTTTTTTTAAATAGGTATGTACGTATGCATGGTGTCGTGCTTCTTTTTATTTATTTGTATAGAACAGCATTACTAGCTTTTAGCTTTACTTCAATGTCCTCTCTTTGCTGAATGTGCTAAAAATACGAATAAAATACGAAAAAAAATTGAGTTATTTTGGTAACTAACTCAAGTCAAACATTCACTCCAGTTTAAATTGATATTCTTTTGAATAGATTTAAAATTATTTTTAAATTAAAAAATATTATCCAGCAGATATTTTTGTGTACAATTTTGTAGGCATTCTTTAAATAAATTGTATAAAAATTCAATTCATTTTTTTTTCAACAAAAAATTTGTGTTAAAAAGTTTTTAATTGTGGGCAACCATTTATCTCATTAATTTATTAAATTTTTTCAAGAAATTTAATTCTTAATAAATTAATTTTATTATTTAAACATTTATGAAATATTTTTTTAGATATAAATGAATGTGATGCAAAGCTAGCTAAGTGTCCGCAAAATTCAGAATGTCACAACACAATAGGTTCTTATGCGTGCAGTTGTAACAAAGGTTTTAGGCCGGAGAATGGCAATTGTGTGCCTTTGTTAGCTGAAGTTCAAGCAACTCAAGTTTCAGACCAGAAAAAACAATCAAGTTGTGATCAAATGGGCACAAAAGAACAGTTTATCTATTGTACGTTTAAGAACGAGTGTGACAAGAAATCAGATTGTATTTATGATTTGCATTCAAGAAATTATACATGCAAGTGTTGGCCTGGTTACATCGGAAATGGATTCAAATGCTACAGTTGAAATTTTTGTTTTTAAATTATCAAAATTAAATTATTTTTTTTGTTTAAGATTCAAAAATTTATTTTAATTCAAATGGTAAAATTTGCAGAAATATTGGCTACAACCAGATCGAGATCATTTGTTTATAGCTGTTGGTTAAAGTATTGAATATAAACACATTAGATCATTTGACACAGGTGTTTATATCAAGCAAATTAATCAATATTTTAAGCACCTTTTTTAAATTTGAAATTTACGTCAACAAAATACCAAATTGAGTTTTGAGTGCTGTTTAAATTTAATTAAATTTTTTTTTTTAAGAATAAAATTTAAAAAATATTTTTTTAATTTCTGTATCCATCAGAGATATTGGTTTTTTTGTTTAAGATTCAAAAATTTATTTTAATTCAAATGGTAAAATTTGCAGAAATATTGGCTACAACCAGATCGAGATCATTTGTTTATAGCTGTTGGTTAAAGTATTGAATATAAACACATTAGATCATTTGACACAGGTGTTTATATCAAGCAAATTAATCAATATTTTAAGCACCTTTTTTAAATTTGATATTTACGTCAACAAAATACCAAATTGAGTTTTGAGTGCTGTTTAAATTTAATTAAATTTTTTTTTTTAAGAATAAAATTTAAAAAATATTTTTTTAATTTCTGTATCCATCAGAGATATTGGTTTTTTTGTTTAAGATTCAAAAATTTATTTTAATTCAAATGGTAAAATTTGCAGAAATATTGGCTACAACCAGATCGAGATCATTTGTTTATAGCTGTTGGTTAAAGTATTGAATATAAACACATTAGATCATTTGACACAGGTGTTTATATCAAGCAAATTAATCAATATTTTAAGCACCTTTTTTAAATTTGATATTTACGTCAACAAAATACCAAATTGAGTTTTGAGTGCTGTTCAAATTTAATTAAATTTTTTTTTTTAAGAATAAAATTTAAAAAATATTTTTTTAATTTCTGTATCCATCAGAGATCTTGGTTTTTTTTGTTTAAAATTCAAAAATTTATTTTAATTCAAATGGTAAAATTTGCAGAAATATTGGCTACAACCAGATCGAGATCATTTGTTTATAGCTGTTGGTTAAAGTATTGAATATAAACACATTAGATCATTTGACACAGGTGTTTATATCAAGCATATTAATCAATATTTTGAGCACCTTTTTTAAATTTGATATTTACGCCAACAAAATACCAAATTGAGTTTTGAGTGCTGTTCAAATTTAATTAAATTTTTTTTTTTTAAGAATAAAATTTAAAAAATATTTTTTTAATTTCTGTATCCATCAGAGATCTTGGTGATAATAAAAAATCTTCATAAAAATCAGATTTTTTTTTGTCCATCATAGGGATACTTGACAAAAAAGTGTTTGTTAATTTACGACGTACTCTACAAGTTTACATCATATAAATAACTGAAGAGTATAGCGAGTAAATTTTTAATTTTGCACATATAGGGAACGCCGGCTACAGTAACTAAGTATACAGTCCGGAGCTGAATGTGCTGAATATATTGTTATCTAGTGTTAAGTATTGCTCAGTCATATGCTTGTCAAGTTAAAATTTTCACTTTAAAATCAACAAAAACATTCATCACCGCAATACCTGAACACTCGGACTCAATGGAATTGAAAAAAAAAATATTTTTTTTTTTAAAGTTATTTATTTAAATCAAGGACCGCGATTCTTATTGATAAAAATTTATGATCCCAATTTTTGCTGCAACTCACGAGCTTTGAGTTTTTCCAATTTGGCAATTTTGGCCAGCGATTTAGCGCCCAAAATACCACCGCCAAAGTGACGTCTCATTTCTTCGTATCGTTCATTGAAATTGGTCTTGCACACTTGGGCTATTTTATCCAAATTGGTCATGTCTTCTGGATTTACATTGCTCAAAGCCACAGCGGTACAAGTCTTGCGACGGACAACTTGTCCCAATCTTGCTTTGCCTTTTACAATGCAGTATGGAACACCCATTTTTTTGCACAAGGCGGGCAAAAATAAAACCATCTTAGAATTAAAAAATTAGTCAAAAATAAATAAAATTTTGGAAATTTTTTTTGCTCATTAAAAAAAATTTTTCTTCATTTAATTTCAGGTGAAGAAATTCAATCAATAATAATCATAGCAATTTTTTTGTTTTTATCAATGAACAAAGCTCACCTCAATTGGGTCAACGTCGTGGGCGATGACAACCAATTTGGCTTTTTTTTTTTCCACTAAAGAAGTGACAGTGTTGACACCGGTGCGCACCACCAATGGTCTATTGGTGGCTTTGTCCTCTTTGCCTTCAGCTCTCGCTTTAGCTCTCTGGAACAAACGAGCTCTCTTGTCTTTTTTGTTCTCTGGTCTATATTTGTCCAAAAGCCTAAATAGCTGACTGGCTAGTTTAACAAAAAATTGAACATTAGCTCTAAATAACATCCCTCAGAGATCTTGGTGATAGAGAAGTCTTCATGATGAGTTCTGAACAATTGTATCATCACAGGGATGTGTGTGTGTTGATTAAAAAGACTTTAATTACCTGTTTGACGGTCCAAGGTTGATGTGAATTGGTTGATGGATGGTGGCACTTTGAGTCTTTTGAGGAGGATGGCCTTTTGTCTTTGCAAGCGGATGTATCGGGGCCATCTCATAAAACGGGTCAAGTCTCGCTTTGGTTGAATGTTTTGACCTGTTCGAAATAAATTTATTTAAATTTTTTAATTTTCCAAAAATGCTCAGTCATATGCTTGTCTGTTTTGAGATTATCATTTAATTCAAATGTGAACAATTCATCACAGCATTGGTAAACACAGAAAAAAAGTGACTCTTACCGATGCCAAAGTTTTTTGGTCGTTTCTCGAACAATGGGTTTACAACTTTTTTGGCTTCTTGCACTTTTGCCTTTAGGGGAGCAGCGGCGATTTTGGATTTGCCTTTTTTGCCACCTTTGGTCGGCTTTTTGGCTGCTGGTTTAACTGGCTTTTAAAAAATAGAATGTTAATCGATCGATTGAATAAGATATTCATTTTTGAAAAAGCTAGGTGCACAATTGTGGTTGATAAATTGAGAAAAAAAAATACTTGCACTCACCATTTTCTTTTTCTAAATATTCAGCTCTATTTAGTTTTCGTAGAATGTGTCTTGTAAATAGCTTAAAGAAAGAGTGCACTAAAATTTGAGGTGCTTGGTGAATGCATTGAATTTGGTTTGCATGCTGTCGAACCTTCAGTTTTGAAAGTCTGCAGATTACTTTTTTAAATTCTGAACTAGTAAATTTTCAAATTTTTGCTTGTATAGAACAACTAGTTAGAGTTTTAAAAAATAGCGATTCAAAAATTTATTTTATTTAACTTAACTTTTTCTCAATATTAAATTGAAAAAAAACTTTAATGATGTAATGAGTAAAGCATAATTTTTTTTGTGTTTTTAATAAAAAGCTAGTCAAAAACTTTTTTCTGATAAATTTCTTGATAAATTAAAAAAAATCTAAAATAGTTGAATCAAATGTAACTTTTCTTGAAAATCTTAATTTAACAATAGAAGCACCAACGAGTCAAAATGACTCTTTATTGATTTTTGGTCTCTAAAAATCAAGTCAATTTTTTTTAATTGAGCATGAATTTTTTTTTTCAGCATAAAAATAAGAAAAATTTCTAAAATTAATTAAATTCATTTAAAAAAAATTTAAAAATATAATTTATCCTTTATTTTTTATAACGAGTCATTTCGACTCGTTTTGGTGCTTCTAGTACTATCTACTTGTTTTTGCGTAAGGACATATTTTTTTTGGTAATGTGAAATTTTAGTACAAAAATTACAGTACAAAACGTAAAAAGTTTATAATTTTTTTTCTAATTGTGCAAAAATGGTTTTGTAAAAGAGTACAATATTGTACAAATTTGTACAAACGAATTCCAAGCTCTGCACAAACTCTGCAATTTTCTGTAAAATGCATACCATCAAAAAATATTTGATTAAACTATGCAATAAATTGCAGAATTTGTGCAGAGCTTGGAATTCGTTTGTACAAATTTGTACAATATTGTACTCTTTTACAAAACCATTTTTGCACAATTAGAAAAAAAATTATAAACTTTTTACGTTTTGTACTGTAATTTTTGTACTAAAATTTCACATTACCAAAAAAAATATGTCCTTACGCAAAAACAAGTAGATAGTACTAGAAGCACCAAAACGAGTCGAAATGACTCGTTATTTAAAATAAAGGATAAATCATTTATTTTATGCTAAAATTTATTGAAATTACTGAATTTATTGAATAAAAATGATAAATTATTAAATTTTAGTCTCTTCTTTGACTTTAAAAAAAAACACCAACGATCAATTGCATTTTTTACAAATACTCTCTTCTTTTTTTGTACAAAATCCCTACAACGCTTTTTTATATTTTGAACAAAAATTTGTCGCTTTATAATTACCACATAAACGAATTCGACATGACACACGTATAGGAGATAAATTCTCCTGATTTTCTTGACTCAAACCCCTTTTAAGGGCGCTCTTATGGTTGTCAGATGAAGTTGGAGCTGAAGTTTGTTTGTAATTACTTTCGATTTTTTCAAAATGAAAGAAACGTTTCATTGATTAGTTCATTTCATTCAATAATTTATCATTTTTATTCAATAAATTCAGTAATTTCAATAAATTTTAGCATGAAATATATGATTTATCCTTTATTTTTTATAACGAGTCATTTCGACTCGATTTTGTGCTTCTAGTGTTAAAAACAAAATACATTATAATTCTTTAAAAATTTTTGAATATTTTTATGTATAAAAATAATTTGAATTGTAATTTTAATTTTTTTAACTTGAACAAAATGAGAAATAGCTCGCAATACATAAAGGAAAATTTATTAGAAGAGAGTTTGTTTGGGAGAGGATTTGCCTGTGCTAATCTTAAAGACGGAAAGATTTTGTTGCTTTTTCGTAAAGAAGACGCTCTCAGCTTTCTAAAATGGTATAGAAAGTCTTCCGCCAAAAAGATAAACACCATGAGCCAAAAATCCTAAGATAAACGCCAATACCCTTTACAAACACTTTTGAATTTTGAGGTTTTTTGGAAAATGAAGGCATTGTGAAATTTCATACAAAACTTCCAATACAAAAATAAAAAATTTTTATAACTTTTGTTCTAAATGTCAAAAACTTGTTCTGTAAATGAAACAAAGTGAAACAACTGTTGTTTCACCTTCTGTGAAAGTCTGCAAAATCTGTGCAAATTAATTGCGTTTTATTTTTAACACTTTTACATAGGATGCAATTTTTCAGAATTCTCACAGATTTTGCAGACTTCCACAGAAGGTGAAACAAAAGTTGTTTCACTTTTTTCAATTTACAGAACAAGTTTTTGACATTTAGAACAAAAGTTATAAAAATTTTTTATTTTTGTATTGGAAGTTTTGTATGAAATTTCACAATGCCGAAAAAGAATCTAAATTTATTTATTTGTTTATCTATACCATACTATAGCTCCTTCATATTAAAGTAAAAAATCAAATAAAAGTCAAATAAGATTAAAACAAGAAAATTGTTCAGGAAAACAAGAATAAATGACAAGGTAACAATTATACACTGGAGTTGAATATTCAATATATATTGATTCAAAACCTTCTCTTTATTCTCCCATCAGTCAGACGACTAATGGAATGATATGACTCAGTCCTGCCCCGACATATCTCAACAAAGACTGTTAGTAGTTAAAGTTTATTAAAGGTCTCGTGTTGTAAGATGTTGGAGGGAGTATCATATTTTAGATTCATAATAGATCGGACTGCTAAATTTTGAATAACTTGTATTTTTAAATGTTAGTTTCCAGAAATTAATTAAAACAAGGAAAGGAACAATCTAAAACTGATTCTTTTAGGGACTTGTATAGTTTTTCAAATGTCTGCTTACCTTTTTTTCATCCATTGACTTTCTCAAATTTAAATTTTTTTGTTTTTGTTTCAAAAAAACTAGAACTTTTTGTTACAAATGTTGTTGAATGAACTACGATTGCTGAATTATCAGCCTTAGAATTAATGATGAAAAAAGAATTTTAAGCACCAGTCTTTAAATGATTCATAGAATTTGATATTGTGCATTTTTTATTTAGATAAATTAGTTAATAAGATGACAAAAAAAGCCTTGATTTTTATATTTCAAGACTAATCAGAAGTGTCCTAGTTATTGAAAACTGGTTTACACTTCATTTATTTGATTTATATTTAAAATGGGTGAGGATTTATAACAAATAAAAAATGCAAACCTAAAAAAACAACGCAACGCATTAATTTATGTAATTTTATTTATGCGTTTTTCGTCATTTAAAAAAATGCTTTTTTATAAAAATGATCAACAATTAGATTATTTGAAAAAATAAAACTCTTATATATGTCAATTTTTGAACAAAGTGCATATAAACCAAACTGCTATGATTGTAAATTGAAAGCTTGAGTCTCGCCTCAAATTTCAATTTTTAAAAAAAAAAGGATAATTCTTTATTTGTTAATATAAATTTTTGATTGATCGTTTAAGATCTTTATTCAATTCTTAGATAAAGATTCTTGCTGATATAGTAAAGCTATATTATGATTAGTACAGCTGATTAGCTGAAAAATTGTGATTAATAAAAACATTTCATTTTGCTTTATTTTTCTTTTTGAAAAGGCTTATTAAATTCATTGAAATTTTTTTCTCGATAGATCCATAGCTTCCTATGACTTATCATTAATTAGGAAATTTAGCCTAAATCTGAATATTTTTTTGTATCGAAAAAAATTTGTTAAATAATTTATATGTTCAAGCTGAAATTTGGCTTCTGCTGAATTGTGTATATTTATTCTTTAATTATGGATGCAAATTTCAAAGATAATACAGCGTTTTTGCACTAGCTGAATATAGATTTAACAAATTTGTTTTCAAAGCTAATTTACTCTTATATGAATTGGCAATACTCGTCAAGGGAAAGTATTGCAGCTTTGATGGACTTGGATAACCATATCGTGAGGGATAAAGTGATTATCTGCGAAAGACTAAATGCTTTTTTTTCTCAGTGTTCGAGCCACCGACTTTGAGAGAAGCTGTCATTACCGTGAAAGCTAATTTTAAAGTAAAAGCTAGACCTGATCCAAGTTTTTCAGTTGAGGACGTAGTGACTCCGAACAAGGTATTGGCGAAACTAAAAAAGTTGAACACCGACAAGTCAGCCGGAGTTGACCAAGTTTGCACACATGCTCTAAAGGTGTGTGCTGAGTCAATGGCAGAGCCCCTCTCGTTCCTCTTCTGCCAGCCCTTGATCACGTCGGATGTTCCTGCTGAATGGAAAGTAGCTAATGTGCCGCCAATTCATAAAAAGGGGAGCAGAACGATGGTAAAAAACTACCGCCCGGTCTCCCTGACCTCTGTCCCATGCAAAGTTTTGGAATCACTCACCAAGGACTACATTGTGAAGCACATCGAGAAGAACAATCTCATCACGGATCAACAGCATGGCTTCATGGCTCACAAAGCTTGCGGAACCAATCTTCTAGAAACCTTAATTAAAATTCTGCACTTACAAAGATTTTAAATAGATTTAAAATTCTATTCTTAATAAAGTTCAAAAAAAAAATTAATCTAAGGAAAAAAATTGTTAGACTCGAAAAAGGTTTTCTTTCAGAAATATAAACGAAATTAAAATATTGCAAATACAATTTCATTAAACAGTGTCTTTGATGAAACGGTAACTACAATATTATCAAATATAAGGTAAAAATTAAAAAAATGTAATTTTTTATTTTTTCCTTTTTTTTTTTTGAAAAAGTTTTGAATCAAAATAAAATGAATAATCTGAATAATCTAAATAACTTTATTATTATTTGCCTATTCTTATACAGTGCCTTTAAAAAAAGCGCAGTATGTGCTAGATTACGTAATTTTACATTATTTTTATTAAGCTTACGTAATCTTACGTGAATATTAGTCGTTAAGGATGTGTAATTTTACGAAAAATTACGTAACCTTACATTAAAATATGTAACTTTTTGTAAAATCGTTCTAGAATGCTTACGGCAAAAAAAAATAGGATTCTGGTAAGAAAAATATAAAATTGGCTTCTTTTCCAAAATATTTAATTAATTTCATAAAAATAAAAATAAAAAAAATTCAACATTCCTTACCTTTTCTCACTTAATTTTACGTAAAATTACACAATTTTTGGTAAAATTTTTTAATGAAAATATAAATAATCGAAATAATTAATAACAAAAGAATAGTTTTAAATTTTTCGACAATCTTTATTTACTAATAAATTCATATTTTTCATCAATATGTATTTAAAGTTAATGGATATTGTAGTTTAAAACGGTAGTGGATAGTCGAATAATTTAAAACTATTCTTTTGTTATTAATTATTCGATTATTTATATTTTCATTAAAAAATTTTACCAAAAATTGTGTAATTTTACGTAAAATTAAGTAAGAAAAGGTAAGGAATGTTGAATTTTTTTTATTTTTATTTTTATAAATTTGATAAGAAATAATGTCTTAAAAAATTGAATTATTTTAGAGGTTCATTCAAAAGTTATAAGGATTTTAAATGTCATTAAGATATCAAAATGGGTTATTTTGTACTATTACTGTGTCCTTTTGTTAAGTTTATAATTAAAATTAATTGTTTTAATTAAATTGGGTGGTGTATTAAATTAAAAGTATTCATAGAAAACAAATTTAAAAGAATCTTCAGAACCAAACTAACAACCAAATGAAAGAAAATTGGGAACGACTATTTCATAGAAAAAACACACAGAAATGATAACTCAACGAAAAATATTATTCAATATTTTTCAAATATTTTTGCTAATTTTCTTTTTTTATTTGGTTGCTAGTTTGATTTTGAAGATTTTTTGAAGCTTTTCCTAAATTAATTTTTTTTATCAAATGTTCGTCGAGTTTTTTTTTTATGAATTTGTTAATTCTATGAAATTTGTTTTCTGTGATTTAATTCACCACCAATAAAACTAGCAAAATGTAAATTGGATAATTTAAATTTGTATGATTCTTCTTATTTTGTGACTTTTTTTCCATGAAATGATCTTACCCCTTTTCAATTTTAATTTGAATTTGCTTTGACTGATTACAGATAAACAAATATTAATAATAAATAAAATCTAAATGAAAAAAATAAATAAATTTAATATAAATTAATTTATTTATCATATATTTTTTTTATATATTTATAATTTATTTGCTTGGCAAGGAAAATTAAAAATCTAAATGCTAAAATACTAAAGATAAATTATTTTTGAGCCTTTGCATACTCATCGTTCAACGATCTGCCAATAATCAAGCGCCTTATTTCGCTGGTGCCAGCTCCAATTTCATACAATTTAGCATCTCTTAGAATTCGACCAGTCGGATAGTCATTTATGTATCCATTGCCACCCAGTATCTGAATAGCATCCAAGGCAACTTGTGTCGCTTTTTCAGCCAAATACAAAATCACACCAGCACAATCCTTGTTGCTTACAATTCCATTGTCGGCCGCTTTGGCAACATTATACAAATAAGCTCGGCTAGCATTTAATGTGGTATACATGTCGGCCATTTTTCCTTGTAGCAACTTGACAAAATTACTTTTTGTTCTAAATGATATTCTTTAAATAATTTACTTGAAATTGTCCGATCGGCTGTCCAAACTGTTTTCTCATGTGAGCATACTCAAAAGAAATATCACAAGCAGCTTGCATTAAGCTTAAGAAATAATTTTACATTTTTGTTTGAAAAATTCTTATAAATGAGATAAAAATTCACCCCAAAGGTCCTGCTGCCAGAACAAGTCTTTCCAAATCTAGACCACTCATCAGAACATACACCCCCTTGTTTTCTTGGCCAACTAAATTTTTAGCCGGAACTTTACAATCTTCAAATACCAGCTCACAAGTGTTTGATCCCCTCATTCCGAGTTTGTCCAATTTGGGCATTTTCTTGAACCCTGGCATGTCTTTTTCGATCAAAAAAGTTGAGATTCCGTGTTGTGGTTTGGATGAATTGTGGCTCGTTTTGGCATACACTAGAAGAACATCCGCATCTGGTCCGTTTGTAATCCAAAATTTATGCCCATTCAAAACATAATAATCTGCTTTTTTTTCTGCCTTTAATTTCATTGAGACCACATCGGAGCCCGCATTTGATTCACTCATTGCTAAAGCTCCTATTAACTCACCGCTAATTAACTTAAATTTTATTTTGCAAAATTTAAAAAAAAATAAAATTAAGTAAATTTTTTACTTTTGGCAGATATTTTTGTTTTTGTTGTTCATTTCCATTTCGATTAATTTGGTTAATGCACAGATTGGTATGAGCTCCATAGCTTAGAGCTACTGCGCCACTGCCCCTGCTTATTTCTTCCATTATCAAGCAGTGTTCGAAATATCCTAAGTCTGAGCCGCCATATTCACTGGCCACTGTAACACCCAAAAGCCCCATTTCTCCCATTTGTTTATAAAATTTCTTTGATGTAAGAAAATGGAAAAAATTTTAAATTAGTTTTGTTAATAAAGAACAAATTACTCGCATTTCCTTGAAGTCATTATCTTTGTCTATTTGCTGGGCCTTTGGCGCCAATTCGTTTTGAACAAAGTTGAAAACAGTTTCTCGCAATTGTTTTTGTTCATCATTTAAGCCAAATACATCGTCATTAATGGGATAAAAGCGAGTGCTTCGAAAAGAGGAAGTGGTATGTATGCAACGAAATTTGGAAAGATTGACTCTCTGAATCGACCTAATCAAACTATTCATTTTTTATAAAATATTTAATTCAATTGGCAAAAGTAAAGCTCGATTTAAGGCGTGTTTAAAATATTACATTAATTTCAATTTTTATAAACTATAATTTATTTTTGAATAAATATATTCCAAATATTTTGTCTCAACTAATTTTATTTTTGCATTTATATATAAAATCAAAAAAAAATAAAAAATTCCCATTTTTTTTTATTTAACATTTGGCTTATAAAATAATTTGGATCAAATTTTTACTAAATTTTAAGGCATTTAATTTTTAATTATTTTATTTTCAGTGATCTCAGTGATGCAATCAGAAATCTAGATGAATAGCCTAAAAATAAATAGCCTTTTTTTATTAGTTTACTGTTTTTATCTTAATCAGTTGTATCTTTAAGACTCATTCTTCAAAAAACTTTGTCAAGAGTCAAAGTCAATTCAAGACTTTGACTTTTTGAGATATTTTTTTAGATTTTTGTAAGAGAAATCTATTGATTTCGATTTAAATTACAGTGGTGATTTGACACGTGGTTGTGAGGTAAAATTACGTAATTTAACGTTAATTTACGAAATTTTACGTAAAATTTGGTAAACCTGAAAGGGCCAAAAAAGACCATTTTTTTCGTTTTTTAATAAAATTTTTGAAAAGATTTGAAAAAAAATTTTTTTCACTTTTTAAAACATGTAAAAAAACAAAATTTAATTAAAAAATTATTAGAAAATGTAAAGAAATTTGTTTCGAAAGCAAGTGGTTTTCAAGAAGCGTGGAATAAGGCTGCAAACTCTTTCAAAACAGATAGTTCAATTACGTAATAAACAAATAAAAATTAAATTTTTTTTTATTTTAAAAAGTGAAATAAAAGAATTAAAGAAAATTTTACTGTCTTTAACATTTTTTTACTTTTTTTACGATTTTTTACTTAAAAATAATAAAAATTTACGTAATTTTGGTAAATTTTTTTTTTTCAAATTTTCCTAAAAATTTTATTGAAAAACGAAAAAAATAATCTTTTTTTGGCACTTTCAGGTCTACCTTTAATCACAATAGCTACTCCGTCTCGATATCTAAAGCGTGATTTAATAATTGATTGATAATTTTTAAAGTCAAAATAAATATTAATTTCACTCAAATTAATTTTTATATCATTGAGCAAAACAATGTCTAGACAGTTCTGGACTAAAAAAAATTTCAAAAGTTAAAACTTACTGGATAGATGAAAACAATTCCAATGTTAAACTAAATAAACTAAATCTAAATCGGGGTTGTGAAGTTCGTTTCAATTCGATCTTTTCAATTCAGAAAAATTTGAATAACTTTTTAATTAAAAAAGATAATTTAGTCCTGAAAAATGCTTAATTATGAGCAAATTTGCTTAATGCAGTAAAATAAGTCTGCAAAGTACTCTGCAATTTTCTGCATTTTGCACGCCATTAAAAAGTATTCTAATAATTGTAATTGCATTGCAGAGTTTTTGCAGACATATTTTTTCGGATTAAGCAAAGTTGCTTAAACATTAAGCATTTTACAGAACTAAATTATCTATTTTAGTGAAAAAGATATTCAAATTTTTCTGAATTGAAAAGATCGAATTGAAACGAACTTCACAACCCCATCTAAATCACTTTAACTAAAAATAAATGAAACTGAAACTAGCTATATTAAACCTGACTAGCTTCTAGTCAATTCAACATATCGTTTTTAATTTTCTTTCGACTCATTTATCCTTTTTTTTATTTTTACTTATTTTCTATTTTATTTTTTTTTATTTAACTTTTTTTTAATTTTTTTAAATTACGAAAGAGCCTTAGCTCGGTACAGATAAACAAATAAATAAACAAAAATTGTTTTTTAGGAAAAAATAAAAATTTAATATTTCGAATTAAAAAAAAACAAAAAATTCTCTTTCATAATTTATATTAAATTTTTAATATATTAAATATTTTATAATAAATAGAATTATGATTATGAGCTTTCATTGACTATTATTTATAAATTTTTGTTTAATAATTGTAAAGAAAACACCGAATTGTTTTCTACAATAAGAATCGAGAGAATGACTCAAAATTTAAATAATATTTGCATGGTTATTTGATATTTTTCAAACCGATTAAATAAAAATTAACCAAAATTTGATTTATTTAAAAAGAAATTAAGACTTAAAAATCAGATTTTATAGTAAATATTTATTATAAATATGTAAATATTTGTTGATAAATTTTATTATATAATTAAAAATAAATTTGAAAAGCAACATGTTTTCTCATGTAAAGAATAACCAGGAAAATAAGTAAATGAGTTTATGAAAAATTGAAGTTTATGACTAAAATTAAAAGCCTTCAATCTGCTTTCATACGGTTTATTTCTAATTGAAGAAACAAATTTCGTAGCTCTGCATTGAATCGCTCTGCGACTTAAGAATTGAAGACTATACAGGCACCGCAAGTTCCAAAAGAGGACCAACAAAAGTCAAATACAGAGATCTAAATAACTTAAAATCAAAACGAGCGAATGATTTCCTGTTGCGACCTAACATTTGATTTGCTTTGTTTGTAGCCTCTATCACTTGATTTTTCCATTTCAGATTTGTTAAAATTTAAATTAAAATTTTTTAAATTAATTATTGATTATGATCTAATTAGAACATGTTTCCATAGTAAATTTTATTTTAGTTTTATTTTTAAAAAAGAACATGTCTTTAGAACTCTTATAAAAACTTTTTTATAAAACAATAATCTTTTTTTTTTAAATTGTTAACTGTAAAATAATGCTCAAAAATTGAAAATATACTATTGGCAAAGGGAATGATGTGGCATTACCTGAATATTTTCTTTTTGCTTTTTTCTTTATTGAAATTACAAAATAATAATAACATAGACCAAAAATAATAAAAAATTTTTTAGTGGATATTTTTAATTTTTAAAGCATATTTAAAAAATTATAAGATAAAATCGTAAACCATTGCCATTCCATTTGCCAATTCAACTAAATTAAATGAAAAAACATTGCATAACAATTGATGAACCCGGATTAAGGTGGTATATTGATTTTTTCAGCTTAAATTGCATTTAAAACCAAAATTGTTGTTCATAATTCAGCAAAATTTGATCAGAATTTACTGAATCTAATTCCAATTATATTTATTTAATTTTTGTAGTTCAACTAAACAAATATAATAAATATAAAGATTAATTGCTAAAATTTTTCAATTTAATACCCAAAAATAAGAATAATTTTGAGTAGTCATCAAATTAGTCCTTTAGTCTAAATTCAAAGATCGGGAAATAATGTTTCAAAAATTTAACTCAACTTTTGTGAACAAATTATTGAATCAAATTCATAATGAATAAATTTCATTCTTGAAAATTAAATTAGATGTATTTTAAAATAAATTCCTTAATTTTGAAATGGTTTACATAATTTTTTTTGTAAACTCAAAATCTAAAATTCATCAAAATAATTATTGTACCTTTAAATTGAGATAAGTTAATAGGTTCAATATCATTAACTTAGTTAAAAAAAATATTTGAAAAATTAGGCTTATTTTTAAATAATAAGCCTAATTTAAGAATGAAATCCTTTTAGAGAAATTCAAAGAAAATTCCTCCAAGTAAACTCTTACAAAGAGATAAAAAAGATTGGCTTTCAAGATAAGAACTTCAGCGAGGATCTTTGTGGAATGATATCAGGTGAGAGAACTTAGAGTAAATTCTTTCAAGAAATCCCTTATCAAAGGGATCATCAAAGATTGACTTTTGATTTGATTCGGAATTTCTTGAAAGAATTTACTCTAAGTTCTCTCACCTGATATCATTCCACAAAGATCTTCGCTGAAGTTCTTATCTTGAAAGCCAATCTTTGTTTATCGCTTTGTAAGGGTTTACTTGAAGGAATTTTCTTTGAATTTCTCTAACAGGATTTCATTCTACAAAGAACTTCCGTGAAGTTCCTTTCTCTAAAGCACTGTTTATTAAACCAATTAAGATGAATTTTTTTGAATGAACCTCCTTGAAGTTCTCTTGGCGTATAACATCTTACAAAGATTTTTGATTTGATTTTTTCTTGTATAAAAAATACAAAAAAGATTAGATTTATAAATTTCATCATGTTCAGGTTTGTTTAATTATAAATTTTAAAAGCTTTAATATTCTGCTAATGGCATTTTGAATTATTTCTTAAGAAAAAAGCAAATACTGGAAAATCGAAGTTAATGATAAATTTAAATTTTATCACTAATTTCAAAATTTTATTCATGCTCAAAATTTATCAATAAAAGGTTTCTTAAATAATTTCTAATTTTATTGCAGAAATATATTTTCAAGGTACACATTCAATTTTTAACTTAGTTAAACATGGTTTGCTACACATGAAAATATGTAATTGCATTTAATTTTTTATTTGAAATTATTGATAATTTTTTTAAGGATAATATTTGATAAAAACTCAAAAACTCAAATTTTTATTTTTGTTTCAGACTTGAGTGTTTTTTATAAATTTTTGTAGATATCTGCATTATACATTAAGAAAAGCCTATTTTATTAGTTTTTGTTCAATTTGATTAGTTTATTTAGAGAAAATTTAGTTTAAATTGAAAATCATAAATAAATAAAAAAAAATTTGATTTGAAAATTGTCTCAGTAGAGATTCTTTGCTTTTGCTGGTCTTGCAGCTTTTGCTTTTAAAGATATTGCTGTCTGAATTTTTTCAGTGGCATTTTACACCTACATCTATTATATTGACCAATTTTTATTAAATTTTATTTTTTTTATTTGAAAAGAAATTAATTTTTTAAAATCAACTTTATTATCTAATTCTAACTAATTGTATCTTGAATGAATGTAACCGAGATTCATCAAAAATGAATTCGATTTATCTAATAAAATAAAATTTTCAGAATTGCAAATTTTCTTAATTAAAGCACTGCCACAATTTAAATAAGAAGCAGCAATTTTCCAACTATTTTCTGAAAAGTTTACAGAATTGATAAAAAAATTTTCTTTTAATGTATCTTTTAAAAAACTTGAAAGATAATTTGATTTGATTTTGATTTTCCCATTTATACCTTTTAATACATTAAATATTAATTATTAAATATTTTAAATAATTATTTTTGACTTATTCAAATATTTGCAATTGAAACCTTGAGTTCGGAATGACAAAAAATCAACTTTTGATGAGTTTTACAACAAGTTCAAGCACAACCTAAATCTCAAAAAAATTTTTACTGAAAAACAAAAAAAAAGATTAACACAATTATAAATGATTCCACGTATTTTTAGCTTGATGTCACCTGGTAAATTTATAATTTCGAAACAACATTGAAATTTACATGTCTAAGCAAAAAAATTTGAATAAAAATCGTAAAAAAATCTCAATAATCAACTCGAACAAAGATTTCTTTGGAAAAAAAGTTGAGAAAAAACATTTTGTTTGAAAATCTTATGCTGTTACTATAGATTTTCCATTTATTAAAATAATTTTTGCTTAAACTGAATGTTATAAATTTGGATAGTTACCGATTAAATTTTGAAAATTATCTAAAATTAAGAAATTTTCAAGACCGAGCCAGTCTAGACTTTAAACTAGCTTATGAGCTGGTATTTTACAATCCAAATTATTAATCCAGATGACCAATTCCGGTGAAACATTCAAGTCAGCTCAAAAAAGTCACAGAAAATTGATTCTTCACTTCGACCAGCACAATACAATCCAAGTTGCTTGCACTTTGCCAGGACGCAACATTACAGTCGAAGAAGGAGTAAACCATTTTTTAACCACAGCTGTGTGGGGCAAGGAACAGGCAGATGGATGGATTTGGTTGAGCGAAAAGCCCGAGAAGAACAGGCCACCAGATGAGCCGCACGCAGTCACCTATTTTAAGTATTTGGAGAAAAAGCTTGTCGGAACCCCTAATGACAGAGCTGAGCTTAAGAAAAAAACATGCCGCTTTGTCTACGAAGAGCCAGGCTGCATTTACCGAGAGTTTTTTGACTTGTACTTGAAAAGCCTGACCTATACGGGAATCAACAGTGAGGACGAAATGGACACTCCTAACTATTACAACTCGAATGGATTCAAGCTACCACCAAATACCATACCAGCCGGTGATCCCTCAAACAAAGCGCTGTATCACCTAATACTGCCTGAATTTTTCGACATGATCAGGAAGCTGCAAAAAGAAAAGCGAGATTTTGCCATTGTATTGCGCACCATGGGCATTGATTCGCAGAATTTTCTGGACACAGTTCGGCCTGTCTTTGAAGGCAAGCACCTTGATTTCCAGGACATTGAGCCCATCAAAATAAATACAAGCATAGGACAGATTCAGAGGTTTGATGACAACAAAATTGTTTTAACAATGGACAATCAGGTGTTTGATACCGAAGAGAAAATATACGAAAAATTAAGTTCCCTCCAAGGTATAAACGCAATAAGAGATGACTTTGCATTTTGGCAAAAGAACAAGTATGAGTGCTATGCGGCAAAACCACTTTGGATCAACTTGAACGACACCAGTAATCATCACATCATTTTTGATGACAACATCAGGCTTGACTCAGTCGATGACTGCATTGTTAATATTAGGTTGTTTGATTCAATAGACAAAGCCAAATACCTAAATGTTAATTTTAACTCGTATAAATACTTCAAAGCAACGTCCATTCTGCAGCCAGACTTGGTACAACTCTTGAACCCCAATTTAAAAATTGACTCGAAAAACAACCATTATTTGAGTATGATAAAAAATGCAGAAAAAAGCTATGAAACCCTTTTGAAGGAGAATAGAAAAATTCTCTATGACACAAAAGACATTTGTGAGTGCAACATGATTCCCATTGACATTAAGCTGAGCGACAGTCTCGATAGAAAAATAAAACGAAGCAGAAGTGAAATGGATAAAAAAAATCAATCTTCTGTTTGTGGTGTCATTTGAACATTTTTGTAGCAATTCCATAAATTAAAAATACATTCCGGTGATTTATTTGTTTAAGCCAAAACGTTTTAAATATGAATCTCGTTTTTACCTCTCAAGTTTTCGGTCCAAATTTCAAAATATTTAAACAAAAAATTTTCGCTTTAAAGCTTTTTATATTTTTTCTAATTTTCAAATAAAAATGATAGAAACCAAAAAATTGTTTAGTCTTTTTTAAAGTATTGTTTAAGCATTGCTTGATTGTTTTTTCCTATGACTGAAAAACCCAATCAATAAACCAAACAATTTTTTTGTTCAAAAATATTTAAAGAACATTTGTAGACCGGTCTTATTTAATGAGAAGAATTGACTAGTTATTTGAATATCATTAATAAATATACTAAACAATAAAGGACTATTCAACCCTGAGTAACACCTGACGATATATTGAATTCATCACTAAATTGATCGTTTAGAATTACTCTAAATTTTATTTTATTTATTTGTTTATCTGTACCGAGCTAATGCTCCTTCAGAATAAAAATAAATATAAAAAAAATTAAAATAAAGTTAAATAAGATTAAAAAAAAAGATAAATAAGTCTAAGTGATAAAAAGAAAATTAAAAACGATATGTAGATATAGCTAGAGGTAAGACATGTTTAAATATTTGATAGTTCAGGAAAAAAAGAAGAAATTGTTGGGTAGCAATTTCACAATTGAGTTGGATATTCGATATATCTTGATTTAAAACTTTCTCTATATTCTTGCACCAGTCTGACGACCAGTGGAACAGAATGACTCAATCCTGTCCTGTCATATCTTTCACTCAATTCAAAGAGTCGATTTGAAAAAGTTAGTAGTTTAAGTTTATTGAAGGCCTCTTGGTGCATAATATTGGAGGGGGTATCATATTTCAGCTTCAAAATAGACCGAGCTTCTTCTGAATTTTGAATAACTTGTATTTTTTTGATGTCAGTTTCTGAGAATGAATTTAAACAAGGAAAAGAATAATCCAAGATTGATCCTATCAAGGATTAGTAACGATTACTTAGTGCTTGTGGTTTTAGACCCCATTTCCTATTTGAGAGATATTTTATTACATTAAGCCTTGAATTACAGCATTCTTTTAATACATCCACCATTGGACTAAATGTAAGTTTTGAGTTTAGTGTGATGCCTAAGAATTTGACTTTTTCCTCATTATTTAAATTGTTCCCATTAATTTTAAGGTCAAGATTGATTTCATTTAACTTTTTTGATTGATTTCAAGATTAACTTTTGTTTTTTTCTCAAAGATCATGTAACATGACTTTTTAATAGAAATTTTCATTTTCCATTTGAAAAGCCATTTTTCAACTTCGTTTAAGTACTTATTCTTTGTGCGCTTCTTTTCTTTTTATACAAATATGAATGTTCATACCAATTCTACTGAAATCTATGAGTTTAAGTCATTAAATGAACATCCAATAATAAAAAAAAACAAATTAGTCTCTAATAAATTAAGTCTCTGCTCGGCCTGCTTCGACTTATCTATGCTGAGGCCCTCTTTGGCCACGTTCTGAAAGCGCTTGCCTTCGAACTCGGGCAGCGAATGCATGCAGTACTCGTCAATGGGGTCGGTCAAGTAGAGGACCTCGTAGCTCTTGGCGAGCAGGCGCTCCACGAACGGCGACCGCTCGAGCTGATCACCTCTTGTTTGTCCTTCATGCGCTGCACGTACTCTTCGAGGCCGGTTGTTTTGGCACTGAGCACGACCGACAAAGCGAACCGCAGCAGCTTGGCAGTCGGACTCTGTTGGTCGAGTCCTCGACGACGCCCAGTTTCACATTTGTGGCGTACTCTTTGTGAAACAGCTCGAAGTCTTGGTCGCTCATCTTTTTGATCATGTCGAGTATTTTGCACACTAGTTTTTTTTTGATTACCTTGAGCAGTTTGTTCTGTTGCAGGGTCTCGCGGGACACATTGAGGAATTGATCGGCCACTGCGGAATCAAAAAATCAGAATCAAAAAATTTCTTTTCGTAATTTTCCTAGACAATTTTTTTGTTTATTTTTTCTTTTGTAAAAAGAGAATGCTCTTTTCAAATTACGATTAAATCGCTCGACCTCTCCGTTTGCACGAGGCCAATAAGGTGTAATAAATCGATGTTTTATTCCAAAAAAAACTACACATATTAGCAAATTCTGCATTGGCAAACGGTTGACCTTAAAAGCTCCTTCGTTTTGGCAATACCTTGGTTGTGGTGTTCTGGAGAGATTAGTTTAAAGAGATTATTTGATTAATTAGTCTATTTCTAAAAAAAAGAATTATAAAATTATATGTAAAAACATTGGCTTAGATAGTTGCAGAGTCAGGCGTGTTTAAAGCTTAGCTAAAAGCATTGCTTTAATAAGCCAAAGAGAGAGAAGTTGAGAGTGTGTGCGTTTGATGTGCTTTTAAGAGCTTATGATTAGTAAACATTCTTTGTTTAGTACAATATAAAATTTTAACAAAAGATATTATAAAAGTTATGTTTTCACATCTTGAAAGCGTGATGTAATGTGACATCACATCTTCTCCTCATTTTTTTTTTTTTTTTATCTTTTGACTTGATTATTTTAATATGATTTTGAATTGAAAGACTTGATGTCAAAGTTTACTGGTGTTTGCTTAACTCTTCTGGGGTATCGACGTTGTAATGTCTCAATCTCATCTGCAGTTGTTGATCGTTGATCTGGTTGGTAATTTTCTGTCAGGTCCGTGTCTATTCTTTGACCGTTTTCTGTGCTGGTACCAGTGTGTGCCTGAGTTTCTACAATATTGGTGTGTTTTTTGTTTCCGTTCGTTTGAGTTTCGAGTGTGTTTGATGAGTCAACCGATCGAGTTCTATGGCTGTTTGATGGTTGCGGATTATCTTTAAGACAAAAAATTATAACTTGAAATAAGTAATTCTTTGTCGTGGAGATTGTGATGGCAGAGGCGGTGGTGGAGGTTGTGATAGTGGTGGTTGAGGGGCTTATTGATTTTGGTGATTAATGGTCAATGAAAAATAACTTTCAATCAATTTATAGCTTATAAACTTCAAGACATAATAATAAAAATATCAATGTATAAATTTTTTTATTAAAATTGTTTTTGTAAATTAAAAAGTCATAAAATCATATTAAATCCTAAGCAGGATTGAAATTTTTGTATCTATCAAAATGTGATTAGAACAATAAGATTTATAGATTATCGTTTATTTTAAATGAATTAATAGGGTTTAAATGAATTAATAGGGTTTAAATGAATTTCATAGCTTTAGGTCCAGTAAGTTCAATACTTGTTATTTTCCTCTTCATTTTATTACAATGCTTTCAGAGTATTACTATGCTCTTTAAATTCAAAATTTTAAAATATTTCTTAACCCAAAAAGATAGATTTATGCTAAAACACGGACTGCGGTCTCATAGTATTAGGAATTATCCAAAATCTTCCGACCATCGAATATCAGTTGGAAAGTATCAGTCTGACCACTTATTATATGAAAGAAGCTGTATTAATTCAGCAAGACAAATTTCAGCAGATTTATTTTAGCAAAATTAATTGAGCAAAGTTAATTTAGCATAAATTAAATATTAGCAAAAGAGAAACTCAGTAGAGTAAATTAATGGCTGTTAATAATTTATTATACCAGTTTAGTAATTAAAATTTTAATAATGGATTTACAAGCACATCACGTAGAAGATTCCCTCGATTTGTAAAAAATTTATAATGGGGGATTATCTGAATTCGAAAACCAAAAGTTTAGGCTGTTTTGGTGAAAATGAGAATGACATTATTTTAGAGAAAATTATTAACAAGCTTAACCTCTTAGTAATAAATGATAAAACACCAACATATAATATTTAAGACAGAAAATTATGAAGTTCTAGACATTTTTTTAATACCATCTTCACTAACAGATAGAGTTGTTGATTTTAAAGTTCGGATGGATGATGATATGTTGAGTGATTATTTTCCTATTCAAGCGCATATTTCAGTTGAGCATCTTGTTACAGTTTATTGTTCAAATTTTAATTTTAATTTTAAAAAGGCCAATTGGGGACACTACCAAGATTTACTTAACTCTTCTAGTCAGCATAATAGTTATGCGGGAAATATCGACGAGCTAAATGAACACATCTCAGAAAAGATTATTCATGCTGCTCAAAAAAGTATACCCCTCCACTCTCAAAATTTTTTTAAATCTATCTTACCAAAAAATTTTAATACATTAATAAATGAACGAAGAAAAGTAAGAAGATCTTTCCAAAAATTCAGATGTCTTTCTCCGAAATTAGCTCATAAAAGGATAACATATGAGTTACGTCTAAATTTAAAGGAGTTTTGGAACCAAAACTGACTAGAGTTCATGTTTACAAAAAGGTAGGTAACGGCTTTCAAGTGGGCCTTTTTAGAAGAAAATAAATAAATTCAGATCTAAAAAATCCTCAGGACAAATACCCTCACTAATTAAAAATGGAAAAGGGTATAATACAGTTACAGATAAAGAAAAAATGATTAATAAGTACCTTAACGAACTTGAAATATTTCTTTTCAAATGGAAAATGAAAATTTCGGTAGAAAAGTCATGTTATATGCTCTTCGAGAAAGATACTAAAGTTAAAATCAACCTTGAGCATAATGATAAAAATTTAAAAAGGGTGGTTAAATTCAAATTCTTAGGAATCATGTTGGATTCAAAACTTAAATTTGGTCCAATGGTAGATGAATTGAAACAGCGTTGTTTCTCAGGACTCAATGTTATAAAATATCTTTCAAATTGGTATCTAATATCAAAAAAATTCAAAAGATTCAAAATTAAGTAGTTCGATCTATTTTGAAGCTGTAAAATGATATCCCCTCTAATATTATGCACTAAGAGGCCTTCAATAAACTTTTATTATTAACATTTTCAAATCGACTCATTGATTTGAGTGAGAGAAAGAGTTGAGTCTGGACAGAATTAAGTCATTCTGTTCCACTGGTCGTCAGACTGATAGAAGAATAAAGGGAAGATTTCGAATCAAGATATATCGAATATCCAACTCCATTGTGTAATTGCTACAAAACAATTTCTACTTTATTTCCTGAACTATCAAATATTTAAACATGTCTTACCTCTAGCTATTTCAACATATTGTTTTTCTTTTTTTTTTTACTTAGATTAATTTATCCTTTTTTTAATATTTTTTTATATTTATTTTTATTCTGAATAGGCGTTAGCTTAGTACAGATAAAAAAATTAATAAATAAACAGAGAAATACAGCCATCAGATGTTTCGAAAAACTTGGAAGTTGGTATTGAATCAGATGAAGATGACAAGTCGAATAAGAGACAAATCATTTATGAAGAAACTCAATGTTTACCTTTCATAAATATTGAAAATTAAAAGAGAAGGTCTATTAAATGCCATTCTATATTAGTTTAAAAAATATATTTTTTTTTGTCCTACTTGTTGCAGCAAAAAATAATAGTATTTATCTGTGATTTTTTCTATTGAATTGTTCAATTTGTAATACAAAATTTAATTTTTTACAATATTAGAGATTAATTCACTGTTTTTTATTAAATTCAATTAAATATGTTTAGTTTATTAAATAAATTACATTACGTTTTTATTAGATATTTTAATAATAAATAAATTATTTTGTTATTCTTTTTTTAGAAACTTTTATTAAATCTGTTATTGAAAAATATTAAGAGCCTGAGTTGTTACGATTTTAATAGCTTTAACTACGACGAAGATGATCGTGAGAGTTAGGATGAATTCGATTATTTTCACCCAACGCTAGTGGCACTTGAGCATTTTAGCATTTTAAAATCGGAATCAGAATCAGTGGTTGAAAATTATAAAACAACTTCAATAATATCATCAAATATCTCTCGTTCCGCGTCCCTCGTTACGATTATTGTCGGTAGGATTAATAACGTAGCCGAATTGTTTTATGGAAAGGAAAAATACTTCAGTTGGAGCTCTTACACTGTATTTAATCCATATTTAGATTCTAATCCTTAATAAAGTTAAATGTTTTAATTATTTTTTATATCGGATCATTATTGACACCGTTTTTGGCCGTTAACCGAATAAAAATATTATTTTTTTTTGCGGATCAATTTTGATCAGTTTCAGACGTTTACATTATTTTTATGGTTTAGGACGGATAAGTGTTTAAATTGATTTATTTGTCTTCTTGTTCTTTCTCAATTATCTTGACGTTTTGATTGGAAAATTGATGAGTAACTTCGTTCGATTATTGATCCACTTGATTTGAATATTAAGCAGTAGATCTATTTGATTCAGACTTAAAGGGATTGCCGTGTAATCATCTTCTGAGACAAGTTATGGTTTTTTTGACTGTTTTTTATTTTGGATCAGATACGGAATATCTTTTGATTTAATTTTTGGTTTGAAAAAAAATTCTGATCATTTGAGTGGACATTGACAGGTGTCTGACTTTTTGGTAGAAAATCGTTTAAACGACTAAACAAATGGTCTTCTAACACAGTAGTTTTAAAGTATATAGGACTATTTTGAGATAATACGTCATTGAAATTAGTTTGCTGATATCCAGGCGCTTAAAGCATTATATTTTCATCATTTTCGCCTTGTTCACCTTTAATTTTTGATTGAATTATTGACTGATTGAACTAGGAAAAGTAAGTCACTTTTAAATTCAACTAGTAAAATTAGTGAAAAATCATTAATTTTAGTAAAAGAATTAGCTCACGCCATTTTTTGTGGTAAAGTTAATCTTGAAATAAAGTTAATCTTGAAATTAATCAAAAAAGTTAAATAAAATCAATCTTGACCTTAAAATTAATGGGAACAATTTAAATAATGAGAAAAAAGCAAAATTCTTAGGCATCACACTAAACTCAAAACTTACATTTAGTCCAATGGGAGATGAATTAAAAGAACGCTGTAATTCAAGGCTTAATATAATAAAATATCTCTCAAATAGGAAACGGGGTCTAAAACCAAAAACATTAGGTTGTCTTTAGAATTTTTTGATAGGATCAATCTGGACTATTCTTTTCCTAGTTTAAATTCATTCTCAAAAACTAACATCAAAAAAATACAAGTTATTCAAAATTCAGCAGTTCGATCTATTTTGAAGCTGAAATATAATACTTTCTCCAATATTGCACCAAGAGGCCTTCAATAAACTTAATTTACTAACAATTTCAAATCGACTCTTTGAGTTGAGTGAGAGATATGTCAGGACAGGATTGAGTCATTCTGTTCCACTGGTCGTCAGACTGGTGGAAGAATAAAGAGAAGGTCTCGAATCAAGATTCATCGAATATCCTACTCCATTGTGTAATTGCTACCTTACTATTTTTTCTTTTTTTTCTGATCTCTCAGATATTTAAATAAAAATAAAATAAAATAAAAAAAAAAAATTTACCCAGAAGAAAGTCTCCATCGCTGTCGGTCTGCTCATCTATACTCCAAGTTCGTATTGAGTTGGTCAAAAGCGGGAAAAAAAAATATTAAAATTACATAAAAAGTATAGAAAAATGAATTTTAATTATCTTAATTAAAAGAAAAAAAAGAAAAAATATTAATATTAAGATTTTTTCTGGTATTGAAATTTTTTTTGTCTTTCTATTTCAACATACCGTTTTTAAATTCCTTTTTATTTTATTTTATCTACTTTTTACATTAAATTTTTATTTTTATATATTTTTTATATTTTTATTCTGAAGGAGCATTAGCTCGATACAGATTAAACAAATAAAAAAAAATGCAAAAAACGATATTTTGATTTTTTTTTTCAGTTTGATTTTGAAATTATTAAAAAAACGTAAAAAATTTTCTTTTAGTGGCTTTTTACGAATTTTTTCGAAAATGCGTAAATTTACAAAAGTAATGTTATTTATATTTGTTTTTAATTAATAAAAAATACTTTTTATTTATTAAACCAGCAGTTTAATCTCCTCAATCATGTACAAGACTCCTATTTATCCAAAATCATTAACCATTTAAATACATTACAGACAAGTGAAATTTGTCTGTAATCGCGTTATAATTCAATAAACGCCAAACGGCCATTTCGGTTCTTTTTTCAAACTTTAAAAATGAAAGGTTTTTTTTTCATTTATTTAGAAAATTTTTATTTCATCTGATAATAGTAATTTATGCTTCCAGATTAAGAATATATGGTATTTCCATTAATTCTGTTTTAAATGATCTAGAATAATTGACAAAATGAGTTGGAATAAATTTACTAAGGCTTATAAACAAATTTTATTTTTTTTATTGAATTCAAAATATAATACCATTAATTTATATTAATTCTTTATCTGAAATTAAATGATTATTATAAATAATTCGTTTAAAAATTTTTCTTAACTCACAAGGTTTAAATAGAAGATTGTAATATGAACTAAAACTATTGTTTATAAAATATCAATGCATTTCTAAATTTTATCCTTTAAATAAATGAACTTTACAAATTAGCAAAATGCAAAATTTATCAATTATTTTTTATTTATTACATAATATTTAAAATTTGAAAATAACAAAAAATAACAAAAATAAACAAAAAATAAATAAAAATTAGTTATAGATTTTGCTTTCTAAAATGCATAAGATTTAGAAAAAAAATTTGGTCTACGTGCATTTTAACTAAACAATTTTCATTTTTATATTTATCTTATTTTCAATAAAATTGTTATTAAATTTAGTCTGATGATTGGATCAAATATTCTAAAAGATCAATTGAAACTCGATTTTGAAAGCTCTCTGAACTTTATGAATACTATAAAATTTTGTAAATTAATTATTAATCTATTCAAATTTAATTTAATGATTTAATATTTTTGATTTATTTCTAAAAAATATTAAAAGATTCTAACTTTATTTAAACATGAATCTAAAATACACTTTTAATTGCAATATTAAAAACATTCTCAATATTAAAAAATTTCTTTTAATAAAATTAATAATTAAAAAATATTGAAATTTTTAGATCTGTAAATGTGATCTAATTTATTAATTCAACTTCAAATTTTTTGACCATTTTTGTTCCCTAAAATCGTGTTCGTTCAGCAAAGAGCTGAACAATTCCACAACCAATATTATTAAACAAGACACAAATTAATTATTTATAAATTTTGATTTTGTTAATAATTTGAAATTATTTTTTTTTAATAAGCGGTCCAAAAGATGTTCGTTTTTAAAGGAGGTCAAAGCCGTCCGAGTGTTGAATGCCTGAGCAATTCTTTTGCTAATTGCTGGCCTTTGTTTCCTATACTTGGTATCATGGCAGAGTTTCAAATCAAATATCGAACACATCAGATCTTTAAATTATTAGTGTCGATCAAAAATTAGCAATTAAGTGATAGTTGTTTGTTTTTCTAGTCGAATATTTTACAGGTAATTTGATTTTAAAATATTAAAAAGAATTTCCAATAAAAATTGCTATCTAATATTAAGTCGATTTAAAAAATACTTTCCTTGCCAAACATATCAAGAAAGTTAAGCGAGCGAAAAGAAACAAAGAATTTCAAGTATGGCTTTAGATCCAAGAATTAAAATTGATTTTAATTTATGTTTTCAATTGCTTACTTTAGAATTTTTGCTAAAACAAAATATTTCATTTGATATGGCCAGATTTTCTTTTGAACCATGGACTTGTCGCATATTAAGCTAATTAATTTCTTGTGCCGTTTATTTTAAGATTAACAAAATTTACAAATTTGAACAATTTAACTCAGCTCGAATTCGTCATTTTTGTTCTTTCAATTTTTATCTCAAAGACTTTACCAAATCAAATGTATTTTATTTTTTGAATAAAAAAAAATAAAATTTTTTCTCTTAAGCCTCTAATAATTTTTTATTTTTCAACTAGTAAAATAACATTCAATAAATGTTCTCTTTAGAAACAAATTAAAGGAATTAAGAAGAAATTTTAATCCGATTTGCCATTGGTTTTGGGAATAAATTAAAATTGGCGGTTTTTTAAATGCGCCAAAATTGCACTGTCACAAAATTAGCAATGTCCAAATGTCCAAGAATCTAGATGATGCTGTTTTCAAATATAAAAGCCAGACACACATTCTGAGATATTGATTTAAGTCTGTTTAGTTAAATTTAGTCACTTTTTGGTTAATAAAAAACAATTATTTTCTTAGTTTATTAAAGACTTGCATTATGATAATTTTAAATTTGATATTTGGCTGAAATTTAATTTTAAGTTAGGTAGAATTTTAAATCGTCGAATTGAAAAAATCATTTGTTCTTTTTAATAACACCTGAGCTATTTTAGCTGTAAATCATTTTATTTTTTAAAATAAATTGCATAATTCCTCCAAGCAAGCTCACCTTTCTAGTTGAATTAAAGAAAAAAAATTTATTCACTATTTTAACTAATTGAATCAAGTTTTTAAATAAATTTTTATTTTAGAAATTTAATTTTATTAAAATGTACAAAGACGACATCAATGATGATATAATCACATCCGAAGCCATATGGACTTTTGATAACGTAGACGAGGAACTTTTGCGCATGTATCCAAACGGAAAACATTTGAGTGAAGAAATTCAAACAATAGGTGGACAGATATGGCGTGTGGACTTTTATCCGAATGGCAAAGATCTGAAGAGTTTTGGTCAAATAATTTTGTGCGTTTCATTGATTCCATCGAAAGACCATGAGCGTGCATCGGTAAATGCAGAATGTTCATTCAGCTTCAAAAATATAAAAAGGCGAAAACACTTTTTTGGAAAAATACCATTGACCACTTTTGAAGACAACCATACGGAAGAAAACTCTAGCTTGGACAATTCTATTCTGAAAGAATGCGGAACTTCTTATCCCATAAATGTGACCATTACCATTTATCAGTATCCTGAAGAATATGAGTTCCCAACTGAACAGATGCTTGAAACGCCAAAATTGAACACCAACAACAAATCGAACAGTTTTAACAAAATAGATTCATATTCATCCGCAACGCCAGCCTACAATTTTATTCCCGCAGATCAGTTCGATGACGATGACTTCAAGAAAGTCAAAGTCAATTATTTATATAACAAAAATGTTCTTTTTTGAATCAAGAATTTGTTTAGTATTGATACAATTTACAAATGCATTGTTTAATCTATTAGAAGCTTATGCAAAGTGATACTTAGTGATTAATAATAGATTAATAATTTTATAAAGGCTTTTTTTAATCTTTTAATTAACAAAAAATAAAAAGAAAATAAAGTTTGTAACTTTAATAAAACTCATCTAAATGTTAATTTATTCAAAAAATAAATGTTTTAGAGACAAGTGGCATTTGAAAGTTTTTATTTTGATGAATTTAAATTTATTCAAATTATCTTTTTATCAAAGCAATGTTGTAAATTTTAAATGTCCCATTTTTGCCAAACCTCAAAACTTGGAATTCATTCTGAAGTCCAAAATCATTATCTGAGTAAGAAAAAATTGATTTTTGATAAAAAATATCTCATTTACTGATTGATATGTGAAGTGTTCCATCTTAGGCAATATGGATAAAGTTTAGATTTACGCTAAACTAATTCTGACCATCTAATTGAATCAAATAAATAGTTAAATTTTCATGTATTTTTTTGTTATTATTTATTTCGGAAAATACCTCTTGGATGATTATAGAAAAATAAATTGAAAATAAAAAATAAAATTTATTTAACAAACATAATTGTGTTTAATATAAAAGTCCATTTTTTGTAAATGCTTTTGTTTGGAGCTCCAAAGTCTTTTACTGTTCATTTTGTGAAATGATTGAGTTTGGTTAATATTTATAAAAATAATTAAGGCAGAGTTATGATCCTTTGCAATGGAATGGAAGCCAACAAAAAATTAAACTCAAATTTGGTACTCTCGAAATTCGGTATTCTTTGCCTTTGCTAAAACTTCACTCGTTGTAATTAATCATTTTAAAGAACATTTGGGATTATGTTGCTTCTATCAAATTAGTTGTTTCTTAAATAAAATATTTGTCAAAAGCTTTTTTCAAAGTTTAAATATTTTAAATTAATGGCTTAAAAATTAATGCTTTTCATTAGTTTTTATTAATCTTTTTTTACATTTTAGCTTTCATGTCAACTTAAAATAAATAAATTAAAGGTAAACTTTTATTGAAAATACTCTTTTTTTTATGTATAAAATTAATATTAAGAAAGAAAATAAAAGTAAAATGTGTTTGTCTTCTAAATCTTAATGATTTCTTTGGAATATGTATTATTTATTTATTTATAGTATAATTTAAGGAAGTTTTCATTCCCAAGGCTACTCAGAATGGATCTTAGTCCTTCTTCTCAGCCTCGCAAAATTGAAGAATTGATAATATTAGAATTTTGTTTTTAAAAATACAATTATCTACAGTAGGAATATGTAGGTTTTCATTTAAAATGATTACCAAATGGTTAATGACCATTAAAAACTTAGAATGTTGGATAAACCTACAGCTTGGACTAAACCTTGCTGAATTTGGCGTCGAATTATTTGTTGTTTAAAAGTCCCAAATTAAGTTCAAAGTCCGAACTTGGACTTGGCTTAAAACTTGTGAATTTTAAACAATGATTACTTTGATAATATCTTATTTAAATTAAAAAAATTGTAGCTATATTTACGTTTTATAAAACTGAAACTCATCTTAAAAATTGATTGATTCTATTTATTTTATGATTTAATATTATGTAATTTAAAAAAAAAGTCCGATACATGAATTAAAAAATGGTATTTATTTACCGTATTTCCTTACTTAATATCCCTTGAAAATTAAGCAAAACACCTTTTAATATCCTAGGGGAAATTAAATGAAACTTGATTTATTTTTTATTCTTAATATACATTGGAAATTATCTGAAACATGCAGAAGACATTAAGTGAAACAACCAAATTTTTTTTTCTTTTTAATAAACACCTTTTTTATAGTGTTGGATGCGGTCAGAGCAAACCGGTCCATTTCACGGACGGTTTTTTGCGGTCATTTGGCCGGTTAGCTTGGCGGTCAAAAAAATTAAAAAAAAAAAAATTTTTTTTTTAAAAACAAAAAAAACTTTATAATAAGCACTTTTTTGAAAAAAAAAATGTTCTTAATTTTAATGACTTTTTTTTTAATGTAAATTTTGACCGACCGTTATGGTCTGACCGTATTTTTATACGGTCCAAAATTTGACCGCCCGTATTCCTTTGACCGGATTTTTTGACGGTCCAAAATTTTGACCGCCAAGCTAACCGGCCAAATGACCGCCCGCCAAAAAGTTGACCGTATTTTTGACCGCCCGTTTATTGTTGACCGGATTTTTTGACGGTCCAAAATTTTGACCGTATTGTTAACCGGCCAAATGACCGTCCGCCAAAAGGTTGACCGTATTTTTGACCGCCCGTTTATTGTTGACCGGATTTTTTGACGGTCCAAAATTTTGACCGCCAAGCTAACCGGCCAAATGACCGCCCGCCAAAAGGTTGACCGGTCAATGCGGACACGGTCACGGTTTCTAAAAAAATTAGCCGGTTAAGTGTCCGCTTGTACGGATCCCAACACTACTTTTTTATGCTATTTGTTATATTTAAGTTAAAAAAAAATGGACTTAAAACACATAAAATAAAAAAAATCAAAATAGAAAAAGCAATTAATCTTCAAAACCAGGTTCTGATTGGGAAAAATGGTCTAAGACAACATCATCATATCCATTGTTATTGAAAAATCCTTCTATCTCATCCGATTCATCATAATCCTCAATCATATCCACTTGATTTTTTTCGAGAAATTCTTGAAGTTGACTATTAAAATCAAAAATTTTCGCAGATGTAATACCAAAACAGTCAAATGAGTCTTTAATTATTCTTTGATCTAGCTGGTCCCATATCTCGCTAATCCATAAAATTACCTGGACGTAGCCAGGTGATCTCAAATTACCATCAGGGGTAAAGCTCTTTTTAGCATTAATTAGCCAGTTTTGCCATTTTTCATGGTAAGCTTTCTTTAATGGACGCATCCAACTAACATCAGCTGGTTGCAACAAATTGGTGAATTATTTTGGGACATAAATGTGTTTGATGTCGTTCTGAACTAAGGTTTCTTTCACTTTATTGGTACAGTGACAAGGGGCCTGATCCATGATCAAAGTTGGATTTTTTAAATCTTTGGAAGCTATTTTAGGGATTATAGATTTCTTTAAAAGTCCATCGCAAATGACGTGTTCATTAAAAGTTCCACATTTATGGTAAACTACTACTACTTTGCTAGAGGGCTCAAAATCTTTTAAAGGATTCACTCTTGGAGCTATAATCGAAGGTTTAAACCTATATCCACTTGCTGAGGCAGCAAAACACACTGACATTCTTGTCTTCTCATTTCCAGATGTAGTAGCTGGAACTCTTTTAGACCCAGCCTGATCATAAAGTGTAATTGCTTCGAGAGTCTAAGTAAATACTTGTCTCATCAATATTAATAATAGAAGATGGGTGAACATTGTTTAATTCTATTCTTCACTTATTGATGAATTATTGTTTCTGTTAATATCCCAGTGTAGTTATGTTAGCAAAAAATTATAAATTTTACATAATATCTCAGGGATATTAAAAGTTGTTTCATTTAACTACCAGATCACCTTCCCGTCAGACTGTAAAATAATGCGTACTTTTAATGAGAATATACAGTTTGACGTAGAAAAATAAAAAAAATTCAAAAATAAAACAAAAGTACAAAAAAGAGTAGAAAAATTTAATTAAACTTTAAGTTAACAATCTTTTTATCTTCAATAAGGCATGTTAACCATTATATTTTTCAAGTGTTATTCAAAACCGATCTTATTTGATTAAAAATTTCTTCTAAAAAACTTAATTTTGGAAATAAATTTAGTTAAGAATTTATGAATAGATTGATATTAGAAAAATGAAAAAAAGTTAAATTTTAAACGAAGCTAATTAATTAGATTAAATTAAAATGAATTAATTTTTTGAAAAAAAACTTACATTTGCTAAAGGACAATATCAAAAATTTAATGAAGAATTTTTAGTTTCGAACTTCAATAAATGAATAAAAATTAGTTTTTATTTTTGCTTAAAGATTAAGTCTTAAATAAAAAAAAAACATTCTGCTTAATTAACTATGAATTTAATTTTTATTAAAAGCTGATAAATAATTAAAATTATATTATTTATTGCTCATACACAAGTAATTTTAAAATAAATTTTTGGCACTTTTTCTGGTAACTGGAAATCAATGGTCTGTAAATAGACTAATAATCAAAGGAAAAAATCCAATCTTTTTCATATTTGTAAATATAAATGAATTAAAATGCTGTATATTAAAATAAACTTCATGGTCCTTATTAGGTGATCATCAAAATTATGATATGTATGGAGTTTTTGTTCCAGAAACATTCTATTTGGAGAAAGTAAGAAAGTAATTTGAAGAAAATAGGCATATTGAAAGTAACGCTCAAATTTAAGTAATCATGCTCAAAAATTATTATTATAAGAAGATTATCAAGTAATTTTTGATTTTAAATTTTCAAAAACATTTTCAAAAATATTTTCAAAGAAAAAATTCAATTCTAAACCAAATTTTTTATTTCTACAGATCTCTGCAAACTCTTTATGAATCAAGAATTTTGCACTATACTTGAGTATCGTTCAACATGGCTTACTAAAATGAAAATAAGTCTTTGCTTTTAATTTTTTAATTAAAAAATTCTTTAAAATTTTTATAAAGAATTTTAATCATGAAAATTTAATCAAATTAAACTTTAATTTCACATCAATGTATTCAATTTATTTGATGCAGACAATATTTTTTGCTTTTTAAATCTTAAATTCCTAATATATTCAAATTTTTAAATTCTTGAGAGTGCATTGGAGTAACATAAATAATTATTTAAAACACACACACATGGTCTAGAATTTTGAAAATTTTGAAAATTTTAATTTTTTATTTAAAATGGGAGATACAAAAGAAAACTTTTGTAAAACACAACAGTCGGGAACAAACTTGGGCGATGACGATCTTTTGGCTGATTTAATGAACATAGTTCAAAATGATGAAAATTCTCAAGCAGACAACATTCTGGACACCCAGGAAGAAAAAGATTTCTATCTTGAAGAAGATGAAGATGAAGAAGGCGAAATGTTAGTTGACCAGCTTTTGGAAAAGCCTTTAGACCTGGAACAAAAGAATCAAAATGAAAATATAAATTACTATGTTTACGATAAGATACAGATAAAAAGTAGTGAAAAAAATTTTGATTTTTTTTTATTCAAACAATTTCTAAATCAAGATCTATACTGGCGAGGATTTCAGGAAACTATTTTGCCAGAAGGTTGGGTACAAGTGACCCATGCTTGCGGAATGCCCTTATTTTTGAATCGCAGTACCCGTGTTTGTACTTTGTCAAGGCCATATTTTATCGGCCAGTCTAGCGCTAGAGTAATTAAGTAAACTTTAAAGTTTTTGAAAATTTTAAAGTATTCTTTCACAGAAACATGATATACCAGTAAGTGCTATTCCGTGTTTAGCATATCAAAAGCGAAAAGAAATAATCGACCAGCAAATTAAGGAAAATCAAGAAAGTAGATTAAAATGTCCCGTAAGCCAAATCGATGCCCCCAATACAGACCACCCGACAGATTTGTTGTCCAACAAAAAAATTACTGTATCTATTACAAGCAGTGAAGAAAAGGAAAAAGAAACTAATTTAAGTAAGTGCTGAAAATAAAAATAAAACAGAATATTCAATGAATGAAATTTTAAGCTCCCGAACAATTGAATGATTATTGTAAAAAATTGTTTGAATTTGATGTAGTTAAAGTTAAAAAATTCAAGTAACTTTTAGTAATTTTATAAAGTCTTTTTATTTATAACTTATCTTTTAGGACATGGAATGATCGAAAAAAATTTATTAAAAATTCCAAAAATAAAAAATTTGTATTTTTTTTAATATTAAAAAAATATAAAAAAATAAATTTAGTTTCAATCAAAGCCTCAAAATTCTCAAATGCTTAAAATAGAGACTAAAACTCAAAAAGGAATTAGCAAAGAGCTCAACATTAATATGACAAATAAAACGCCTTTGACTATACTTTACGAATATGCAAACCAAGTTTTCAAAACAAATCCGCGCTATGAAATTCATGAAAAAGAGAATCCAAAAGATCCCTTTCAAGCTGTTTGTTACATTAATGACAAAATTTGTGGCAAAGGCGATGGCAATAGTAAGAAAGCAGCAAAAAATACAGCAGCAGAAGCAGCACTCAAAGTGCTTGTTCCCGATTTTAAAGGACAGACCGAAAACACAAAAAAAAACAATGAAGAAATGTATTCGGTATTCTTTTTTTTTTAATTTTTATAACAAAAAAGCTTTACTAAATTAGAAAACAATGAAAATGTGAAAACTTAGTATATAGTTAGATGGGGCAATTATTTGATGTGTGAATGGGGTGAATTTTTTTTTAATTGAATTTTACGGCAAATTACAAATAAAAATTTTCTCTAAAAAGCAGCATTATGGGTAGAAAAAATATCGAGGATTCCGAAAATATCATTACTTTTTTCATAGGACCTCATTAATGTGGTCAAAATTTATGTTTTTGTAAAGGGTCCGAAAAATTACCAAATTGCCTATTTGCCTAAATGGGTTAATGCACTAAATTATATTTTCACAAGAAACCAAGATACCCAATAGCTCAGATAAGCATGATATTGAAAGCTCTCTGCCTAAGCTATCAATACAGAACAAAAATTTAATTTAAGTTTTTTTATTAAGTCCATTCTGAGGTAACCCTAACCTCTTTAACCCCTTTTGCAAAGGGGGTGAGTCGGAAAATTCGGTCTAATTCAGTAATAAAAAAATAAAAAAATGAATTAATAAAAAAAATAAATAATTTTTTAATTTTAGTTAGAATGCCTAAATTTATTTTAGCCATTGTTCAGTTTAAATTTTGTATTTATTTTTAAAAATGTACTAAGTTTTTACATGGCCAAAAAAAAAATTCAAAAATTTTTAAAAATTAGAGTTCAGAACTCACATATTTGATCAAATTATTTAATTATTCTATTTTAAAAATTTAAAATTTGACATTACTAATTTTAATTATGAAAAATTTTAAATGATGATTGCTTTTGAATTTTAATTTTTAATGTTGAAACTAATGTTGAAATATTTTCAGTTCTTTGATGGCTACAACATAGAGCATACACATGTGTATTCTTTATCCCAAAAACTAGGTGCTCCTCTTCCCTATGATTTACTTCTCACGTGTCTTAAATTGTAAGTATAAACATTTAAATTAAATTTTAAAGAAGCTTACTGTCATTTAATCTAAAAAATAAAACGAGTAAAAAAGAATTTTAAAATTCGAGCATTTATCAAAATTGTAAAATTAATTATTTAAATGTTTTCCTACAACTTTTCTTTTTTAAAACCAATATTTTTAAAGCTAAAATCGATTTGAGTCAGTTAAGTCTTAATGGCGGACTGTTACAATATATTTGAAAAAAATTTTAAATTATTTTTTCTCTAAATAAATTTTTTAAACATTATTAAATTATTTTTGCATGTGCAAGTGCTTAATTGCCATTTAGCTTTATTTAGTTTTACCCTCTTTATACATCTATTGAGTGCATTAAATTGATCAAAATCAAATTAAAAAAATTCTTTATAACTCTCGAATTCAATTATTTTATAAATTTTTATTAGAGCATAAGTGACTTTGCATATTTAAGAATATTTTTAATATTGAAAAATTTTTCCTATGTATATTTTAATTTGGTGAAAAAAAAACACAATAGTTAGAAAACGAAATTATTATCTTTACGAATTAAGAGAAAAATATTAACTTAATTTTTTTTAAATAAATAATTCTACAATCTTTTAAAAATGCTATTTAATTGATAATTTATCTATTAAGTTAAAATTGACTCGTTTTTAAATATAAATTAAGTGATCATAAGAAACAATCAATCTGCGATTAATTTTTTAATCAAGAAGATCGTTTAAAAAAAATTTTCAAGAATAATAATTAAAAATTAACTGAATTTATTAGATTAAATGAAAAAAAAAATATTCTATTGAGTTAATTGAAGAAAAGATTTTGACTTTTTAGTCTTAAATTTTTTCAAAATTGTTTAACCCTAAAAATAAAAAAAAATTAATTTATTATCGAAAATTTTATTTTGTGACCGAATCATATTTTTTACCAAAATTTGTTTTTAACTATTGAATTAAACCCAAGTTTGGCTAGGGTAAAAACTATGATCGATTGATGACAAAATTTTCAAGTCGCCCATTTCAATTAAATTGACTTTTTAAAATAATTTAAGCAATTTTGCCATCAACATGTCACGAAATAGAAAGCAATTTGTCGAAGAAGAAATAAAACCTATTAAATATCGAAATTGTCTGTATAAAATGAAAATAGCTCAATATGAAGTTGAAGTAAACTGTTCAAAGAAAAAAGAAGGACGACAATTAGCAGCACAAAAAATTCTCAAGCTAATGCATCCGCATATCCAAACATGGGGATCTATTCTACGCTTATATGGCTCCAATTTAGAGGAATCGCTTCTATTAAAATGTGATAAAGATGAAAAAGAAAACGGCGAACACAAACAAGAAGAAAATACGCAACAAAAAGCCAAACCGAACAGTGAATTACTCGAAAAATTGAAGGAAGAAATGAGAAAAATCAAGCGCAAAACTTTAAATACAGACGAGAAAAAAAGCCAAGATACTTTGCTAACAATACCACCTTTGTTGCTAGGTGAAAATGAATTTAATTCAACCATGAAACCCACTGAATTTGAGGCACCAAAAAATGAAAACGATGTAATAAAATTTGAATCAGGCGAAAAAAAAAGAAAACTGTCAAAATCAGATGAATCTGACACTACTGAAAGTAACTCTAGTTCTTCGGGCTCGTCTTCCTCGTCGAGCTCGTCATCAAACTCTTCAGACTCAGAATCAGATTAATTAGTTTTTTTTTTAAAAAAATTTTTTTAAATGTAAATAAAATTTTTTTCTAAATTGCCACAAATTGCGAACAATATGATGGACTTAGAATTCCATTTGAAAATTTTAAAATTGAATATTTAAATTTAAATAGTTAAGAATTTAAGAAAATATGCAACCACCATCACTAGAGCATTTGAGACCTGAAAATTTCAATGATCTCGATGCGGCACAATCTGTCAATTCTCTGCAAAATTTGACAAAATTTCACATTGATTCATTCGACTGGATGGTCGATCAAGGTCTCAGACATGCTATCAAAAATATACCAAGTGTAGAGTTTAAACTTAAAAATGAATCAAAAGTTTGCTATAAGATGATCGATTGTAAAATATTGCCTCCAAGGATAAGTGAAGCGAACTTGACTGCTAAAGACAAAAAACTCTATCCAAAAGAATGCAGACAAAGACACACTACTTACAGTGGTAAAATATACGCAACTATTGAATATTCTCACGACGGACACCTAGTGGACCGATATGAGCGTCTTGTGGGCCAAGTACCCATTATGGTCAAATCGAAGCTTTGCAATCTTTATAATTTGTCACCAAAAGAAATGGTGATTAAAGGAGAAGAACAAAACGATTTGGGTGGATATTTTATTGTCAAGGGAAATGAAAAGCTGCTCCGATTACTAATAATGCCGAGGAGAAACTATGTAATTTTTTAATCCTTTTATTAATATCAAAAATAACTTCTGTGAGATTGAGATTTTTTTAATTTATTTTGCTAAAATTAATTTACCTTAGTTTAAACTAATAATTTTAGATTCTTCTTTATTTTGTTTTTATTTTAAATTAAATTAAATTTGCTTAATTTTTCTTGAAGAGTATTTTGATTAATTTTGAGGGCATTGTCAAATTTCATACAAAATTTCCAATACAAAAGGAAAAAAAATACATAACTTTTGTTCTAATGGTCCATAACTTGTTCTGCAGATGAAACAAAGTGAAAAAACTTGTGTTTCACCTACTGCGAAAGTCTCCAAAATATGTGCCATTTAATTGCGTTTTATTTTTAAAACTTTTAAATAGCCAATTTAAATAACCTTTTAAATCGCAAAGATTTTTGATTTTGATAAAATTTTATTCTTATTGTATTATTAGTTTATTATGTCCCAAAGTATGGTTTATTTTTACAAAAATTAATATTCTGATAGAGCAAAGAACTTGAATAGAATTTGAACTGGTTTTCTTTAGATCAAAGATTTTGATAGAAAAATAATAAACTGTAAACTTAGTGATTGCAAAATACTATTAAAAAAATTTGAACGATATTTTTGAATTAAATTTGACAAAACTATTAAATATATTTTATTAAAATTATATTATTTTTTAAAATAGATCGTTCATTTTCTTCCATAAACAATTCCCTTTGTTCAACTTTATTCAGGCCAAAAATTAAACTTATAGAATAAATTCAAAATTTAGAATAAAGTTTTTTTTTATTTTTTAAGGAAAGCTTATTTTTTTGCTAGGATGAAATAGAATATGGACAATATTTTAAATTTGTTTTATTAATTAGATTTTTAAATGAAAAAGCATTTTCCAACTGTGAAAAAAACAATTCTTGTAATCTTTTTAATAATTTTCTCTTTTAAAGATGGGATTCAATTTTCAAATTTTTTTCCCAATATTTTTTGAACACAAAATTTTGATAAGTTACGTGTTGTTTTAGTGTTTTAGTTCTATCAAAAAATGTTTAAATTTGGAATTCTTTTTTCAGGTTTTTAGTTTGAAAAATTAAAAAAAAACATTTTTGAAATTTTTTAATTAATTACCTAAATTCAATCAATTAACGAGTATTCGATTAGTTGAAAATTTTTAAGTTTAATAAATTTTTCTAATTGACTCCAATTTTAATGCTTTGTTCAAAGGTTTTATTTTTATAAATTTACTGAGTCCAATAAATCGTTTTATTAAAATATTTTGCCGTATATCAAATTCCTTTAAACCTTTTTCATTAATGAAGATATTATCTAAATGATATCTAAAGATTGATTGAGAGAACTGTTTGTATAGGAAAGCTATAGTTTCTGGGTTCATTAATTTTGGTTTGCATCCAACACTATTTAGAGAGTAAAAATTCAACTTTTTTCATCTTATTTTCCACGAAATCCTTTATTGATTTTTGATTTCCAATAGATAGGCCAAGATAAATCAAACTTTGTACTTTTGGAATCGTAGAGCCATTTAATTAAAATTCTGTTTTAGAACTTGTACTTTTTTTTTCGAATAGGATTGATGCCGATTTAGAAGCATTAAAAAATTCGATTTTCCAGTCCTTGGCATAATTTTCAAAAGCAAAACTTTAATGTGTTTTTCGGATGGTTATAATAAGACTATATCGTCGCAATAGGCAAGAACCGACAAATTTATTTCACCAATCTTTGCATCAATGTTTACATGAGCTCTTTTTTTTGTATCCAAATTGATTGCTATGAATGCTATCAAAAACATTCGTCTTGGCCAAGATAAGAGACTCAAAAATAGTTGATAATCATGTAGACACCGTGATAGGTCTCCAATCTGAAGGATCTTTTGAAAATCCTTTTTTTGGAATAGGTTTTAATAAGGAAATATTGAAATTCTTTGGGAGATAACCAATTTTAATAGAAAAATTAAAAGTAAAATAAGTAGATTTGTTGATGATCCATATATGAAAAATTCATTGCAGATTAGGTTCTTTAAGTACATCCTTATATTAGTACCAATATTTTTACCAAATTTTGGACTGTGTTGTGTTCTAAAAATCATCAAGTTAAAAAAGAGCTGAAACTTAGAAAGTGTTTTATTTTCCCAAAAAATATTTATTATTATTTTTTAAGCCAATGGCTTTAATAAGACCATCGTGGAAAAGCCGTGGTGCAACATATACCGAATACGGTATAACCATTCACTGTGTGGGCAAAGATCAAATTGGTCAAAATCATATACTTCATTATTTGGACAACGGATCGGCAAATCTCTGCTTTGCTTATCAAAAAGAAATATTTTTTGTTCCAGCAGCTATGATTTTGAAAAGTCTGGTAGACCTGCCAGATTATGAGATTTATAGATCGTTGATGAGAAATAGAGAGGGAAATTCTTTTATGGAAGGCTGTGCAAAGTTTATGCTAAGACAATTGCAAGAGGAAGACATAGTGACACGCAACGATGCTCTCAACTATATCGGAAGCCGATTCCGAATCAAATTAAACTTGCCCGATTGGTACACGGACGTTGAGTGTGCTCAGCATCTTTTCAAATACAGTCTTTTGACACATTTGGAAAATAAAACCGACAAATTTAATCTAATGATGTATGAATTGTTAAAAATTTAATTTGAATTAAACATTTGTTTTTACCACAATTTTTTGTTGTTGCTAGATTTATGCTGAGAAAATTGTACAGTTTGGTTCATCAGAACGGCTGTAAGCCAGAAGACCCGGACTCGCCGATGATGCAGGAAATTCTTCTTCCTGGCCACTTGTATCTTGGCGTGTTGGCCGAGAGACTGCAGCAAATGCTTGTCAGCATGAAGACAATCACACAAACACTAGACTCTAAAAAGCCATTTCTAGATGGACAAAAAATCAATTTGATCGAAGCTTGCAAGCGAGAGTCAAACGTTACCAATTCGCTTGAGTATTTTTTGGCAACAGGAAATCTAGTTTCCAAGCACGGCCTTGGCATTTTGCAGACCACTGGTTTCGCAATCATAGCTGACAAATTAAACTACTGGCGATACTTGTCTCATTTTCGGTCTGTACATCGCGGAGCTGTTTTCACTGAAATTCGTACTACCTCAGTACGAAAGTTGACTCCTGAAAGTTGGGGATTTTTGTGTCCAGTGCACACACCGGACGGTGGACTGTGTGGACTGCTCAATCATTTGACGTTCACATGCGAAATATGCACCGAGGATCCTAACACAGACAAGCTTGTTGACTTGATGGCATCGCTGGGAATGGTTCCACTTGAAAGTGGTCTGTTCAAATTTAACTCGCAAAAAAAGCCCAAAGCCTATTTCTACGAAGTGGTTCTCAATGGCCAATTAGTTGGCTATGTTGACTCGACAAATGTGGACGATATGACTGCAAAGCTTAGATATGTCAAAGCTTTGGTGAGCCAAAAGTCGGACAACAAATTGTGCCAAGGCATTCCAAAATACATGGAAATATGCAAAGTTCCAAGAATTGACCTGCAAAAAAATACATATAGTCTGTATCCTGGCGTGTATGTTTTCACATCTCCAGGCCGCATGATGAGACCGGTCAAGAGCTTAACCACTCAACAAACTGAATACATCGGCACAATGGAACAATGCTACCTGCATGTTTGTGTCAGTCCTGACGAGTTTGTCGAAGGCGTAAGATTTTTTAAATAACATTATTTCATGATGCTTTATTTCGACAGTTGAATTATTCTCAGGTTATATTAGACACAGATTAGTTAGACTAAAATCAATTTGACCATTTTAAAGCCGACATCAAAAAATTTTCGACTTATTTATTTATTTATTTTGAATGTAATTAGTTCAGGAGAAGTAAAAAAATAATGTTTATTAAGATTGAAATAAAAAATATAAAAAAGTATTACGATTGCAAGAAAATGAAGAGGAAAATAGCAAGTATTTAACTTTCTGGACCTCAAACTATCAAATTCATTTAGGTCTTATTAATTCATTTTAAAAATAAAAAATAATGTATAAATCTTAAGTTTTCTAGACACTTTTGATAGAGTTAGAAATGCCATCACTCATGAAAAAATGTCCCTTTAAGTTTCTTTTAGACTTACTTTTAATACTAAAAAGTAAAGATAAATCAAAATTAAAATGGTTTTAGTCAGAAGTTGAATATGTGCCTCAAAAGAGTTATTTATTTATTTGAAAATTAACCTCCAAGAAGGAGAAGTATAATATGAAAAATTTTATAATTAGACAAATAATTAGAAAATAAAAAGTTTTGTAAAAATCAAATTCCATATAATTTTGTAAAAAATACAAGTATAGATTAGATAAGCTGAAAAAGAAATTTAGATTAAATCATTCTACTTTGTATGATTTAGTTAGCTTCAAAAGTTATTTATTTATTTGTTTAATCTGTATCGAGCTAATGCTCCTTCAGAATAAAAATATATAAAAAAATAAAAATTTAATGTGAAAAGTAGATTAAAAAAAATAAAAAGGAATATAAAAACGGTATGTTGAAAAAGAAAGACAAAAATTTCAATATAAGAGAAAATCTAATTATAAATAATTTTTTCTTTTTTTTAATTTAATTACGATAACTAAAATTCATTTTTCTATACTTTTTATGTATTTTTAATATTTTTTTTCTCCGCTTTTGGACAACTCAATTCGAACTAGGAGTCTATATGAGCAGACCGCTTCAAAAGGAGATAATAATACTTTTTATCACTTATGTTAGAAGACATAAGTTAAGTGAATCTGTTAGGCCATTTTTAATATTAAACTGTGACTTTAGACCCTTTTTAGTTCTCCAGTCTTTGTACTTTTGTTAACCATATTTGAAGATTCTTAAAGAGATCCCCCAGAAAGTTAAAATCAATCTTGACCTTAAAATAGATGGTTACAATTTAAATAATGACGAAAAAGTAAAATTCTTAGGCATCACACTAAATTCAAAACTTACATTTAGTCCAATGGTGGATGTATTAAAAGAACGCTGTAATTCAAGGCTTAATATAATAAAATATCTCTCAAATAGGAAATGGGGTATAAAACCAAAAACATTAGGTAATCTTTACAATTCTTTGAAAGGATCAATCTTGAATTATTCTTTTCCTTGTTTAAATTCATTCTCAGAAACTAACATCAAAAAATACAAGTTATTCAAAATTCAGCAGTTCGATCTATTTTGAAGCTGAAATATGATACCCCATCTAATATAATGCACCAAGAGGCCTTCAATAAGTTTAAACTACTAACAGTTTCAAATCGACTCTTTGAGTTGAATGAGAAATATGTCAGGGCAGGATTGAGCCATTCTGTTCCACTGGTCGTCAGACTGGTGGAAGAATATAGAGAAGGTTTCGAATCAAGGTATATCGAATATCCAACCCCATTGTGTAATTGCTCCCTAATAATTTCTTCTTTTTTTCCTGAACTATCAAATATTTAAACATGTCTAACCTCTAGCTATTTCTATATATCGTTTTTAATTTTATTTTTTTTATTTAGACTTATTTATCCTTTTTTTTTTTTAATATTTTTATTCTTTTTTTATCTTATTTTATTTTTTTTTATTTTTTTTATATTTATTTTTATTCTGAAGTAGCATTAGCTCGGTACAGATAAAACAATAAATAAAATTGTAATGTCTTGGTCAAATTGACTTAAGTCTTGATCCATTAATCCCTAGGCTAATCAAAAGACCATGAAAAATTTGAGATGCCAAGTAGTTGTATTTTAAAGTCTCAATAAATGAGGATTTTGATAGTAAATAAAGTTGTTCAAAATTAAAGATTTTTAGATATTTTAAAATATTTGACATATGACACCTCCTTTTAAGATCTATAATTTTTCTTAACAGGTTGTTTTATGCAATGTTAAGATACTCTTTACTTGTATCATTTCGACAAAATTAATTTTAGAAAAAGAAATTTTTGGTGATCAAACTAACACAATTATGAAAACACTCTATTTTAATTTTTAAATTTAGTTAGAAAGACAAAACTTTACTTTTTTTTATTTTATTTTATTTTATTATTTTTTTTCTTTACATCACCCTCGCGGTGTTTAGTGAATAAATGTTATCATTATTATTAATCTACAACTACTTAGTCTAATTGATGGCTTTTAATTTACTTATTTATTAATTGAATTAGCCTCCTATTTGAAGAAGTATTTGAATGAAAAAAAATAAGTATGTACATACAAAAATTAAGAAAAAAAAAAAGATATTAAAAATTAAATGAGTTATTAATTAAGTTGGATACATTTTGAATCAAAACCTGCTTTATATTCATCCACCAGTTTGATAACCAATGGAACAAAATGAATCACTTCTCCAGCTACATATCTTTCGCTCAATTCAAAAAGTCGATTTGAGAGAGGACAGGTTTGAGATTTCCAAGTGTGTAATAGTTTGGATCCCATTTTTTGTTTGACAATATTTTCATTAAGTTTAACTATTAAATAAAATTATTCTAATTAAACTTTGTCTAAAGTAACCTGTGCTAAATAACTCTGTCTAATTGTACCTGTCGAAATAAAGATTTAAATGCAAAAATTTTCAAATAAATAATTAACTCTTCAACTAGAAAACCACTCATTCCGAACTCTATCCATTTTCGTTTATGAGCGTAGTGGCCAATCTAACTCCCTTTTCGGAATTCAACCAGTCGCCCCGTAACATGTATCAATGCCAGATGGGCAAGCAAACAATGGGCACACCATGTCACTCGATTCAGAATAGAGCCGACAACAAGCTGTATCGGCTCAACTTTCCGCAAAGTCCAATGGTTAGAACCAAAATGTATGACCATTACAAACTGGACGACTATCCGATCGGCACCAATGCAATTGTGGCCGTAGTCTCCTACACTGGCTACGACATGGAAGATGCCATGATTTTAAATAAGAGCTCATTTGAGAGAGGCTTTGCTCACGGAACTGTTTACTCGACAGAAATAATTGAGTTGAATGAGAAAAATTTTGCTTCGTCAAAAGCAAAAATATTTTCTCTTGATCCAAAAAGAGCCAAACTTGGCGAAAAACTGGACAAAGATGGCCTGCCTTTTGTAGGATCTACAATTTATCCTGGCGAGCCGTTCTATTGCTATTTAGATGAGAACACCGGTGAGTATAAGGTGCAGCATTTTAAAAAGCTCGAAAAAGCCTACATTGAATCAGTGCGAGCATTGGGAAGTGATGATGGATCTGAGCCGCTGAACAAAGTTGCCATTATGATGTCGTTTCAGCGCAATCCAATAATAGGAGACAAATTCTCATCTCGCCATGGCCAAAAGGGCATTTGCTCCCGAATATATCCCACTGAAGATTTGCCCTTCACCGAATCGGGCCTCACACCTGACATTATCTTTAATCCGCACGGTTTTCCCTCTAGAATGACCATTGGTATGATGATTGAATTTATGGCCGGAAAATCAGCTTCCATATTTGGCAGTGTTCATGACGCGACGCCCTTTCAATTCACCCAAGGCCAGTCCGCAATCGATTACTACGGAAATCTTTTGAAAAAAGCCGGCTACAGCTACTACGGCACCGAGTCCATGTACAGTGGAATTCATGGCAGGCAGCTAGAAGTGGACATATTCTTTGGGGTGGTCTACTACCAGAGATTAAGACACATGGTGAGTGACAAATTTCAGGTGAGAACAACCGGGCCCATAGACATAAAAACTCATCAGCCTGTCAAAGGACGCAAGAGAGAGGGAGGCATTCGCTTTGGTGAAATGGAACGTGATGCTTTGCTGGCGCACGGCAGTGCATCTCTGATCCAAGATAGACTTTTAAATTGCTCGGACAAGACTACAGAGAAAATATGCACACGGTGTGGATCGTTTGTGTCCATTTCAAAGAAAAATTCCCAACTAACATGCTTGTTGTGTGGCAAAAATGATGCAATCAGCAACATTTGCTTACCGTATGTGCTCAAATATTTGGTCGCTGAATTGGCGTCTGTCAATATTCGAGTTAAATTTGATACCACTCAGCCAAAATTAACTAATTATTTGACAGAAACCTAATTTTTAAATAAAATTATTTTAAAACTGATCATATTTTTAAATTAAATTAAGATTTTTAATTTATTTATTTGTTTATCTGTACCAAAATAAATATAAATATAACGATACTTCAGAATAAAAATATATATAAACAAAAGTAAAAATTAAGTTAAATAAGATAAAAAAAAAAGGATAAATAAGTCTAAGTAATAAAAAGAAAATTAAAAACGATTTGTAGAAATAGCTAGAGCTAAGACATGTTTAAATATTTGATGGTTCTGGAAAAAAAGAAGAAATTGTTGCGTAGCAATTTCACAATGGAGTTGGATATTCGATATATCTTGATTCAAAACCTTTTCTTTATTCTTCCACCAGACTGACGACCAGTGGAACAGAATGACTCAATCCTGCTCTGGCATATCTCTCACTCAACTCAAAAAGTCGATTTGAGACTGTTAGTAGTTTAAGTTTATTTAAGGGTTCTATTGAAGGTGTATTATATTGGAGGGGGTATCATATTTCAGCTTCAAAATTGACCGAGCTTCTTCTGAATTTTGAATAACTTGTATTTTTTGATGTTAGTTTATGAGAATGAATTTAAACAAGGAAAAGAATAATTCAAGATTGATCCTTTCAAAGAATTGTAAAGATTACCTAATGTTTTTGGTTTTATACCCCATTTCCTATTTGAGAGAATTTTTTTTTTAAATTAAGCCTTGAATTACAGCGTTCTTTTAATACATCCATCATTGGACTAAATGTAAGTTTTGAATTTAGTGTGATGCCTAAGAATTTTACTTTTTCGTCATTATTTAAATTGTAACCATTGATTTTAAGGTCAAGATTGATTTTGACTTTAGTTTTTTTTTCTCAAAGATCATGTAATATGACTTTTCGATAGAAATATTCATTTCCATTTAAAAATCCATTTTTCAACTTCGTTTAAGTACTTATTGATCGTGTTTTCAAGATTTACTATCTTTTTGAAATTAAAAAAAGTATCTAAATCATCTGCAAAAAGAAGAGAGTATTGGCAGTTTGTTTTGTTTCTATTTGGAATGTCATTTATAAAATTGCTGAAATGAAGTGGACTAATTACTGACCCTTGTGGAACTCCTGCTTTTATAGAGTATTGATCACTTAAATGACCATTTACATTTACTCTAAAAGATCTTAAATGTAGAAACAATTTTATCTAATAAATAAGATAAGGGGGTAGATTAGTTCTAATTAGCTTGTAAATTAGTCCTTCGTGCCAAACTTTATCAAATTTTATGAAAAGTAAGTCACTTTAATATTCATTTCGGAAAATTGGTGAAAAATTAGTAATTTTAGTTAATCAATTAGCACACGCCATAAAAAATCAAACAGGATAAAATTCAAAATTTCTCTTTTAATAACAGGATTGAGTCATTAATATCAAAAAACTACAAGCAATTCAGAATACAGCAGTCAGATCTATCCTTAAGCTAAAATATGATACTCCCTCCAACATGTTGCATCATGAAGCTTTTAATATACTTAAATTACTAACAGTCTCGAATCGGCTTTTTGAGTTGAGTGAGAGATATGTTGGGACAGGACTGAGTCATTCTACTCCATTGGTGGTCAGACTAGTGGATGAATACAAACAAATAACAACATATATTTTTCATTTTATTAACTATTTTTTTTATTATTATTTTTTTTCTTTTAAACTTTATTCTGAAGGAGCTCTAGCTCGGTATAGAATACAAATAAATAAATAAATAATAAATAAATAATAATTATTATTTTTGTCTTTTAACTTCAACAAACTGTTTTTAATTTAATTTTCTTTTTATTACTTGGACTTATTTGTCCTTTTTTAATATTTTTATTTGATTTTTTTTTTTTTTCATCTTATTTAACTTTATTTTAATCTTAATTTGTTTTTTTATATATATATTTTTTATTCTGAAGGAGCATTAGCTCGGTACAGATAAACAAATAAATAAATAATTCTGTTCTACTGGTCGTCAGACTGGTGGAAGAATATAGAGAAGGTTTCGAATCAAGATTCCTCGGTACAGATAAACAAATAAATAAATAAATTAATAAATTATTATTCTCATATGAATCATCTATAAGATCATTGAAAAAAATTTATATGAGTCAAGTAATATTTTTCAAAAGAATTTAATCTAATTTAGCTAAATAATCATTATTTTAAAGCAGACTTGTATAAAAGAGAAAAATGAAAATTATTTTAGATTTTTACAATTTCATATTTTTAGATTATTTTGTGGAATATTTCAGAAAATATGAAAAAATAAAATCTCACATATCATTTGGCTATCAAAATTAAAAATTAAAATTTTAAGAAATATTGCACAAAAAATCTAAAAATATGAAAACGTAAAAATAAATTATAAATTTAAAATTCAAAGAAAAGGGGGTCTGCAGTGGAGTCCGGTTCATTAGAAGAAATAAGAAAAATTAGTTAATTTTACTTATTTGCTTAGATATGAATTTTAATTTCTATCATTTTTTTAATGTTTATTAGTGTTGGGAACAGATTTGTTCAAAAGTCATAAAATCAAGGTCAAGGGCAAGTCATTAAATTTCACTTAAGAGTGTCTATATTTTTATTGGAAATGCAGAAAATTAATCTGGTCGCAATAATTCCTATATGGAATGGCAAAAATTTCAAGTAGACGCGATCATGACAAAATGGAACATTAAAAATTCCAAAATTAATTTTTTTTTTGAGATCAAGTCACTAGACTTGACTTAAAAATGACTTGATTTTTTGGTCAAAGTCAATTTTAAGTGAAGTCTTCTAATGAACCGGGCTCCGCTGCAGACCCCCTTTTCTTTGAATTTAAAAAAAAGCAAACAAAGCATACAGTGGTGCTACGATAAGTGTATTTTACGTAATTCACTTAAATTTACCTTTGTAAATTTACAAAAATTTACAAAGGTAAATTTAAGTGAATTGACAATTTTGATTTTTACGTAATTTTACGTGAAATCAATTAAATTTACTAAAATTTATAAAGGTAAATTTACGTGAATTTACGTAAAATACATTTATCGTAGCACCACTGTATATGTTTTAAGCATACATGATTCAATTCATTGATAATTACTATCAAATTTTTGTAAATTTTTGCAAGATATCACGCAACTACAAAATGACTCGATCTACAAGTTTAACTTAAATTAAGATTAATTACGAAATGTTACAATTTATTTATTTCATTTATATTTTATTAAAAAATTTTAAATATTTAAAATAAAAAGTATGAGTTTTTGCATCTTCAACTCTTAAAGAAAATCGAAATAAAGATCAAAACAAACAAAAAACGCCAATATGGTCTCTATGTCTCTAATTTGATCGTCAAAATAAAGCTTATAGATTAAATATTTATTAATACCAATTGCATTTTTGAGAAAGAGATTAAGATTCAATCTTAGATTTTCAGCTTTTAATTTTTAAAACTAAAATTAATGACCTAAATTTTTAAAATAAAACTTGTCTCGTTAATGATCAAAGTTTCATTAACATAGCAATAGAGAACTTCTATCATATTTCTATGATCTACTTTTTTTAAAGTGTAAACATTTTAAATTTCTTTAGGTATACGATGACTTACCTAAGTTTTTCTCATTTAGAAATAGAACAGAATCTTGAAAATTTTATCAATTTTAAATTTCATTGTGAATTTGATGATATATTTTTGATGTATGATATTTTAGAAAATAATTGGAATTCATCTGATCTCAAGTCATTTCTCAAGTCTTGAAGACAAACTTTTCTTTAAATAAAAAGGTAAATTATAAATGAGAAAAAGATTAAAAAACTTTTAGAAACTAAAAGCATTATGGTTTACATTGAAAAATAAGTTAATAGCATTCTCTTAAACAACAATGATTATAATTGTGTTCCTTAATAGATTCTGTTATGTAGCGGATATTTTTCCATTAGTTAAATTGGTTTATTCCTCTTGAATTTAAATATAATCATCAGTTTCTAATTTTCAATTTTTCTAATCAAAAATTATTTAAATATAACTCATCATTTATTTTTAATTTTTTTTTCTTAATTTTAAAAAATTATTTTTTTTCTTTCTAGTTTTTTTTTGGATTAATAAAGTTATTCATGTTGTGTTGTGCTATATTTATTGTTTTTATTTTTTCTATAAAAATAGTAAATTTATGCTCAAACAATAAAGCTAAAGCTTATTAGTATCTAAGAATTTCTTTTAAATTTTCTTCAAGTTTTATAAATTAAAGCGTAGATTTTTTTAAATTTTTAATTAAAGTGCAATGATCCATTATTTAAAATCAAGAATTCCTTTTAAAAAAAATCTCTAAATTTATAAATCGAAATTTTCAACTCAGCAAATATTTAGTTTTTTTAGCTAGGAAAAAGTAGATAGAAAAAAATTTTCTTCATGCCGTTTTACAACAAAAAAGAAATTTAAATTAAAAATTTTCAAATAAATAATATTTGACAAAAAAAACTTTTTCATTTTTGATCTTTGTTTTAAATATTTAATCTTAATAAAAAATAAAATTTATTGAATTCAAAAAAATCATTTAATTAACATATGATGATGTTTAAAAAATTTAATTAATAATATTGAAAATTTTTGCTAAATGTAGCATAAAAAATATTTTTGAAATAAAAAATTTTAATTTTTTTACTTTAAATAAATTTGTATGATAATTTTATGTAAAATTTTTTTTTAACTAGAGAGTAGTTAAATGAAAATTAGAAAAAAATGGCTCGTCTTTTAGGAGTTAACATACCTCGTCGCTTTAACCGCAAACTAGTCCTAGTGTTAGTAGTTATACTTTTTTTGATCTTTTTTTCTCAACTAATTGGAAACTCGATTGATGACGACGAAGAGTGGTACAAACATCCAAGCGTTTATTTTAAAGAAGTGACATGCGAGCACGATGACTACACCGCAAAGCTTTTCGACGAGCTCACCGAGAAATTGTCTAAAATGTTCGAAAAATTAGGCATTTCGTATTTTCTTTGTTATGGAAGTCTTTGGGGCGCCTTGAAATTTCAAAAGACCCTTCCCTGGGACCGGAATTTGGATTTCTGTGTTATTTATCACCAGATTGCCATTGTTGATGAACAAACATTATACCAAGCATTCAAGCAGGAAGATTTAAATTATTACTATAATTCCAGACGCGGAAAATATGTTGTTAGCTACAAATCAGTTTCGGCAGAGATAACAATATTCGAAAAAATAGGAAATCATGTAGAGAGGGTCGGATGGGAAAAACGTTTGTTCCCACATTTGTATTTGAATTTTCAAAATTTCCCATATCAATTGGTCCAAAAAGATCTACCAAGAATAAAATTCAATAATCTTGAAATTCCTGCGCCACATCAAGAATATGAAATACAGAAATACTTGTATCCAGATAATTGGTGGAAGGAGGTTAAGCCTAAAAATTGCCTTTAAATTTGTATTTAGAAATCCCAATTCTTAAAATTACTTAAAAAATTTTCTAATTAAATTTAAATAAACAAATTTTTAAAGAAAACGAATTTATTTAAGATGCCATAATATTTTTACAAAACACTTTTATTTTAAAAGATTTATCTAATTTAATAAAAGTCTATGAGAATAAACATATTAAAAATTTAAATAATATTGCCAAATTGAAGATCATAATCAAATTTAAATTTCGAATCAAATTTTTTAAAATTTAGATTTAAAAAAGGTTTTTCTTATCAATTTTTTAATAATAAATGACTTAAATTTATTAAACATAATTTTTTTAATCTTTAACTAAAATTAAAATTATATGAATTTTTATCTAAAGTAAATATTAAATAATAATCAATATTTTGAAATTTTGTAATTCAAAATTTAACTTTGTTTCGCTGTAGTATATTTTAATTAAAATTTAATTTGTTTGAGCCATAATTTGAATAACGCAATGTGCATTTTAAATATATCTTTAAAGTTTTCAAATAAAGATTTTGGAAGAATCAATTAGAAATCAATTAGAAAAAAAAATTTTTTTTAATATAAAATATTAAACATTTAATGTTTAATTAAAAAACGAAATAAAAAAAATCGTATTTCATCATTTGTATTGAGATTTTAATCAATTAGTTGCCATAATATTTCATCATAATACGTATGGCGTGTATAAATCGTTCATTAGGAAAAATTTAATTTAAATAACTTCGTTTTTAAAAACATCAATGAATTTAAAATAATTGATGTGACAGCAAATTATTTTTAAGAGAAGAATTTTTTTAAAATCAGAATTGGTGAATTCGAAATCTGACAAATTGATTGGAAAATTTTTCTTCATCAAATGATCTTTGATAATTATTTGAAATTTTTAAATAAAAATCAAAAAATTTATATTTATTTTTTACTGTCTTTGTCTTCGTATCTGTTCTTTTTTTTTTCTAATAAAATATATCGTTATACAACTAAGTTATCGCATTTAAAATTGTTTAAATTCAAATAAGTCATTAAACTCAAAAGTAATGAAAGATCAATAATTCTTTAAAAATCATTATAAAATCATTGAGAAATAAAGATTTTGAAATTTTGATTAAGAAATTTATTAAAGAAATTTTCCTTATACAATTACAAAAAAGTTTACAATATTAATTATTCATTAATATCCATATAATAAAAATTTACTCAGAAAGTAATTACTTTTTCATTTTTATTTTTTTTTGTTTTTTATTTTCTTAATAAGGTAATCTAGTATTTATTTTTAACTTTATTAGATAGAAAAATTAATATTCAGTTTATTCTGAAAATTAAAGTTTTATAAAAGATCTTTAAAATTTCAAAATTATGTATTTTAATTTTAAAAGGAATATTCAAAAGTAGTCTTTATTTTTTTTAGTTCATTACCAAAATTTTTTTATTTTACTGAAAGGAGTATTTAATAAAATAAAGACTTTTATGGGAAATGTTTTTTGTTTTAACTTATACTTAGTATAATTTTATTTGATAATTAAAAAAAAAAGAAAACTTAGGATTATAATAAAAAAATTAGGATTTATTCGGTTGTATTTGTTTAATTTGTTCGCTGATTGTCGTCTTCGTTTTAAAATAATTAAATAGCATTGTACAAGTTAATATTAACTTTTTTTTAATTATTTATCAATAAAATCTATACCTAAAATGTAAAAATTTCTATTTTAGTTTTTTTTTCAGACGACACCAAGATAATTTGATTTTTAGCAATTCGCTATCCAACAACGAAGCGAATTGTTAAAAATTTATGTATATTTTCAATTTAAATAATCTATTTTAAATAAATACTTTAAATTATTAATTTAAAATAGATTCATATTCTGATATACAATTGTATAATCATCATGTTGATGGTTAATGAATTTCATTGATTGTATAAAATGAAGGTGAAAATAGAAAATATTTAAAAGTCATTATTTAATAAATGGTAATTTACACCAAAAATTAAATGAGAAGAAACAATGAGATTTGTACATCAAGGAATTTTTTTTGGAAATGGAACCAGAAAACTAAGTTAAGCTTCTATTTTCCTTTGAAAATTGAGCAGAGCTTATAATATAAGTCCACAAAAAACTTTTTTTTTAATAACCTGGTATTTTAAAGGTCTCAGTTAGATAAGTCAATGGTAGTATGACATCCTTCACAGTCTTTGTCTAGAGTTAGAGTTTGTTAAAAAATCATTCGTTTAAGCCGATTAACATTTTATATGATCTCAGTAGAAATCATTAATAGCTTTAAAATAAATTGATAATTTCAATTTAAACAAGAATTAAATTTTGTTTGTTATTTAGAAAAGTTTTAGCCAGATTTGTTTTTAAGTCACAAGTCAAAAGTCAAGTAAATGACTTAAAATTTTTTTTTTTTTTAAAGTCATATTTTTGACTTATATTTTTGTGACTTATAGAAAAGTCTGATTTGAACAAGAGATATTTGGGCTTTAGGGGCTCTCGTCAAAAAGTTCAGTAGTACTGCTAAGTGCGAAACTTGCCTCAAAATTTTAATTATATAATTAAATTTACCTTTTTTTTGCTGAAAAATTGGCTTTTATTCTTAGACTTTAAAAAAGTAATTTTAAGTCATTGACTTGACTTTAAAAAAAATAAAAAATAAAAGTCAAGTCATGACTTTGACTTAAAACTGTGACTTAAAAACAAGTCTGGTTTTAGCTATCATATTTTTAGTTAATTGCTCTACAATATAACACCGCCTGACAAAAATTTTTTTGTTAGCAACTTTTTTCTAAGGAAAAATGGTACATCAAGAAGCAATTAAAGATTATGGTCATTTTGATGTTTATTAACTGCTTTTTCTATTTGAACTTAGCATTGAAAAATTAATTATTAATTATCTTAATTTCACTTATAAAATAAATGATAAAAAAATAACAATAGAAAAAAATATATTGAAATCTAAGCTGAATTTTATTTTAAAAAAATAAAATTTTTTTTGTTTTTAATTTATTTTTATTTAAAATTTAGTACTTGAACTAACGGTATGGTTACAAAATTCAAAAATTAGACATTTCTTAAAAAAGTGAGGAAATAGCAAAATGCATTTAGCAACTTCACACAGAGATACAAATTTAAAGAAGTAGAATAGATAATTCTTTTTTGTATTTAAAATTTTTATATTTTTGCTTTTGCATTTAAGACATAACTTGAAGAAATATTTTTCTTAATGAAGAGGATCTCAAGTTTCAAACAATTAAATGAAAAAGTGAATTAAGTTAAAAATCAAAACAAAATTAAAAAAGAAAAATTAAAATTAATTTTTTTTTGAATTTTTAAGTAATTTTATTTTTACAAGTTTTAATCAACAATAAACGTTTTTTTACATTTTTTTATTTATTTTTTAATTAAAAAAAAGTAGCTCTAGACAGAGTATATTTTGACTGACTTATCTAAAGATGCCGAAACCAGTGACTTGGCGTTTGCTCCAAATCGCACACCGGTAACTAATCCGCTGTGCTCTTCCAAAACCTTGAGCACTTCCCATTGTTTAACTTGATAAACCCTTACATCTGATCCAGCACACGCCAAAAAGCTTCCGCTGTAATCAAAAACTAAATCTTTAATTTCGTACTTATTTTCAAGCTCTATTGTTTTTATATTCTTCAATTTTCGCAAGTCCCACAGTTTAATTACCGAGTCTTCGGCTGCAGTGGCCAAATAATATCCATTTTCAGAAAAAGCCAGACTGGTTATTCCACCGGAATGACCGGGAAAATTTGCCAAATTTGATTTGCTTTTCAGGTCCCAAATTTTGATTTCGGACTCGGCTGTTCCCGTCGCAAATATCAATCCATCGGGATGAAATTTGGCACAGGTCAGAGGCACTGAATTGCCGCCAGTCAAATGCGGCTCTCCTTCTGCAGTAGGAGCACTTGCAGCTGACGAAACTTTTAGAAGCATCTTTCCGGTTCGAATGTCCGAAAAGGCCCAGTGTTCATCGAGCGAACACGACAGCAAATAGTCTCCTAATGGATGAAGAGAAATACCAGTAACAGACGAGTCGTGAATTTTCAAAAATTGAACTTGTTGCGATACTGGAACAGACCAAATTCTGATGGTTGAATCAGCACTGGCTGTAATACAAGTCTCTTCTTCCGGATGATAAATCACTTGAGTTATTTTTTTTGTGTGTCCTTTGAAAGTGGCGACAATCTGTTCTTTAGAATTGTCAAAAACAACAGCTGTTTTATCATTGCCTCCCGTTAGAATACGGTTAGAGTCGTTTAGCTTTATATCCAAAGCTGTTATGCCAGTAATGCTTGCACTATGCAAACCTGTATGAGATCCGACGGTGTGCATGCTTTTTATTTCATCAACACTTGCCAACTCTTCGGGAACCTTTTTGCCCTTTTGTTTTCTCATCTGTGTCAACGCTGCTGATTTTTCTTGTAGTTTTTGCGACACTTCTTCAGAAATACCTTCTTCAGGCGCAGCCCGTGTCTCTCCACTTGTCTCAGAAGCATACATAGTTTGTGGCACCACATTGTTTAGAGCAGCATGCGGTTTGAGCGTGGCCAGTGCCTCTCTGGCTGCGTTCACCTCTTTGTTTAGTCTAGCAATGACACGACAGGCAGCGTCATGCTGATAAAGAGCATGAGACAGTTCTTGTCTAGCTGTTTGCAACTGTTGTCGAAGTGTAAAACTGTGCAGCATCACTGCGTCCCACTCGTCTTGAAGGCATTTGAGCAAAGCAGGTATGCTTGTAGCCGATGGAGGCTTTGGTTTAACAAGAGGATTTGCTGCAAAATTAAAATAAAATTAAATTAAAACAATTCTAGTGATTGAGCACTTTATTATTTACTTTTGATATCAACAATTTGTTCAGGCGACAAAGCTTCATTAGTCATTGGATCTGTACCATTTTCATCAATGTACTTTAGTATCAATCGTTTTTCATAAATGTGACCTGACACTTGAGATATCACCGGTTGATCCGGAACTTCATTGCTTACTTTAAAAAATAAATCAGAATTAGAAAAAAAAATTTTCTGGTACTATTGCTTTAAATTACATGCACAGACAAGGGCCATTTTTTTAAAATCTTTTTTCAATGCTTTTTATTTAATTGGTTTGAGTCAGTTACAATCGATTGAGAAAGCAGAAATTAAACATTTAAATTTTTTTTACACGTGTATAAAACACAAAAAATAAAAAAATGCAAATTTAAAAAAAAATACATTTGTTTCATTTCATGTCTTAATTTTGATGAAATCTTCAACCAAAATTTTGAAATCAGACTTATTTTGACTTGGATTAGATTTAAAACAAATTTCATAAACCCATTTAAATCTTTCATTTGTCTTCAATGATATTAGAAAAATAAAAACTTTTTATTTTTATAAATTATATTACACATATAAAACAAGCTCTTCAGAAATTTATCTTTTACATTTAAAATTTTAAAAACAGTTTTTTCAAAAAAACTCGAAAAAAATTTGCTCAAAACTAAGACCAGTTTTTGATTCGTTTTAAAACCAAAAAAGCTTTATAAAACCCACTTAAGAAACTTGTTATAAAATCTAGCCGGTTTATGAACAAATACTACTTTTAATTAAAAAAGCAAGAATGTGTTTTTGCAAGAATCCAACATTTAAATTTCAGTCCGGTTAGGTCATTGATATTTTAATCTTTATATAGTTTTAACTATTTTTTGTTTCTATCAAACGAGTCTATTCAAAGCCTAATGTTTGCACAATCTTAACATTTTTTAAAATTATTTAGAATTTTTCATTTTTTTGATTCTTTATTTCCAAAAGAAGAGTATTTCCCATTCTATACAACCTGGGTGAAGTCTTGAAACTATTGAATTAAATTAAAAATATAAATAGCGAAGCAAAAACTCAAAAAAATTTACTTATTCAATTTCAAAAATAAAATTTTGCCGAGAGCTAATTATATTACAGTCATGCCCATTGACACAACATTTTCCTTCATAAACCTCCATGAACGATCACGTTCATAATTTTTCACGAATTTTCCTTTTCTTAATATTTCAAAATATTTCTCTTCTTTTTTTAATAAGAAGTCTATTGTTTAACTTCCTTAAACAAATAAGAATAAGAAAGAATTTTAACAAATATCTTAATTTTTAAATAATCTTTTTTTAATTCGGTAAAATATAGCAGTCATTTGCAACAAAAATTAATGTAATTTTTAAAAAATTTTTCATGCCGTGCTCGTGGTCAAGCCACCGGTCAGCCAACATTTTAATGTTATTTTTATGTTTTTATTAACATTTTTATGTTACTCACGCTAAAACATAGAATGCCTTTTCTAGACTCCGACCAGCATGAAAATCTTGGCCGAATAAATTTTGTCAACAATTAGATTGTCAAGTGTATATTTTGTCAACAAATAAATTATCAATTGTAATTATAAAAATCAATTTATCAACTGAATAAAAGATCAACAGTATATTTTGTCAACAATTTTATTTAAAAAAAAAAATACAATTTGTAAGCAAAAAAATGTGAAAAAAATAAAAAAGATAATTTAACGAAATAAAAAAATTAAATTTTAATGTTATATTTTACAGTTTTATATTCCCGGATATGATCTAAGGGGTTTGAAGGAAATTCTGTAATTTTTTTATTTTTTAAACATTCATTAAAATGAGCTCGCATATCACATTGAGAATACTTGAGAGTTGACGGATCGACATTACGACACAAATCGAAAGCGTACGCTATGGCAAAAAGACCACAGTCTATTCCGCCAGTTTGAGCTTCAACTTGAATGGTTTTAAAGACAAATCTTCCTGATATTTTCGATGATTGTTTTATTTTTTTGAATACCGGACGTAACTCGTTTGCTTTTGTTTTAAGATAATAATTAAGAGTTTCAGGCTTAAGTTATTAGTTTGGGTTTTTTATAAGAGGATACTAGAAGTTTTCGGGACATTTCAAGCAATTTCACACCTATTCTTGAGTATAAAACATTGATCATTATCAAAAGTAAGCCTATTTTCGGGTATAATTCAAAAATTGAAATCTACTTGCAATATTCAAAATCTTAATAAGTTGATAATTAATAATTAGTTTATTTAATTATTAGTTGACAATTTGTACTAAAACAAACCTCTTTTGAAAAAATCGTTTGGCTTTGGAATTTTTAAAGAAAATTTATAGCGTCATCACGTGAACGAGATCAAATTAATTAATGGAAAGTTCGCTAGCTACTTCAGGCGAATTTCAACGTTGGAATTTTAAGAATTCAGTCAAGCTGAATCTTAAAAAATTGGAAAGACCTGTCAATCATCAGACAATCTTCAAACAGCTGAAATGTGTACTAAAAGAATCAGAATTCAAACAAATTACAGCAATTTACAACTTTTCTTCAAACAAAATATGGATTGTCAAATTTCAGCAAGCCTTCACTGTTTCAAATGTCTTTGAACGCCCAATCGATGTAAATGGAGTCATGTTCAAACTCGAAGATGCGAATTCTCCCTGAAGATTTTAATAAAGAACTATTACGAAATAATTTTGATGCCATCAAAATCAATGGTCTCAAAGTAGAAGAAATCTCAGAGGAAACATACAGAGACAGTTGCGTGAAGAATGGAGTAAAAGGAGTAAAGGTTTCTTATCCGAAAGAAGCAGCGCAAAATGTTCATAACCTTACCGGACCCACATTATTATATCGACTGAAATGTGTGATATCAATTGCTGGACAAAAACAAAAATGCTTTTTCTGCAACGACGAAGGCCACAACATCGCAAAATGTCCCGTTAAGAACCAAGCATGCAGAAGCTGCAATCAAAAAGGACATTTATCTGAAAAATGTTCATTAGCTGAGAGACTTAAGGCTATTGAACGAGCAAAAATTGACTACAGCGATTTGGCAATCCCAGAATATGAAGCTGAAATTTGCCAAATTGAATCAAATATCCTAATACCAATTCCTAAAACCCCATCTTTTCAGGAAAATGAGTCAATGAATAGTCAATCTGTTCAGTCCTCAGAATCTAGTGCAAAAAGTATGCATACTCCGGTTCTACCGGCGGCACTTCGAAACAAATTGAAACAAATAAACTCTTCAAACGTAGAAAAGCCAAAAACTCAAGCGTAAACGGCACTAAAAACAACTCTTACTCACGTTCAAACAAGTATACAAATAAAGCGACAATCAGAATCGGAAACCCAAGAAATAGAGGCAGAAAAACGTTTTAAAGACCAAGATGAAAATGAAGACCACAGTGATCATAATGATGTCTTTCAGGACAGAACTTAAATCACAAATAATATTTTCAAAAAAAACAAAAACTTATAATGAACACCATCTCTCCAAATAACTCTTTATCTTTTAACAGGTTAGTAATTACACATTGAAACTGTTTTCATTTACCTAGTAGGATTTATTTATTAGAAAATCTTTGGCTCAAAAATGTCCAGACATTTTTCTCTTTAATGAAATATAAATAAATCAGAGTGACATAAATTTTTACTTAAATTTTAAAAATTATAACGCAATAGTTAAGGCTAGAAATAGTAATGGTGGTGGAGTATCCATTTTAGTAAAAGAAGGACTTGAGTTAAAACAAGATTTTTCATTTGATCAGTATAATGCAGAACTTCTTTGTATCAAGATAAGCTTGAAAAACACAGAACTGTTTGTTTTTAGTATTTACAACCCACCTAATATTGTACTTCCTTTTGAACTTTTATTAGATATCTCAAATAAATGTGAAAGATTTATCCTACCCGGCGATCTTAACGCAAAGGCCAATAGCTTAGGCTGTTTTGGAGAAAACGAGAATGGTCTCATACTAGAGAAAATACTTAGCTCACTTAACCTCTCTATTATTAATGATAGGACGCCAACATTCAACAAATTTAAATCCGAGCACTATGAAATCCTTGATTTTTTCGTGATTCCTTCTTCACTTTCAGACAAAATATTGGACTTCAAAGTCTTGTTAGAATATGATATGATGAGTGATCCAAGCATGTATATCAGCCGAGCATTATATAACAGTAGAGTCACCTTATATAAATTTTGATTTTAAAAAAGCCAATTAACGAACGTAGGAGAGCTAGAAGGCTGTTCCAGAAAACAAAATGCCTTTAAAAAAAGCCTTTAATAAGCTAACATCTGATTTGAGTTTATGTTTAAAGGAGTTTTGGAATCAAAACTGGCTTGAATTTATAAATAAAATAGGAAAAAACCCTCTCTCGAGCAGGCCTTTTTGGAGAAAAATAGATAATTTTAGATCAATAAAATGTTCTAGGCAGATTCCAATGCTAATCAAAGTTGACAAAGAATTCACAACAGATAAAGAAAAAGGAGAATGCTTTGGAAATTTCTTAGCAAAAACTTTTAGTCCACATCAAGATTATGTTATATCTGAAAATGACTTTGAAATAGCAGATTTAATCTCAAATTTCTTAAAAAATAAGGCAGGTATTGATCTAAAAGATCCAATAACTCCTTTAGAAATTATGGGCTCTTTAAAAAAGCTAAAAGAGATGTCAGGGCCTGGTATTGATCGTATTCACAGCCTTATGTTAAAAAATCTACCATTAGAGGTTTAAGATAAATAAGTAGCTTTTTAGCATGAGTTTTGAACAAGGTCAAGTCCCAAAAGCTTGGAAAATAGCAAGTATAACTATGATACCGTAAAAATCTTCTCCAACCCAGGACCCTTCTAACTATCGTCCTATTAGTATGATAAGTTGTCTCGGGAAACTACTTGAACCTATTGTTTACTCAAGAATCTATAATTTTCTTGAGGAAAATAACTTACTAATTAATGAGCAGTCAGGATTTAGATAACATTGGCGAACAGCAGACCATCTGTACTTTCTTATTCAAAAGGTAGTAGAATCATTTAATAGAAAGAAAAAGGTATGTTGTCTTTATTTTGATATTTCTAAAGCTTTTGACAGAATTTGGCATGAGGGACTCATTTGTAAATTAATTAAGATAAAACTTCCTCCCTATCTTATTTTCTGGATAAAATCATTTCTTCATTCCAGATATTTTATTGTAAATATAAATGGTCATCTAAGTGATCAATACCCAATAAAAGCAGGGGTTCCACAAGGGTCAGTAATTAGCCCACTTCTGTTTAGCATTTTCATAAATGACGTACCAAAAAGAGATAAAACTAACTGCCAATACTCTCTTCTTTTTGCAGATGATTTGGCTACTTTTTTTATTTTTAAGAAGAAAAGAAATCTCGAAAATATGATTAATAAGTGCCTTAAAGAAGTTGAGTAATGGCTTTTAAAATGGAAAATGAAAGTTTCTGTTGAAAAGTCATGTTGCATGATCTTTGAAAAAGAACTAAATCCAAAATAAATTTAGACCTTAAAATTTACGGTAACATTTAAAATCGTGAAGAAAAAGTTAAGTTTCGAGAATTACGCTGGACTCAAAACTTCAATTAGCCCAATGGTAGATGAATTAAAAGAACGCTGTAATTCAAGGCTTAATATAATAAAATACCTCTGAAATAGGAAATGGAGTCTAAAACCAAAAACATTAGGTAATCTTTACAAATCTTTGATAGGATCAATCTTGAATTATTCTTTTCCTTGTTTAAATTCATTCTCAGAAACTTACATCAAAAAAATACAAGTTATTCAAAATTCAGCAGTTCGATCTATTTTGAAGCTGAAATATGATACCTCCTCCAATATTATGCGACAAGAGGCCTTCAATAAACTTAAACTATTAACAGTTTCAAATCGACTCTTTGAGTTGAGTGAGAGATATGTCAGAACAGAATTGAGTCATTCTGTTCCACTGGTCGTCAGACTGGTGGAAGAATATAGAGAAGGTTTCGAATCAAGATTCCTCGAATATCTTACTCCATTGTGTAATTGCTACCTAATATTTTCTTCTTTTTTTCCTGAGTTTTCAAATATTTAAACATGTCTAACCTCTAGATATTTCAACATATCGTTTTTAATTTTTTTTCTCACGGAGCACTAGCTCGGTACAGATAAACAAATAAATAAAATAAATAAATAATTGTACTCTTAAATTTAAATTTTTATTTTTTGTTGATAAATTTATCTGTTGATATTTTATTTGTTGACAAAATATACTGTTGATAATTTAATTTTTGACAAATTAATTTTGCCCGAAAGCTTAAATTTAAACTTAAACTGAACAACACTGTAGTATAAGCAACACTGATCTACGGAAGTGAATGTTGGGGAATGTGTGAATCTTGCAGCAAAAGCCCGAACACCTAACAAACTGAAAGCATTAGGAGAATTCTGGGATATACTGGCCTGAGTCATTGTCGAATGCTGATCTATACAAAAGAACAAACTCAGAGTCATTAAGTCAATGCATTAAGAATTGTTGAAATAAAGATTGAGAGAGTTAAGTTAAAAAACTTATAAATGAAGTTTTTTTAATTATATATAATATCAACTAAGAAAAAATATTTTTATAGTGAAAAAATAAAATAAAATAAATTGAAACCAATGATATTTTAAATTATTTTTTGTGTCTATGAGAAATTGTTCGTCAAATTTTACTATTAGACCTGCCTTTAATTTGCAAATCAATTGCTTAGATTAAGAAAATCAATTGCTTTGTAGTGTTTAATCTTTGGCAGTCATTTTGTTTAGATATCTGCTTCCATTTCTTCAATAGACAATTACTCAATTTGCAACAAATTTTGTTTGATTTTTTCTCTTATAAATTGATATCTAATATCAATATGTTTTGATCTTGAGTGAAATTCTGGATTTAACGTCAAGTCGTGCTTTTATTATCACAAAATATTTTAATTTTTCAGAATTTAAGTCTAGTTAATTCAATAGCTGATTTAGCCTTAAGCCTTCTTTAACAGCTAATGTCAAGGCTATATATTCGGATTCTGTACTAGAAGTGAGAATATTTTTTGCTTTGAACTGTTCCATGAAATAAGACAGCCTTTATATTTAAAATTATATCCAGAAGTAGATTTTCTGTCTTAAATATATCCGGCATAGTCTGCATCAGAAAATCCTTCTAAATCTATCATTTTTGAAAAGTTTTTCTTGTAAATTAAACTATAATCCCTAGTAGTTTTTACATATCATAATAATTTCTTCAAGTATCTCCAGTGTAACTCTTTGGGTTGTTGCATAAAGCGTGGAAGAACACTTACTGAATAACTGATATCAGGTCTTGTACTCGTCATTAAATAAATCAAAAATCCAATTGCTTGCCCATTTATTTAGGATCAACTAAATTACGTAATTGTTCACTTTCATCAATTAACTCACTCATTAGCCTTTAATTCGGCTGGATTGGTATCTCAATTTCTTTACAGTCACTTAATTTGATATTTTTGATGATTTTATCAATCTAATTTTTTTTATTTATTAAAAGACAATCATCTCTTAAATAATTCACTTGAAGTCCAAGTATAAAATTAAATTTACCTAGGTCCTTTTTTTAATTTAATGCTTATTAGCTTTTTAAGATAATTTATCTTAGCTTCATTTCCAATGATAACAATATCATCCACATTGATAGCTAGAATTAAACTAGAATTGCTGAAGACACAATTATCTGTTTAAAGTTGTTTAAAACCCAACAATTCTAAAAACTCAACTATAGTTTTATTCAAGCATCTTGGTACTTGTTTTAGCCCATAAAACAAAACAAGCATAGAGCGCTTTGTTAAGCTAAAGAACTTGATTATTACTAAGTTTTACTTTAAACCCTTCAGGTGGTTCAATTAATACTTCTTCTTCAATCTTTCCGTATAAAAATGCAGTTGAAATATCACTTTGATGTTTCTTATACTTCTGATTAATAGCAACAGCTAACAATAATATCAAAGATTGAAGTTTAACAACTGGTAAAAATGTTTAGTGATAATCAATTCCTAGTTCTTGATCGTATCCTTTAGCAATAAGCCTAGCATTAAATCTTTCAAGCTTTTTGTCCGAATTCCTCTTGATTTTAAAAATCCATTTTGTTTTAATTGTCTTTTTATTTTTCAGTAACTCTGTTAAAGTAAATGTTTCATTTTCTTCTGAAGAATCAAGTTCAGACTTGATAGCTGCTTTCCAATTTTCTTTAAATTAGTCTCTTTGAGTAAGATGTAGGCTCATCATAAATCTCATAATTTGATATATTGACACAAAAAATTTTATCTTTAGTCATTGTCTCACCTGGTTTGTAACTATTTGGTGGTTTGCAGACACGACTTGTTCTTCGCGGTAATGGCTTTTTATTATTTTCGTCTTTAAGTTCTTCAAAAATATCAATATTATGAATCGGATTAGGCTCTGTTTTGTCATCCTCAATTTTTGTTCTTTCTTTTTGATCAGGATTGTTTACCTCAAAATTTTCATCAGGAATTTCCTATTGGTTTCTGCCATCATCATTATCATCATAATCTTTTAACTTTTCGTCTATGCTTTGATCATGTTTAAGTTCTTGAACTTTATTTGATTTAGGAAATTTAAAATCATTTGAAGAAAATTGTTGATTTTAAACAAACACTGAATCTTCATTGAATCGGATATCTCTAGATCTAAAAACTTTACGTTCTTTTTTATCATAAACCCAATAAATTTCCTCTGACTCTAATCTATATCTAATCATTATACAGTCTTTCTTAGTTACTGGTTCAAATTTATCCCCATTTATGTTTAAATTAATGGATAGATTTCACAACCAAAAACTCTCAAATTTTTTAATTTGGGTTATTTGTGATAAAATACTTCATACGTTCCTTCAGCAACTAGATCATTGTTTAACATTATTTTAAATTTATCTTTTTCAAACATGATATTATAGCTTTTTTTAGATAGCTTACCAATTGAGATAAGACTTAGACTCAAATCTGGTACAAATAAAACATCTGTGATGGTTTAGGTCTTAATTTGACCAATCAATCTGTTTTTATCTCACCGATACCATGAAATTTTAAATTTCGACCATCACCAACTTTTATTGTTGAACTATGAATTCTTATAACATTAAACATGCTTTTTATGCAACAAAGATGGTTTGTTGCACCTGAATCAAGAAGCCATATAAATTTTGTAGTTTTATTTATACTTTGAGTGAAATGTAAAATCATCACTTTTTTCTGATTTTATGTTTAAATTGACATTTTTCAGCTTTGATTTTGGTGCTTTACAATCACTTGCATAATGACCCATTTTGCTACAGTTGTAACACTTAGCATTTTTGAAGAACTTTTGCTTCTTGGTTGTTTTCCTTTTAGAATGGAAGACTTGTTCATTTTCTTCTTGTTTAGACACTTGCTTTGTCTCATTTCTCCTTTTCTCTTCAATGATTAAGGAGTTGATAGCTTCATCTAAATCTAGATCGTCTGGTTCTGAAATATCAACATTTACGGTTAGACATTGTACAAAGTTATCATATGCTGATACAAGACCTTGCAAAATCGTCATTGCAATATCTTGATCTGACATCTTCCGTCCTAAACCCTCAATTTCTTCCCTCAGGTTTTCCATCCTATCAACAAAATATTCGACAGATTCATTTTTTTCTTGTTTTGAGTTCAAAATCTTTTTTCTAAGACACATAACATTTTGAATGTTTTTATTCTCAAAACGACTTATTAAACTTTTCCAAGTATCTTTTGATGTTTTCCTATTCAATCTCCTTAAGATTCTGTCATCAATATAACTTTTGCTTTCTCATCTTTTAATTCTTTATCTGGTGAGTCTGTTGTAAAATTATCTTTGATGGCCACACTACATTGAGTCGCTTTCAAGAACGAACTTTCAGAATTTCTGTTTATAATATATGGTTGTATGGTGGAAACAGGGTCAAACCGAACCTCGAAGTGCTAAAATAGGGTATTTTAGGTTTTTAAATTGTATGAGGTTTTAAATATATAACCAAGTCAAATCGACTATTGATTAATATTTTTTAGCTCTTTAGCTAACTATCAAGAGGTCTGCGATATCATAAAGTTATTCTGATCCTGAGATATTGGGTTTCAAGTAAAACATACTTTTAAAAGTGTCTAACCTTGCCTGTTATTTTCCAAAGGAATGGAATTTTCAAAAACTATGAAACTAGATGATTTTATATATTCTTAGGTCTCTTTTAATTCTGTGATATCTGTTTTGTTATATTTCTTTAAAAATAAATTCAATTTTGAGGTGGTTCATGTCCTTTTTGCATAAAAGACTAAATAAATATAATTTTCAACACATTTTCTTTTTAGATTATATAAAAGTTCCAAAAATTAAAAAAGATAAAATCATTTTTAAAACAAGTCTTTATTAATTGAAGAAAAGATTAACATAAATTGCTATTTTTATCAAGAAATTTTAAAAAATTGACTGTTTTGCTCGAGTTGGTACAAAATCTTAATCTAAATCTAAAGTTGTTCCACAAATGAAATTGATCATTGACACTAATCGATCATTGAATATTTAAAATCTTGTTACATCAGTATTTTGTAAGTTGTTAAGAGAATAACTATTGAGTTGTTTTTCGATAATGAGTTCATCGTTCAAATCTATTCCATAATTTGTTCTGCCATGTAGTTTTACCATTTGTTTTTTTTCTTTTTTGTGGCAAATTAAATTTGACCAATTAAAGTAAAGTCTTTCATCGATTTCTTTAGATTTGTTCCGACCAGTTATCAAACTTAATACTATACCTGACACAAAGCACACACAGATTGACAATGCAGCATACCAAAGATAAGATAAACGATAAACATATGTAACACTTTAGTAAAATTAATTAAAAAAATTTAATTTTATAAGCTGAAATAAAATTACTCGAATTTATCTTCTGGTTGAACCATTGTCTTATTTGACTCAAAAATTAGAGTATTTTCACAGTTTTTAATGCTAACCGGCTTTGAAATCGGTGGTGTATTGTACAATACGGCTCCAATTCCCAACCACAAATTTATAGCCGTGCTTATAACGAGTCCACAAAAGGCTCCAAATGAATTAGCAAATCTACAAAACATCCCTAATGAAATAACTCCCAACAAAGGGCCACCAAGTATCCCGAAAATTGATAAAGAAATTTGCAATACTGTTGCACTCAAGTATTGGCAAAAGTATGCAATTCCAACCGTAATCAAACCAAACAAAGCTGCAATTAGTTTTGATATTAAAGTGGCTTTAGATTCGCCTAAAAGTGAATTTTTGAAAATACATGGTTGCAATAAATCTTTAAGACACACAGCTGCCAAAGAATTGAGGCCTGATGAAACTGTACTTAAAGAGGCGCTGTAAATACAGGCTACAAAAAGACCCGGTGCACCAGGAAGCTTTCCCAGTAAATCAATCACAAGATATGGCAATATTTGTTCACCTTTGTTTATTTTTCCGGATGTGAGTAAATCGCATTCGAAATAAATCGCATAGGCAATCAGGCCACTAATACAAGTAATTGTTAAAATTAGAAATGTTCCTACTAAATTTATATACAAGGCTCTAAATGAAAAAAGAGGGCTTAAGAGTTAAATTTTTAAAGATTTGCTGATTTTTACTTTTGTGCATCTTTTACAGTTTTCATAGTAAGATATCGTTGAATAGTTGCTTGATTGCTACCGTAAACTGTTAATGAGGTAAAAAATCCACCAAAAATTAAGCTCCAAAATGTATGACGCGTGAAAGGACTTGCATCAAAGCTTAAAATATTTTAAAAGTTAACTTTATTAAATGATTAAAGATCGAACATTTTTTTGCAGGAATCTATCGAAAATGAAAGAAGCTTCAAAATCAAAAAGAAAATCAATGATTTAATATTGTTAAAAATAAGGGAAAAAATCATATTTTTAATTCAAAAACGATAAAAAATTTTCAATTTTGTTCTAAATTATCAAAGAATAAAAAATCATTCAAGACAGAAATTTAAAATTGTGACCCAAATTAAATTAATTTTGAATAAAAATAAAATTTTGAAACTATTTCCGTAAAACGATTGAAATTTAAATTAAAGTTTTTGCCTCTTTTAAATTCTAAACTTTGATGAATTGGGTAATTGAAATTTTAATTGAGAAAAATGGCGACTGATCAAACCAAAAAAATTTATGTATCTAATATTTTCGGTATTAAAAAAACTTTATTTAAATTTTTTTTTTTTTTACTATTTTTCACTAAAATCAATATAAATTTACTAAAATTTGCGTAAAAAAATATATTTTTTTTTATTTAAAATTTTCTATTAATTTTGAAAAAAAACTAAAAAAAGTAATAGAACTGCAAGAATTTGGATTTTTTGAACCTTTTTCAGTTTTGCGATTTTACGTAAAATTACCGGAATTCCCGTAAATTTCTTAAAATTTTGGTAAAACCACTGGTACAAATCAGTACTGTAAATTTTATCATCTTTTGTAAAGCAAGATGTTTAATTAAAGATACATCCAAATAAATAATCTCAGTGAATTTTTTGCTCGAATTTGTTTTTAGGTGAATAATTCTTCAATACATCTTCTTCTTCTTTCATCTTCTTCATTCTTCTTTTTTAGAACTTAAATGAAATTTAGGCAAACTGAAGTTTCTGATCAAAATTTTAGATCAAAACGATTATTTAAAATTTTTAACTTTTTATTTTTAACTTTAATTAAAGTGCACGTTATTCGAAACTTACTAAACCGATTTTCTTAATTTTTTTTTGTTCATGGAGTAAATTAGGTTCAAAAATTCAGATATTTTATATTTCAGCCCTGTTGGATAATCCGGAAACGAGATTTCCGCGGAAAAAAGTAAAAACTTAATTTTTGCACTATCTTAAAAACTAAAAGAGATAGACCCAAACAGATTTCAAATTTGGATTTTTTGGACAAAAATTAGCTTAGAAAAGTATTCTTCTAAAAAAAAATTTTTTTTGGTTTTCAAGTCCAGCCTAAGTTTGAAAAAACGATTTTTCAAGGGTTTTCTCAGTAAATCGGAATCTAGTCCCTCATATTTCATCCAAATTAAAAACGGATTAGTTTTTTGAATTCCTCATAGTCAAATCAATAAAATGTGGAAAGCCGATTTTGTAAAAAAAATTTTGTTTTTTTTTTGGCTTAAAAATCTCTTTTAGTTTTTGAGATTGTGCAAAAATTAAGATTTTTTACTTTTTTCCGCGGAAATCTCGTTTCCGAATCATCCAACCAGGCTGAAATATAAAATTTTTGAATTTTTGAAATTAAACACTTATAAACATGTTATGTCTTATAATGGTTCATAATCAAATTAATATCAAAATAATTGACATCTAATTTTTTTAATAAAAACCATCTATAATTTAAATAATTCAAGTTAAGTTAATTCACATTCATAACTTTTAAATTCATTTATTCACAAACATATTTAATCAAATTGTAAAACATTACATTTTTTGTCTTTAAAGGTTTTAGTAAAATCAATTGAAAAATTAAAATTATCAAAGTTAATTAAAAAAGGGATATTTTAAAATTTTATATGAAAATAAACTAAAAATAGCATGTCAAATAAATGCACGAACAAAAAAATCATTTTTTCTCTTTTATTAAATTTCATTACATTTTGATCTCAAACTTCAATTTGCTAAAATTTATCTTTCCTTTTAAAAAAGCTGATTAAATATAACTAAATTGTTGAAAAATAATATTTACTTTTCTCTTATATTCCAATGAACACAATTTTATTATTTGAAGACGTTAGTATTCAATAAATTTTTTTGTTAAAAAAAATAAAAATTGAATCAAGAAAAAAGTTGATTCAAAACAAAAGAATAAGCTTATATTTTTGGTATAAATATTAGCCTTATAAATGTTTATTCATTTATCAGCATTTATCTCAATACAACTCTCTAAAAAGGTCAAATTCTATGATCTCCTGAAAGCGACTCATACAAGTTGCCTTTAATACCAAGAAAAGTAAAAAAACATTTAAATTTAAAAAAATATAAGCTTTTTTCACCTGGTATTTTACCTGTTAATTTCAATTTTCTTTCTTTAAATTATTAAAAAAACGTATTTTCATTTATACTCAATTTTAAACAATAATTGATTCGGAAACCACTAATGGCACAATATATTCAGAAATCACTGCAACACATTTAAATCTGATAATTGTTATCTTAATTGATTTAAAGATAAGAAAGCGATTTAGAAACCTTTCGAAAGAAGTTTCTGATTTAACTTTTCAATTTTTAAATTAAAATATTTTATTGAGCTCGTTAAGGACTATTATATTGAAAAATTAAAAATAATTAAAATAAAAAATATATATTTACTCAAAAAATTCAATTCTGTCTGACTCACTAAGTCTATTCCAAACTTGTGAAACACCGCCAGCACTGGCTGTTCCTTTAATTATAATTGCAAAGAGCCCTTTAAAATAAAAAAGATAAATTCTGCTTTTTTTGTCATGTAGACTTACCCGAAAACATTATTAAAACTTGGAATCTAAACATGCATTTATTTAAAATTAAAATTTTTTTATAAATATTTATTTTATCAAAATATACGTATCAGTCCATATTACAGCCTTTAATAAAAATTTTAAAATTACATTTTTTTAAAAATATAATAAAATTACTTTGATACCTCCGACTGAAGTATAAATGGTACAAACAGCACCTGTAACAAAAATTGATATCCATAATGGTATTCCTAAGACTTGCTGTATTGCAACTGATGGAGTATACAAAACAATCGACATGTAGAGAATCATCTGAAGACAAAATATTAGAGAGGCTGTTACCCTAACTGTTTGATTAAATCTCATCTGCAAGTACTTGATGAAAAATTTTAATTAACGAAATTAAGGATTCAAAATAATAAACCTCATAAGCACTGGTTATTTTTAACTTATGGTATAAAGGTAGATACACATGTGCAGCAAAGGGTTGGGTTAAAAAATAAGAGAATCCAATAAGCCAATACATTGAACCAAATCTATACATTTCTTGTGAAAATCCCAGTATTGAAATAGCTGACGTAAAACTTGCTAAAATTGACATTGCTACAGGAAATATGTGCAATTTCCGTCCACCTAATAGAAATTCATCTATCGTACTTTTTTTCCGGTCTTTTAAAGCAAAATAAAATCCAATCAATGCACTCACACTGAGCATGATGGCAAAAACGGCGTAATCAATCGCTGAAAAATTAACCTGTGCCATTTTTGTAAAAAAAAAAAGTAAATTTTTTAATCTAAAACTAACACAGAAACAATTTTATCAATTCAGTGAAATATCACTAAAGGAAATAAATTATATTTAAATCTCCTGTGTAACAGGTCTTATCTTACTAATAGCTTAAAAAGATAAGAGATTTAATTAAATTTTGATCCAATATCTATTCATTTTGTGTGGTAGGTGCTAACAGCTGATTTAAATTTATCAATTTTGAATTGACTGACCGTAAAAATAAATTTTCATTTAATAGAAGACAGAAAAAAATAAAAATAAAATAATAGACTAGCAAAAGACGCTTAAATAATTTTGACATTATCTATTTTAAAAAAATTTTGCTTTTTTTTTAGGTAAATATCAAATTCTTTTTGTATAATATTAAGAGAGTTGTTTCTCTAGTTTTTGTTTAATAATTTAGCATGTCTCAGATGAAATTGAGTCAGCACAAAAATAATTTTACATATGATTTTGATTAGAATTTTAAAAGTAATGTTGCTAACGCAAAAAACTTTCAAAGTGGTCACTGATGTCGAACTTTTCTTATGTGATTCATGAACTTTTTAATTCAGAATGTCGTAGTGAAACTCTATGATATGTGTTCATTTGAAGGCATGAAAATTAAATGGCAACAAAAATACATTTTTAACATTCAAATTATCTATTAGTTGAAGTAACACATGATTGGTGATAAATGAAAATTTCACATAAATGGAATCATCAAAATTTTTATTTAAAACTGTTAAAATATTTGGTCCAGTACTCTTGCAATTCATTAATTAATTTAAAATGCTTGATATTGTTGTTTTTATTAATATTTTCTAAATATTAACCCCTTAACTAAATCTCTTTTTACTAAATTTCTTTGAAGTAATTTTTTTTACCCTAAGTTAATTTACAGATTTGTCCATATTCGTTTTTTCAAATGTTAATACAGTTGTTAACCTTGGACAAGGGTTTATGCAGCATAAAAAAAAGCACGAAAAAAGAATGTATAGCGATTCAGTGATATAATCTTTCAGTAATTAACTATTTCTTAAATTTCAAAAGCATAACGGGTGAGGCATAATTAAATGGACAAAAATTAAAAGCGAATATCTCAAAAATTAAAAATGATATTAAGTTATGGATTTTTGTATAGCGTAAAGAATTTATTTTTTAATAGAATTAAGATTTTTAAATAAAGAAAAAACTCCATCGTGGCCGATTTTTCAGAGCTTTGCTTTGACCCCCACCATAAGCGATTTCACAAAATTTAAGTCGAATTCCTTCAACTTCAACTCAATGCGGCTAATCAGCTGCTGCTCAGTTGAGGCTTGCCAACCTCCCTCGTATACTTTCTCACTTAAAAAACCCCAAAAATTTTCAGTTGGACGCGCTTGAGGAACATTTGGCGGGTTGATGTCTTTGGCCATATAATTTACGTTTTCGTCCATCTATGTAGTGCATTTGATTGAATAGTGAGCAGATGCTAAGTCAGGCCAAAAAACATAGTCAAAGTCTCGATGATACTTATGTATGAATGGGAGAAGTCGTTTATAACCAAATTTCCTAGCTAGACGTCTTTGACTCACTCCAGTTCGGTTATTGGTCAACCTTTTCAGTTTTTTCTTCTTTGTAGTTGTCCAGGTGGTTGGACGACCGGTTCTCTTATTGTCCTTTGTAGGCCCTCCATTTTGAATACGGTTGATGGTATTATATATTGTACTTCGAGCAATTCCTTGCTTTGTAAAGTGCACCACAAGGTCAGATTTTTTCATTATATTTTTGACGGCTTTTCGAAAATTTCTCGTTCAGTCACAGAAAGTCCCATTTTAAAAAAAATTTTTTGCAATATTATAGCTAATGATTAGTAGTTTATAAAAATAAATATAATAGATCATCTGATCATTTCCATAATCTGGCAAGTAAACTTAACTTTTGTCCATTTACTTATGCCTCACCCGTAATGTCTCAGTAATTGTTTTTTCAGAAAACTTTGAACACATTCCTGAACTTGAATAAGCTACCGATTATGAAAGTGACCCTGAACCTGTTCACCGCATAAAGATCCTGAACGAGTTATTTCTCAACAAAAAAGGCCTCGTGGTCGTCCTCGCAAAGCTCGATCAACTCTAATCAATGAATAGTTAATTTTTTTTCCTCTATGATATTTTTTTAAGTGATTTTTGATTTTTAATGCGTTTAAGTAAATTTCATACTGTTCTAATAAATTTTTTATGCTGTTAATGTGGCATCTTGAAGTTTAGGATCAAAAACATCAGATCAAATAGTATTTTGTTTATAACTTTTGAATGATATTTGATTAAATCTCTCTGCAAAATGCTAAAAAATGCAAAAAAAATGCTAAATATTAGATGAGGCTCTGCAAAAACTCTGCAATTAAAATGCGCAGTTGAATTAAATATTTTTTGATGACGTGCATATTACTGTAAAAAATCTTCATTGAATGAAGATTTTTTGCAGAGCCTCATCTAATATTTAGCATTTTGCAGAGAGATTTAATCAAATACCATTCAAAAGTTATAAACAAAATACTATTTGATCTGATGTTTTTGATCCTAAACTTCAAGATGATGTTAGTGTTAGTGTTTGCCTAAAAAAGTTATTTTTTCATTCTAAAAAGGTATTTTGTTATGCGTCAAAGGACCTTTTTCGTTAACTTTTCTTAAAATTGTATTTGCAATATTACTAGATTAGACTGACAGATTTATCTGGATAGAAATTATTTGAATCGATCATGCTCAGTGTAAGTACAATAATTTCTCCTTGTGTAATAAATGTTTTTTCATCCATTCCACTTTCAAAGACCTCGTCAAAATAATTGTCTAATTTAGCTAGTTTTGTTTTTTTTTCAATAAAATATACTAAAAATTTGGGCATCTTGAAGTTGATGATCAATTCAATATATTATTTCAATTCAAAAAGTTTATCTTAAGATATTAAAAAAATTCTTTGATTTAATTAAAATAATTTTAATGTAATATGATTAACATGTTATGTAGATTTAAAAAACAAAAAAAATTCTGAAAAAATATTTTCTCAATCCATTGTTAAAATCGATTTTTATATTTAAAATACCTGATTTTTTGTAAAGTTTATTTGAATTTTTTATTGCAAAAGTATTTGTATCTAGCATTCAAAATTAAATTTAAAAATGAAATTCAAATAATAAATTCCAAATAAGTAATAAAATGAAAATAAACTTGACAAAAAATCACAAAAATAAATTAAAAATCGATTTTAGAAATGGATTGAGAAAATATTTTTTCAGAATTTTTTTTGTTTTTTAAATCTACATAACATGTTAATCATGTTACATTAAAATTATTTTAATTAAATCAAAGATTTTTTTTAATATCTTAAGATAAACTTTTTGAATTGATCATCAACTTCAAGATGCCAAAATTTGAGGCAATAAATTTGAAAGAAAATATATGATTATATGCATCCGTCTGATACAACACACTTTATTCTTGACGACCAGTCTTAGACAGTGTTTCTGGAGAAGAATTCTCGCAGCATTAAATAAAAAATCCGTAGTGCAGATTTATGTAATTTTTATTTCTTTCATTTGACTAGTCAGATATTTTGACTAATAAACGAATTCGAATTTAATTCTACATTTTTTTAATTTTTTTTTTTTAATTCTGGAATAAACGTCAGAAATTTATTAGAACATTAGTTAAATTTAGCTTTTATTAATCGAACATTTCTTAATTTTAACCGGAATTCTCAAAAAATTCAAAAAAATTACTTAAACATGGTTTCGATGGGAACTATTCCATATAGAATTCCGGTTAAATTTCAGGTTTATTCCTAGTATGCTGGGCAAAGGTTTACGGTACAATGGCGTAGTATATTCAATAAGTTTTTTAATTAAAGTGGATGGTCAAAAGATTTTAAATTTTATTGGAAAAGAAAAAAAAAGATAATGTTTATACTAATGTAAAATTAAATTTTAATCGATATTTGAAATTTTAATATTTAGCTTTATTTTTAATTTATTTTTAATCAAAATTAAAAGTTTATCTGGTGTGTTTAGTATAGAGCCATGACTTGGTTTGCTCAATGTTTTTTGGATTTATATTTTTATAATCTTCACATCTTTATGTTGTTGATTTTAATTTGGTCTTTAAAGTTTTCAAATAAAAATTCTAATGATTTGACTCTTTTAAAATTTACTAAAAATCAATTTAAAAAAAATATTTATTTTAAAGATTAAATTTAAACTGAACAGCAAAATTTAGATGCTTGTATTATAATTAAAACAAAATTAAATTCTAATTAGTTCAACAATCAGACTTTTTCGTTGATTCATCAAAAGACAAATTTTCAATGGCAAGTTTTGAGAAGTATCTTATAAGTCTTGATGACGCATTAAATTAAAAATTTCCGAGTTTTATGTGGACCTAAACCCGTGATAATGCTATTAGACCATGAGTTCTAAATTAAGAATGTTTTAGCATGGTTCAAAAGTGTGTCTTAGCTTTTGGTGCAACATAATCTAAATGATATTTACGGAATTCGGTTTTAATTTATTTATCTTTCTTTTTATTTGTTTTTTTAAATTCATTTATCCTCCTTACCTAAATTTATTATTTTAATTGTATTTTTTTATCAGAATGATATCAATAAATAAAACATAGGTCTTTTACGTTTATAAATAGCGAATAGCTTAGTCAAATAAAGTATTACTAAATAAAAATAAAAAAAGACTGATCTGTAAAATTTTCGTTTAAATTAGAAATAAATTAATGAGAAATTTTAAATGGGAAAAAAGTCATTATAATAAAAATAATTTATTACATATGTCTTGTGTTTCCAAAATTGATCCCACTCTGATTTGCATGTTTATTTGACCCATACTGTAAATTTATCACTCCATTGCCTTGTTTGAGTTGTTCTTCAGAGAATTGTCTCACATTTCTATCAGCCTCTTTGGGGCCTAGTCCTTTATGACCGTTTTTTTGCGCTTTTCGACCGATCGCATGAATGCACACGCAAACTTGATGCAAATTTTGGCCGTCCCAAAGATCTACTGTTTGAAATATTTCAGAATCATTTAAGCCATATTCTTTACAAGCTCTGGTGAATAATTCAATGTTTTCCATTAATTTGAAAACTAAATTGCCAGAATTTATTTTAGGTATTTTGTTAGGTATTAATTTATTTATTAGTTTGCATAACTTTTGACCATCATGCAACTGGTTCTTGAAATTTTCGATATTACCAGAACAATCAAATTGCTCTTCAATTAATAACGAAATCCATACAAGGGCTTCTTTTGCTTGTTTAGGATCATATTTAGCCACAATTTTTTCATGAGCTTCGCGAGCAAAGCCTGATTTAGTTGCTCTGGACATTTGGTAACAAGGCTTAATAAAAATATTTTTAATTAAATTATTTTTGAATTAATTTTATCCATTAAAGAAAGACAATTTTTTATTCTTTGATTATTTTAAATAATTAATTTTTCTCAACCTATAAATAAATAAAAAGTGAAATAAAAAACTTAATTAAAAAATTGTAGCTTTCATAATTTAATTGTTAAATTAAAATTTATATGTTTAAACTTATTCCTGAATGAATAGGGTTTTTTATTTCATTTTATGACATAAATTGATGTTAATGATCACGACCAAAAATTATTATGAAAAAAAGTTTTGATCAATTTTTAATTATAAAATTAAATAAATACGATTATTTGATGGTGAGCAAACCATGTTTATCCATAATCAAGTACAGCGAAGTCACCAGAAAGGGCTGAAGGGTGCTCAAGTCCCCTAATTAAAAATGAAAAAGGACTGAGCTCATTTATAAAAAATTTTATAAATCGAAAATACTCACATTTTTTTAGTTAAATTGTAAATTTCAAAAAAAAACAAAAAAATCAATATTTCTTTAATCAGTTTTTTTTTAATTAAAAAATTAAATATTTTTTTGTAACTTCCATCTATTAAATGTAATTTTCTTAGAAAAATTTTGTCAACTTCTTTTAATTTGAACATGCCTGGCTTAGTATAATTTAAAATTTTACGTTTAATAAATTGTTGCAGAGTTTTGAAGTTATAAAAAAATAAGTCAAGCATTAGTATAAAAAGTAACTCTTTAAATGGAGTTTTAGGTTTATTTTAAACACTAATCTTTGATCATGATCATTTAATTTTGGTCACAACATAGTTTTGCCCTTTTTTGTTTGAAATTTTGTTTCAAAATTCTTAATTAAGTTGCATTAAATTTTTGCACTTTTTTAAGTTTTGAAATAGAAATTTAAAAGTTAAACTACTTGGTACATTGTGTTTAGATAAATGCGTAAAATCTAGGGCAAAATCAGAGATTTGAAAATTGAAAAAAAATTTCACTTTTCCTTTTTTTCCTGTAGCTATTTTATGCCTGAAACATCTTCTAAAATTACTAAAAATTATTAAACCAATAATTTTTTTTAACTTTAGTAGTTTTTGTTCGTCTTAGAATTTATAAAAAATGTTTGAAAAAAATTTCATAAAAAAATGATAAGAAAACAGTTTTGGCGTCTCTTTAATAAAACATTGATTTTCCAAATTTTTTAGTTTTAACATCTTTAGTTGATTTTTCAAACCATTAACGTCTAATCTATTACTGGTTTTGATTTTTTTAATAAAGACTTGAATTTTAATTTTTCTATTAAGTTTTGATTCCTATGATTAGATGCTGATTTTTATTTTATTTTAGAAAATCTGAATCGTCTTAGAATTTTTATTTGAAGCCTGAATTTTTATTTAAAATATAAAGAAGAAATAATTTTTAAATATGTTTAAAGGCCAAACGAGTTTGTTCACTTAAAATTAAAAATCTATAAATAACTTGGAACTTCTTTAGCTAAAATAAAAATAATAAAATAGTTTACGATCAATTTTAATTTTAGTGATAAAATTTAAACTCGTATTAAATGTAAAGTCCGAATCCAACCTTTTTTCTATTAGAGTTAACTACATAGTTTCTATGTTATAACAATTTAAATTGAATTACCCTGAAAATGGGTTATTTTCAAAATAAAGCCCAAATTTAACTTTTACTCTAACAGAAAAATTGTCTTTACTTTCAAAAAAAAATAAAAATTAAAAAAATTGTAGAGCTAATTTCGAAAAAGAAAATAAGTCAAATTTAAGCTTAATTCTATATTTAAACCAACTCTAAGAGCATTTTTTGTGAGATTAAAAATGAAATTTAAATAGTTTATAAAAAAATTAATTGAATTTGATGTGGTAATTGAATTTAAATTTTTCAATAATTGAAATGTTTATTTTTATTCCGTCTGATAATTTTTAAATTTTCATCAGGTGGAAACTTTTTCCTTACCCTTTTCTTTGGACTTGTTTCACTTTCACATTTTTATGGCATTGTGAATTCTGGTACAAAAAACAAAAACAAATTATAAAAATTCCCAAGCTTAATTTCTGAAAGACCAAAATATATTTTGTAAATTGTAGCAGCTGATACATCCTTTGTATCACCAATATACTGATTCTGCAAAACTCTAAAAAAATCTTCAAAATTCAGAAAATGGTGAATATAAGATATTATTATTTTAATAATAACTCAACTTTAAGTTGTGGTACATCAGAGAATGTATCAGTTGCTACAATTCACAGAGCATGTTTTGGCCTCTCAGAATTAAAGCTTTGGCATTTTTAATATTTTGTTTTTACTTTAAGTACTAAATTTTACAATTGTCAATAATCAAGCGAGAGAAAAAAAAGAAAAAAGGTTAAATTTGACTTATTTTCCTTTTCGAAATTAGCTCTACAATTTTTTTAATTTTTGCTTTTTTTTAGAGTAAAGACAATTTTTCTGTTTGAGTTAAATTTGGGCTTTATTTCAAAATAATCCATATTCAGGGTATTTTCTAGCTAATTCAATTTAAATTGTTATAACATAGAAACTATTTAGTTAACTCTAATAGAAAAAAGGTTGGATTCGGGCACTATTCTTATAGTCCTTAACATAGATTTCCGAGTTTAGAGTATTATTATTAAAAAATTGGCGTTTTGAAATTTAGTTTAAATTGAACAAACATATTTGATTTTTTAAAAATTCAAACTGCACAAAACTTAAGAATTATTTCTTTTGATTTACTGTCAGTATTGAAGTTAATGTGGATAGTGCTCTTTCTAAGCTGATTTAATATCATTATGTCTCTTCAAATAAAACAAAATAAAAAATAATAAAAAAAAATACATTCCATAAAAGATCGTATTTAGTCTCTGATAACTATTTCAATTTTTGCTTGATATTTATATTATTCTAGTAGAAGCAACCTTCGGTATCCATGGAAACAAAAAAAATTTATTCATTTTAATTATTATTTTTAACTTTTTAAAATTAAAATCCAACACTGACCACAATGCACGGAACAAAACCAAAAAAAGAAAAAAGAAATCAAAATTTAGTTGGACAAAAATCAAAAAATTTGGACAGCAAAAATGAGGAGATTTTATTAAGTCCAAGGTCAGCCCAATCTGTTTCTGATCATTCTGATGATGAAAAAATAATTTCATCGGCTAGATCAGACCAGAAATTGATCTCAAATGACAAACCAAGCAAATATTCAAAGGTAAAATCTAGCAAAGATCTGAAAGCAATAGAAACTTCAGATAATACAGGAATTAATGGAACAATAAACCAGGCTTTTGAACCAGATAACTTGCAACCTATTAAGGAAAAAAAAATACTTAATAAACCACCGAGGAGAGCTAGAAAAGCCAGACAAAAAACTGAAATCGAACAAGATACTACAATTCACAAGCCCGATTCTAATATTCTCGCCATTATTATCCATCAAACAGACAAATTGAGAACAGATATTAATATTTATAACCCAACTGTTAGAATACACATATTGGACTTGGATACAGATGGACAGTATGTAAAAAAAACTAAAAGGTAAATTTAAAATTTAAATTAAACAAAAAGGGAATTTTTTTCTAATAAATAATTAAAGGGACCGAAATGCTTTGGTTTATTATGAAAAAGAAAATCGAAAACTTGATTTCATTTCACCAATTTCGAGTACGCCCTATGATTTTAAAAAAAACAGGTTTGTTTTATTTTTTAATTAGGCCTAATAAATTTTATTAATTTTTTTTAAGAACAATCATTCCAAAATGGGAAGAATTAATTGTTTTTAATGAAGAATTTTCCCATTTTACCAAAGATCATCCCAATGTTTTAATAATGTTTGAACTTATTGATGCCCGTAAGCATAATGAGTTGTCTGTAAATTATCAAACTTATACATCTCAAGAAACTAATCAAGATTGGCAAAGAATTGCATGGGCTTTTCTAAAAATTCGTAGTTTTAACAATTCTTTAAATATTGAAAAAAAACTTCGCTTACAATTATTTTACACGCAAACAAAGTATAAATTTAATACGATTGAATCAATGGTGCCTGAGATTTACAATCTTTATAAAAATGGACCCCGAGTAAAATATCCGGCTAGTTTGCATGTAACCATAAAATCGATAATTCAACCGAAGCATTTTATGCCTGGAGTGGGATCATCGGATTTACTTTTTGCTGACACTGTTAATGCTTATCAAGATGGTAGTGACCAAAGTATGCTCGACTTAAAAAATAGCCAAACTAATTTAAAAAGAGATGACACTTATCTAGACGGTTTGGATAATTTTAAAGGCAACAAAAAGCAAGTAATCTGGTCAAGGATCAATGGTTTGCCTTGCAAGGTGCCCAACCAACTTCATCTAAAATTAAATACCAGCAAACGAGGTTGTTATTCGGTTAAATTTTCCAATACTGGAAATTTCCTTGCATGTGCGTGCAATGACGACGACTCGAACTATCCGATTTTGGTTTATGAAATTACAGGAGATTTTTGTGCCAAATTTAATGGTCATTTTGGATTGGTATATGAAATTTCTTGGTCAAAATCTGACAAGTACATAGTGACTGCATCCAATGACGCAACAGCTAGGATATTTGACATAGAAACTAAATCTAAAGAACCGTATAAAATTCTTCCCCATCCAAATTTTCTTTACACGGCAAAGTTTGTTCCTCATTCATCAGACATGGTGGTCACAGGCGGCTACGATAAGGTCTTGAGAATATGGTCTATAGACAATCCGAAGAAAAAGTTACAAAAATATGGAGAATTATTACAGGAGTTGTATGGTCATGAGGGATACATTAACACAACTTGTTTCTCAAATAAAGCAGACACTTTTTATTCGGCTGACAGTTTAGGACAAATTAAGGTTTGGAACTGCTATTCTGAATCAAATAAAGGTAAGCTTAAATTTCTAAATTTAAGTCACAACTTTATGTCAAAGTCGGTTTTGTGAAATTTGATACAAAATAAAAAAATAGAACAAAAATTAATGCTAAAAAAGCTTATAACTTTTTTTCTGAAGGCTTTTAATAAGTTCTGTAAGCGCAACAAAGTGCAACATACTTAGTTGCACCAAAAGTCAAAGTCTGCTAATGATGTGCAAAGTCTCTGCAAAAAGCACTATAGCCAAATTTTATGCTAAATTTGCAGAGCTTTACCATATTGTGGCAATGTGAAATTTTAGTACAAAAATTACATTACAAAATGTAAAAACTATATAAATTTTTTTTAATTGTGCAAAAATGGTTCTGTAGAGAGTACAATATTGTACAAATTCTGCAAAAACTCTGCAATTATTGCATAGTTTAATCAAATATTTTTGATGGTGTGCATTTTACAAAAAATTGCAGAGTTTTTGCAGATCTTGGAATTCGTTTGTACAAATTTGTACAATATTGTACTCTCTACAGAACCATTGCACAATTAATATAAAATTATAAAGTTTATACATTTTGTACTGTAATTTTTGTACTAAAATTTCACATTGCCCATATTGTTGATAATAGTGCAACTTTGAATGTTGCACCATGTTGCATTTACAGAGCTTGCTTTTGACTTTTAAAAGAAAAGTTATAAGAATTTTTAACTTTTTGTTCTGTTCTATTGTACTAAATTTCACAAAACCGTCAAAGTCAAAATTAATATTTACTTGACTTAAAACAACTCTGATTAATATTATTCAATGAATAATTATCTTATCTTTTTTTATACTCAAAATAATTTAATTAAAGGATGGATCTTCAAGGAAGATATACTTGTTGCAGAGCTAAAAAATGAAGTAATTAATTTTATTCAATTACTTCCAAATCAATTTCGAATGCTAGTGCAAATGAAAGATAATCAACTAAACGTTATTGATGTCAGAATGTAAACTTGCTTACCTTCAATAATTTTGAAAATTAAAAAATAAATTATTTCCAATAAAGAAAATCAGTTGTACAGCATTTTAAAGGAATATTTAACCTGAACCAAAATCTAAGGTCATGTATAAGTCCATGTGGCACTTTTTTATTTAATAGTGGAGGAGACACAAATATTTACTGTTGGAATATCAACACAGGTGATCAATTAGAAACAATCACTTTAAATTATGTAAAACCAGCCCGGGATATCGATTTCCATCCGTATGACAACTACATGGTCTTTTGTTGCAATGATTCCAATGCACCTGTTTTCATTTACAAACATAATCCTGAAAGTTAGACTTAAAATTTTCTTTATTTTTGATTTAAAAACAAATAATATTAAAAAATATTAAAGAAATTTTCAGTTCTTACGATTCAAAATCATTTGGGCATGATGCAATTGGCTTTGCCAAGCCCAAAATGGAAGAACAAATAGATGAAAATGAACTTGATATAAAGTTAAAAAATGATATTAATAAGTTAAAAGATTCTCAGAATAATATTTGGAGAATGGTTAATGATAAATTAGATTCAGTTTATGTAAGTAGTAAATGCTTATGTTCTAAATGTTTTTTATTTAATTGAATTTGTGCATTTTTAGCCAAGAGGTTCGAAAAATAAAAATGACATGTGGTCCAAGAATAACTATCCAAGTTCTCTTACAATGACAATGATGGATAGCAGTAACAAACCTGAGTTCAAATATCGAGGCCCTAAAGAAGTTGAAGATATAGTAATGTCTTTATATGATTATAAAGCTCAAAGAGGAGATGAGCTAGATCTAAAAATTGGAGATGAAATATTGGTTTTGGTACGTGAAAATGAGAATTGGTGGCTTGGAGAATTAATTAATACAAAGCAAGAAGGTTATTTCCCAGCAGCTTATGTTCAAGAAAAATCAGTCGCTGAAGGTCCTAGAAAAAATCTACTTGCAAATAATCGAATTTCAGGTAAATACTAGAATATAAAAAGATTTTAAATTCTAAATTTTATGAAAAAAATAAATTTTAGTAAGGGATGCAAACGCTGATTTTAACAGAGCCATTGAACCGATTCCATTTAGTCTAATGCCGCAATTATCTGGATCGGTCTCGTCCCAAAAAAAATTTACACCAGAAAATTTTGGTTTTAAAAATATTCCAAATTCTGAAAAAATAGATTCATTGAAAGCTTCATCACTAAATGTTGAACCAGAAGTAAATACCATAAATGAGATACCCACTAAAGACATGACAAATTCTGTACCCAGAAGAAAAAATCACAAGCGAGGCACTTTTGGCCATGTAATTAGTGGCACTCAATCAACATCAAGCAAAAATTAAACTGCGCTTTAAAATAATATTGGTTTCGTGAAATTCAGTACAAATTGAACAAAAATTTGAACAAAAATATTTACTTTTTTTATTTATAAAACTTAAAGTTTAAAAAAATTTTAAAAAATGAGGTTGCAATAATGTTGCACTTTTTGAACTTAAAAAAAATTTTAATTTATTATTTTTATCAATAAAATCGATTATTAAATTCAATTCTAGTGATGTTTTATTTTTTGTCTTTTCGTTACATAAATAGATAAGTTTTTTTTGCAAAGATTTTACCGGTGTCCACTCTATTTTGTAAAATGAAGACAACACAATTGTCTCAGGTGTGTCTAGCAAAGAAAATGAAGGAATTTTGTTCAAGAGTCCTGTATCCATAGCAGCTCATCCGAATATAAACGACTGGTTGACTTTGGTTGAGAAAGAAATACGCAATACATTGAAATAAGAATAATTAAATTAATCATTAAATAGAAATGTTTGAATTTTAAGTGAACGATTTGAAAATTGAAAAATTTAGTTATTAAAAAAATTAAATGGGCCTGACAATCAGTCACAGTCTAAGGAAAGAACCGTACCAGATCCACACCATTTCGGAAATTTATGTCCCGACGGACCCTGTCCCGGCCTCAAAAAAATTGAGATCGGACCCAAAACCGTGGGTACGGCTGCCAACACTAAAGTCATCTTTTTAAAAAAGTTGTTTTAAATTTGTAGCTTAGTCTAGCCGAGTGACTTTTTTTATTAAAATTTTAAACTTAAGGAAATTATGATAAAAAATTCGAATTTCGATCACCTAAAGTGCTCCAAGATTTTAATTGATCAAATCGGCAGCATCATAATCAGGTTCGCTCTGCCGATTAAAGACGAACACAAACATTTCTTGTTCAAGGTCAAGTAACAAGACAATACACGGACTGAATTACAATGCGCTCAAGCTTTTTATGGAAATGAATAGAAGTTGAAAAAAAAAAAAAAAAAGAAACAGAGAGAAAAAGAAAAGCTTAGGGAACGAGACGAGCTTTGGAACAAAATTGAAAATGTGGCCAAAAAAAATCTCAAATACAAAGACTATGCACAAAGAACAGGGCCAGGATTTTGTTTTCAGACGTTGTCTAACTAACAGAAATGACACTGACGATTTGGATGACGTTACTGCTGTGTCAAAAACGACATTGAAAACGAGGCCAAAGAAGTAAGTTTTGTTTATTTTTAAAATTTTAAAAATAAATTTTTTTTTCAAAAATTATTTTATCTTTTTGTCTATATTTTGGTTTTGTGAAACAAACTGCAACATACTTATTTGCACAACAAGTCAAAGTCTGCTAATGATATGCAAAGTCTCTGCAAAATTTATAATCTGTATGTATCAGGGTTTGTTAAAGTTTTTTTTTTTTCGAGTAAACCATTGCCATATCTTATCAGAAATTAAAAAAAAATATTTGAATCTGACTCCAATATCCTATCTAAATATTTAATTCTTTTTTCATATTTAAATAGAAAACAAAAATTTTAATTCAAATTTTGACTTAAAATTAAGTAGAAATTGCAAATTGATTTAAATCATTGCGCGAAAGATTAAGATACTTTAACTCATTACTACTTTCATTTGTTTGTTTATTTTCCTGAATTAATTTCAATAATTAATTGGTCGATAATTTAGTTAATTAGTCAAGAGCGCCTCTCGAACTGATGACAAAGCTTGTTAGAGATGTTCTCAAAATCTATTCAAATCTGATTAAAAAATGACAACTTAAACTCACTTTTAAGAGTATAAATTTCCTACTATAAAATAAAAAAAATTCAAATAATTTGACTCGACCCGAAAAGGCACTTATAATCAGCTTTATAGCTGGATAACGAGGTTTTTTTTTAAATTGAAATTGTTTTTTTATTCAATTAATTTTCAAATTGAGTTGTTTAATTTTTAGAAATTGAAAAATATAGTAATTAGATATTATTTTTCTAATTTAAACTATGATTTTGAATTGTATTAAATGAGAACAAAAGAAAATTTAAAATTAATTTAAAGTATCAAGAATTTTTATAAACATTGTTTGCTTTTTTTGAAAAAAAACCAACTCGCAAAAAAAATAGTATTCTTTTGGATTTTTTTTTTTTATAATTTTTTAAAATATATTTTTAGACTAAAATCATAAACATAAAAATTGACAAAAAATGAATTCAATAATTCAGGCTTTAGATAATTTTAAAGATAAAGAAAATAAATTATTCGAATTCATAAATAAATCTTTTAATCAATATTTCAAATTCTATAGAGATAAGGAACATTTTTCAATTTATAAATTTAAATCACCAAATAATCCCAGTGGTTTAAATAGTGCTACCGTATTTGTAATGGACATACAGGATAATCCCATAAAATGGAAAAAGCTGTTATTTTTTCAAAAGAAAAATTTTTAAAAGAGACATCAATTCCACTTCCACCAAGACTTGAACAACAAGTTGACGAAATCATCGAAAGATTCTATTTGACTCTTGATATTAATGTTTTAAGAGATAAAATAAAAAATTCAAAAGATAATTCAATGGTTTAATTTAAGATTTGTCAAAAAAATTTTTGTACGCTATAATAAATGATTTAAAAAATCGTGGTCTATTGTGGAGATATAAAATAGAAAAATACAAATTAAATACAATACCACTTTATTCAACATATCAGGATATGTTAGCATCATTTGAGGGCCGTTTCACCTTCAACAATATGACATTGTTTATAAAGGAAAACGAGTTTTTGCTTACAATCATCAAAAAATATTGTTACATGGCTATCCACGATACAAAAAAGACCCACTTGTTCCAAACAATGCAAGCGCTGCCGTAAACAAGAATGAAGATATTTATGTTCTCCAGGGTTCATTTGCATTTGCGAAAATTTTTTTTATAGCTAAAAGATATCAGGTTCAAAACTAATTGGCATTGATAATAATAATTGTTCATGTTTTTTTCGAAATTGAAATTTGTCTAAAAAATAATAAATAAAATTTTAAAAACACAATTTTTTTTTTTCTTAAGTAACTTTGTTAATTAAACATAACCCTTATTTCCTTAAAAATATTCTGTTTTAATCTAAACTTGAAATGATTATTTGAAAGAGAGTAAAAGTTCTATTAATAATTCGATTTTAATGTTCTAGATTAAATTATAAAAAGAGCATTCATAAAACATAACAAGAAATAATAATTTTAAATTTAAATAATTTTAAAGTTTTAAACTGAAACTAGTTAAATCAACAAAAATAATTTTTTCATTTTCTAAACATGGCGTTAATTTAGACAAAATAATGAAGCATCAATTGAAATCGCAATTTTTGAAAAAATAAAATTTATTTTCACGATTTCCTTGACCTCGATTTTCATTATTAAATTCATTTCTAGTGATGTTTTATTTTTGTCTTTTCGTTACATAAATAGATACGTTTTTTTTGCAAAGATTTGAAAAATTTTGTTTTTTACAATTATTTTTGCTTTAAATTTAATTAGAAAGTGTCATTTCAAATCAAAACATGCTGTTGCTTTTTTATTGACACTCTGCACCGAGTATTGTATTGACAATCTGTCTATAATCCATTGATAAATCGTTTGAAAAAGCATCTTTTAAGCATTGAATCCATTTTAAACAAAAATTTTAAATATATTGTTGAACCTATTTTGTTGTGTTCATAATAGCCGGAGGATGCTTTACTGGTTTTCGAACTTCAAATTGGTTTTGCTTTCACATTGACGAATTGGCTAAAATACAAAAAGCACTTGGTGAATATTTGGAAAGAGAAAGATCTTCGTTTACGAGATTTTATTTTGTCGGCGACGAGGACTTGCTTGAAATAATTGGCAACACCAAAAATGTGCCTCGAAACAAAATGTTTACCGGTGTCCACTCTATTTTGTTAAATGAAGACAACACAATTGTCTTAGGTGTGTCTAGCAAAGAAAATGAAGGAATTTTGTTAATTTTGTTTCCAATAGTTTTGTTTATATAAAATAAGAATTTTTTTATGTCTGTAAAATTATGAATAAATTTATATAAAGGATGCAATATTTTTTTATTAAGTTCTTTAATTAGTCGACCATAATATTAAGAAATTTTATTTCTGCTTTTCAGCTAATCGAGTTATTTTCTGGTCTAGCTTTTCTAAAAATGGAACATTAGACTCGATCATTATTAATCCAATTGCCCATCCCTATATCAAAAAATCCAATTTTGAGTCTTCTCTTTTACATTTTCTAGATTTTTTTTTTTAATTTAAACTTGAAATATAAGATTTTAAAATCTTTTTTAAGAAATTTCAATTCTAATAATAATTTATTATTAATCTTTTAAAAAGGATGGTTTTCGATAATGCTTTTAGATTTTGCTTTCTTAAAAATAAGTACTTAAAACTATCAAATAATTTTTTTTCATTGTTAAAAATATAATTTTAAACATGAAATAATTAATTTGCTTCAAATGTATTTTTTGATTTAAAATTTAAAAATTCTTTGTTAAAACATTTTAGACATAATTCTAAAACAGTAATTATTTTTTAAAAAAAAATTCATGTATTTAAATTAAAAAAGATTTTTCTCAAAGATTAAATTCAATTTAGAAAAAAATAAAAAGAGTCGAATTTATTGGGTTAAAATTTTAACACTAGATTTTGAATTTAAGTTGTGCTTTGCTTCTTCTCACTTCAAATGTTTAACACTAAAACTAATCCTTTCAAGCTAAAAGACTCATAATCATAAAATTTAGACTGATTATTTTATTAAAGTTTGAATGATAAATTTTTCTTTATCCTTTTCAATATTAATTTAATCATTGTTTGGAATATAAAATTTTCTCTTTTTTCATCTGTTTTGAGTTCCTTATTAATTGAAATCAAAGTGGAAATGGTGTTTTTTGGTCAAAAATTATTTATTTTTACTATAAAGTTTATATGTTTGATAGTGAATTTTTTGAATCTTTTTTTAAAAGATCGAACTTTTTTTTGGTTTTAAGCTTTTAAAAAAATTAAATTTTAATTAAATTTATCTTATAGTTTGACTACGAGTTCTTTGAAAATTGCTTCTATTTTTTTACGTTCTTTTAATTTTTTAACATTATAATCGAACAGTAATGTTTGGCCTTTATTCAGGTTTTTTCGGCATTCCATCTTCATTATTGTCTATTTGATCAAATTATTCATGTTCTAAAAATTTTTTATTTCAAAAAAATTATGTAAAGATAAAAAGCCGGAGCTCTCTAACAACCCAACATTAATAGAATTACATTTTTTTCAAAGATTTGAAATTGAAAATAAGAGTTTTTAGATTCTATATAATTACTATAATTAATATTGTGCCCATTTTTATTCGCAAAAATGGCACACATTTTTTTGGATCAACCAAGCTTCTGGCATTGTTTTTTAACTCTTTAAAAGGATTGATATTTATTTATTAGTTGATTGTTACCGATCTAAAACTGCTTCTGATTAAAAATAAAAATCGTAAAAATTAAAAACTCATTCACAACAAAAAGTTGATTTGAGATTCTTGGTCATTTAACTTTATCAAAGTCTCGTACTGTCAAATATCGTTTAAGTGATGTAAATTTTTTCTAAAATTTAAAATTAAATTTTTTTTCGCTACTTGTAAATCTCATTATATAAAAATTTATTAATAGATTTTATTTTTAGATTTACTTAAATCAAATAATTCAACAAAAATCGAATTGTTTAGATCTTTCAAAACAATTTATTCAAGAGAATTTGAAAAATTTTAAAGAAATTTTTTTAAATATTGAAATGTATTTTTTTAAATTATTAGCAATTTTTTATTTTTCTTGTGCTACTGGTCAATTAAAATATGAAATATCGTTGGATGAATCAAATAATATTTTATTGATCAAAAATTTCAAAAATTTTTCCGATATTGATTTACAATTTTTGTTGAGTGATAAAAATTTTGTTCCATTAATTCGATTCATTCCCAAAACTCAATTAAAAATAGGAGAAGATTTTCTAATGATTTTTAATAAAATTAGAAATGTAAAAAATGGAATTTTTTATTTTTTATTTTCAAAAATTGAAACATTTGAAACCAAAAAGACACTTTTTGGACAAACACATCTCAAAAATATTCAATATTATTTAGAATTTCATCATTCTATATTTAACTATTCAATCAACTGCATTGATAACGAAGTCGAAGGAATCTTCCAGCATGTATTTTCGTTATATTTTGCATTTACAGTAAAATATCTCCCCAATGTCTGTCCATTATTATTCAAAAATTCAAAAATGAAAAGTCTTGAATTTCACGGTATAACCAGAAATTTTTTAAGTTTTAATCAACTTGATTTTGATGACAAATTTAAGATTAAACGACTCAATAGTCAAATTTATTTGTTCAATTTGTTTTTTTACAAAGGAAGAATTACGAGGAAAATGTTGATATTCAAGAATATAACCAATTTAAAAATACATGGACTGCTTGATAGAATAGAAAGTGACAGTTTCAGCGAAATAGAGGCTAAATACATTAATTTATTAATCGATAATTATCTTGAAATTTTTAGCCAAGGCTTAGAATGGATGAATTTTCTTAATTCCAATTTAACTCTTAATTTTAGTGATTTAAATGATATTAAACGAAGCTTGGATAAGGCTATTTTTATATCCATAGTTTATTCTGATATTAAAAATGCTTATGATTTTCCGGACCAAGATTTTTGTGTTTTTAAAAATTTTCCAGACAATAGATTAATTTTAATGAATGTAGAATCGAAAAATGAAAATTTTTCATGTTTGAAAGTTTGGCTCTTAAAAAAAGCTTGTATTTTCTACAATTTACTTAAATTTCACTCAAATACTTGGTTATGTAGGAACATTACAAGTTTTGAAGCCATCATGGACAAATGTGATTTCAATCAAAAAATTAGAAAATGCAACAGATCAGAATTTCAAGTGCAAAAGTTGTCCAAAAATTTGGTCCTTTATTTTAGCGAAGTGACAGACTTTTATTTTGTCATGGTTTCATATGCTCTTGTGTTTGTATCCTTTTTGAGCAATAGCTTAAGCTTCATAATCATCTTAAGTTTTTCATCATTTAACTTAAAAAAACTCAAAAATAAATTACCAATTGAAATTTTAATGTTGGCCAATTGTTTTGTCAACTTGCTCTATTTGGTAACACGTATTTTTCACTTGATCGGAAAGTGTATCTATCCAAATAATATATTTTGCCCTGAATTTCATTACTCTTATGGACAACAATTAATAGAAATAGTAGTAGTGGATACATTTGGCAATTTATTAAAATTCAGCTCTAATTTGCTGCAAATTTCGTTGTCAACCAAACGATTAATGCTCATTGATCCGAAACTTAGTTCCAAAATTATGACCACTACAAGTTCATTAATTTTTCAGCTGTTTTTTGCTTTATTCTTAATACTGTATGTAATAATTACAATAGTGAGTCAAATAATTATGACTCAGGTAAATGATTTTCCTTTTCAATTAGATCATTTGGAAAATTATTTTGAGTATCCAAACAAAAAATTATTTTTTATAATAAACTATTTGGTGCCAATAAAACCCAGCAGTGTAAGGTTTTTAACCCATTCATCTCTGGTTCAATTAATTTTTTTTATTGTGAATGTGTCCGTCAGAAATATTGTGACCATGGTCATCTTTTGTTTTGCTGAAATTCTATTTGTTTCTGTCGCTAGATCAAATTTAAGAAAAAAAAATCTCCTAATCTTTAATAGTGATAACGGAAAGCTTAAAAAACTCAAGAGTATAAGAAAATCCCTAAATACGATAGTTATCAATATAATGCTTCTGATATGGTTTCGAATTCTGAGCATTTTAGGAGCAATTTTTATCATATATCAAAAATTATCTAATTTCACTTCAAAATTTAATATTTGTTCGACTCATCATAAAGTATGCACTATTGTTCAAGAGATGGAAGAAATATTTTTTCTTTTTACCATATCGGCCACTATTTTATTCTATTTCTATGTGCATCAAAAATTCAAAAATTCTATTTTGCAATTACGATGTTAAATTCGAAAAATTAGAATCAATTTATAAATTTCTTTATTTAATTATTCCTATTTAATTAAGTTTGACAAAAAATTATGAAAAATTAACAAAAAATTAACTCTTATGGACAACAATTAATAGAAATAGTAGTAGTGGATACATTTGGCAATTTATTAAAATTCAGCTCTAATTTGCTGCAAATTTCGTTGTCAACCAAACGATTAATGCTCATTGATCCGAAACTTAGTTCCAAAATTATGACCACTACAAGTTCATTAATTTTTCAGCTGTTTTTTGCTTTATTCTTAATGCTGTATGTAATAATTACAATAGTGAGTCAAATAATTATGAATTTAAATTTTTTTTAATTAAATTTTATGAAAAAAATAAATTTTAGTTAGGGATGCAAACGCTGATTTTAACAGAGCCATTGAACCGATTCCATTTAGTCTAATTCCGCAATTATCTGGATCGGTCTCGTCCCAAAAAAAATTTACACCAGAAAATTTTGGTTTTAAAAATATTCCAAATTCTGAAAAAAAAGATTCAATGAAAGCTTCATCACTAAATGTTGAACCAGAAGTAAATACCATAAATGAGATACCCACTAAAGACATGACAAATTCTGTGCCCAGAAGAAAAAATCACAAGCGAGGCACTTTTGGCCATGTAATTAGTGGCACTCAATCAAAAATTAAACTGCGCTTTAAAATAAATATTGGTTTCGTGAAATTCAGTACAAATTGAACAATTTGAACAAAAATATTTACTTTTTATATATAAAACTTAAAGTTTAAAAAAATTTTAAAAAATGAGGTTGCAATAATGTTGCACTTTTTGAACTTAAAAAAATTTTTAATTTATTATTTTTATCAATAAAATCGATTATTAAATTCAATTCTAGTGATGTTTTATTTTTGTCTTTTCGTTACATAAATAGATACGTTTTTTTTGCAAAGATTTGAAAAATTTTGTTTTTTACAATTATTTTTGCTTTAAATTTAATTAGAAAGTGTCATTTCAAATCAAAACATGCTGTTGCTTTTTTATTGACACTCTGCACCGAGTATTGTATTGACAATCTGTCTATAATCCATTGATAAATCGTTTGAAAAAGCATCTTTTAAGCATTGAATCCATTTTAAACAAAAATTTTAAATATATTGTTGAACCTATTTTGTTGTGTTCATAATAGCCGGAGGATGCTTTACTGGTTTTCGAACTTCAAATTGGTTTTGCTTTCACATTGACGAATTGGCTAAAATACAAAAAGCACTTGGTGAATATTTGGAAAGAGAAAGATCTTCGTTTACGAGATTTTATTTTGTCGGCGACGAGGACTTGCTTGAAATAATTGGCAACACCAAAAATGTGCCTCGAAACAAAATGTTTACCGGTGTCCACTCTATTTTGTTAAATGAAGACAACACAATTGTCTTAGGTGTGTCTAGCAAAGAAAATGAAGGAATTTTGTTCATGAGTCCAGTATCCATAGCAGCTCATCCGAAAATAAACGACTGGTTGACTTTGGTTGAGAAAGAAATACGCAATACATTGAAATAAGAATAATTAAATTTATCATTAAATAGAAATGTTTGAATTTTAAGTGAACGATTTGAAAATTGAAAAATTTAGTAATTAGATATTATTTTTCTAATATAAACTATGATTTTGAATTGTATTAAATGAGAAAAAAAGAAAATTTAAAATTAATTTAAAGTATCAAGAATTTTTATAAACATTGTTTGCTTTTTTTGAAAAAAAAACCAAATCGCAAAAAAAATAGTATTCTTTTGGATTTTTTTTTTTTTATAATTTTTTAAAATATATTTTTAGACTAAAATCATAAACATTAAAATTGACAAAAAATGAATTCAATAATTCAGGCTTTAGATAATTTTAAAGATAAAGAAAATAAATTATTCGAATTCATAAATAAATCTTTTAATCAATATTTCAAATTCTATAGAGATAAGGAACATTTTTCAATTTATAAATTTAAATCACCAAATAATCCCAGTGGTTTAAATAGTGCTACCGTATTTGTAATGGACATACAGGATAATCCGATTAAATGGAAAAAGCTGTTATTTTTTCAAAAGAAAAATTTTTAAAAGAGACATCAATTCCACTTCCACCGAGACTTGAACAACAAGTTGACGAAATCATCGAAAGATTCTATTTGACTCCTGATATTAATGTTTTAAGAGATAAAATAAAAAATTCAAAAGATAATTCAATGGTTTAATTTAAGATTTGTCAAAAAAATTTTTGTACGCTATAATAAATGATTTAAAAAATCGTGGTCTATTGTGGAGATATAAAATAGAAAAATACAAATTAAATACAATACCACTTTATTCAACATATCAGGATATGTTAGCATCATTTGAGGGCCGTTTCACCTTCAACAATATGACATTGTTTATAAAGGAAAACGAGTTTTTGCTCACAATCATCAGAAAATGTTGTTACATGGCTATCCACGATACAAAAAAGACCCACTTGTTCCAAACAATGCATACGCTGCCGTAAACAAGAATGGAGATATTTATGTTCTCCAGGGTTCATTTGCGTACAATTTAAATTTAGAAACGCTTCGTTTAAGCGAGCCTTATCCAGATAATTTAGTTTTCCCTGGTATACCATGGTGGATCGAATCATCACATGACGCCGATAACTTTATTTATTTTTTCAAGTATAATTGGTAATGATTTACAATTTAAAAAAATTTTAAATTAATATTCAAAAAGGGTTTACAAATTCGACTTGAGACTAAACTCAGTTGACAAAGATTATCCGAAAATAAAGCATCGAGGTTGGTTTGCATTAATGCCTTAAATTTTAGTTAATTGATTAGGAAAAATTTATAGATTAAATTTATAAAGGTTAACTTTATAAAAAAATCTTGTAAGCTTGAAAAGATTAAAGTTTAAAAAAAAAGATTGAATTGACTCCTAAAATCTAAATTCTTTGCCCAAGTCTCAAAGTTAAATTCAAAAATTGAAAAATTGACTAAAAATTCATTACATATATAAATTATGAATCAATGATAAACAACATGGTTGATTATTAGCATATTTATTTTAGAGAAAGGTCATCGAGTTTAACCTCTTTAAAAGATAACTTATGATTATTTGCATCAATGATTTCGTTTTTTTGGATATAAATAAAAATTTTTCTTTATTTTCAAAGGTAGGACTGTTCACTTACCGGTTTCTAAATTTCACTTATCCAATAAGTCAAATTAAGCAAAAAACAAAAACAAACAAACAATGATCATAATACAACAACAAACATCAAAGAACCAAATAAAAACGGGTTGAAAAAGGCCGAGCCTTAAAGTAATCCGGTGATTCGATGACGGGCGGTGCGCATAATTCGATTATGCTAATCAGCCCTCGCCATCACAAAAACATATAATCAGTCAGTCAGTATTTTCAAAGATATTAAAAAATATCTTTGGTTATTGGAATGAAGACTTGGACAAACAATCAATACATCTTCAAGAACTCGCACGCTCCTTGCAGAACTAATCATATGGTCTTGTTAGGCTTTAATATTGTCTTAAATGACTGGATTTGAATAATCAATAACAAGATAGCCTTTAAAATTAATTACATAATTTTGGCAGTTAATTTTTCTTAAAAAGACCTTATTGTACGTACGATACAAAAGAGTAGCGACCACTACACTGATCAACTTTTCTGTTAACAATAGAAAATCGGCCTTGAATTCTCTCCCAATCAACCATATTCTTACTAGAATACCAAAATTAAAATACATTCGAATTAATTATGTCTGACCATGCTTTAATCAAGATCAACACATTCCACCGTCGAGCTCAATCGGTGCTGTCAGTCGAGCAAAGTATTAAAAAAAAAATTTTTTTTAAGTTGTTTATTGACACTAATAAAGAAATTATCAGCGTTATTATTGAGAAGATAATAAGTAAAAATATTATTTAGAGCTATTAATATTGGAGTTTTCAGATTTGGCGGTCCTACTATCCAATAATAATTACTCTGAATGATTTTATTATTCTTAGAACTAATTGAAAATGTTTAAGAGTTTATAGTTGATTAAGCAACGTTTAGAACTTGATCGAATATTTTAACTTGATAGGTGAGATTAATGCAGAAATTTTAAAATACTGCTTAACAGCTCTCTTTTTGATTTGTTGAGGCTGTATCAGTTGGTAAATTCAGTACCATCGTTCATAGCTAAAAGATATCAGGTTCCAAACTAATTGGCATTGATAATAATAATTGTTCATGTTTTTTTCGAAATTGAATTTTGTCTAAAAAATAATAAATAAAATTTTAAAAACACAATTTTTTTTTTCTTAAGTAACTTTGTTAATTAAACATAACCCTTATTTCCTTAAAAATATTCTGTTTTAATCTAAACTTGAAATGATTATTTGAAAGAGAGTAAAAGTTCTATTAATAATTCGAGTTTAATGTTCTAGATTAAATTATAAAAAGAGCATTCATAAAACATAACAAGAAATAATAATTTTAAATTTAAATAATTTTAAAGTTTTAAACTGAAACTAGTTAAATCAACAAAAATAATTTTTTCATTTTCTAAACATGGCGTTAATTTAGACAAAATAATGAAGCATCAATTGAAATCGCAATTTTTGAAAAAATAAAATTTATTTTCACGATTTCCTTGACCTCGATTTTCATTATTAAATTCAATTCTAGTGATGTTTTATTTTTTGTCTTTTCGTTACATAAATAGATACGTTTTTTTTGCAAAGATTTGAAAAATTTTGTTTTTTACAATTATTTTTGCTTTAAATTTAATTAGAAAGTGTCATTTCAAATCAAAACATGCTGTTGCTTTTTTATTGACACTCTGGACCGAGTATTGTATTGACAATCTGTCTATAATCCATTGATAAATCGTTTGGAAAAGCATCTTTTAAGCATTGAATCCATTTTAAACAAAAAATTAAAATATATTGTTGAACCTATTTTGTTGTGTTCATAATAGCCGGAGGATGCTTTACTGGTTTTCGAACTTCAAATTGGTTTTGCTTTCACATTGACGAATTGGCTAAAATACAAAAAGCACTTGGTGAATATTTGGAAAGAGAAAGATCTTCGTTTACGAGATTTTATTTTGTCGGCGACGAGGACTTGCTTGAAATAATTGGCAACACCAAAAATGTGCCTCGAAACAAAATGTTTACCGGTGTCCACTCTATTTTGTTAAATGAAGACAACACAATTGTCTTAGGTGTGTCTAGCAAAGAAAATGAAGGAATTTTGTTAATTTTGTTTCCAATAGTTTTGTTTATATAAAATAAGAATTTTTTTATGTCTGTAAAATTATGAATAAATTTATATAAAGGATGCAATATTTTTTTATTAAGTTCTTTAATTAGTCGACCATAATATTAAGAAATTTTATTTCTGCTTTTCAGCTAATCGAGTTATTTTCTGGTCTAGCTTTTCTAAAAATGGAAAATTAGACTCGATCATTATTAATCCAATTGCCCATCCCTATATTAAAAAATCCAATTTTGAGTCTTCTCTTTTACATTTTCTAGAATTTTTTTTTAAATTTAAACTTGAAATATAAGATTTTAAAATCTTTTTTAAGAAATTTCAATTCTAATAATAATTTATTATTAATCTTTTAAAAAGGATGGTTTTCGATAATGCTTTTAGATTTTGCTTTCTTAAAAATAAGTGCTTAAAACTATCAAATAATTTTTTTTCATTGTTAAAAATATAATTTTAAACATGAAATAATTAATTTGCTTCAAATGTATTTTTTGATTTAAAATTTAAAAATTCTTTGTTAAAACATTTTAGACATAATTCTAAAACAGTAATTATTTTTTAAAAAAAAATTCATGTATTTAAATTAAAAAAGATTTTTCTCAAAGATTAAATTCAATTTAGAAAAAAATAAAAAGAGTCGAATTTATTGGGGTAAAATTTTAACACTAGATTTTGAATTTAAGTTGTGCTTTGCTTCTTCTCACTTCAAATGTTTAACACTAAAACTAATCCTTTCAAGCTAAAAGACTCATAATCATAAAATTTAGACTGATTATTTTATTAAAGTTTGAATGATAAATTTTTCTTTATCCTTTTCAATATTAATTTAATCATTGTTTGGAATATAAAATTTTCTCTTTTTTCATCTGTTTTGAGTTCCTTATTAATTGAAATCAAAGTGGAAATGGTGTTTTTTGGTCAAAAATTATTTATTTTTACTATAAAGTTTATATGTTTGATAGTGAATTTTTTGAATCTTTTTTTAAAAGATCGAACTTTTTTTTGGTTTTAAGCTTTTAAAAAAATTAAATTTTAATTAAATTTATCTTATAGTTTGACTACGAGTTCTTTGAAAATTGCTTCTATTTTTTACGTTCTTTTAATTTTTTAACATTATAATCGAACAGTAATGTTTGGCCTTTATTCAGGTTTTTTCGGCATTCCATCTTCATTATTGTCTATTTGATCAAATTATTCATGTTCTAAAAATTTTTTATTTCAAAAAAATTATGTAAAGATAAAAAGCCGGAGCTCTCTAACAACCCAACATTAATAGAATTAAATTTTTTTCAAAGATTTGAAATTGAAAATAAGAGTTTTTAGATTCTATATAATTACTATAATTAATATTGTGCCCATTTTTATTCGCAAAAATGGCACACATTTTTTTGGATCAACCAAGCTTCTGGCATTGTTTTTTAACTCTTTAAAAGGATTGATATTTATTTATTAGTTGATTGTTACCGATCTAAAACTGCTTCTGATTAAAAATAAAAATCGTAAAAATTAAAAACTCATTCACAACAAAAAGTTGATTTGAGATTCTTGGTCATTTAACTTTATCAAAGTCTCGTACTGTCAAATATCGTTTAAGTGATGTAAATTTTTTCTAAAATTTAAAATTAAATTTTTTTTCGCTACTTGTAAATCTCATTATATAAAAATTTATTAATAGATTTTATTTTTAGATTTACTTAAATCAAATAATTCAACAAAAATCGAATTGTTTAGATCTTTCAAAACAATTTATTCAAGAGAATTTGAAAAATTTTAAAGAAATTTTTTTAAATATTGAAATGTATTTTTTTAAATTATTAGCAATTTTTTATTTTTCTTGTGCTACTGGTCAATTAAAATATGAAATATCGTTGGATGAATCAAATAATATTTTATTGATCAAAAATTTCAAAAATTTTTCCGATATTGATTTACAATTTTTGTTGAGTGATAAAAATTTTGTTCCATTAATTCGATTCATTCCCAAAACTCAATTAAAAATAGGAGAAGATTTTCTAATGATTTTTAATAAAATTAGAAATGTAAAAAATGGAATTTTTTATTTTTTATTTTCAAAAATTGAAACATTTGAAACCAAAAAGACACTTTTTGGACAAACACATCTCAAAAATATTCAATATTATTTAGAATTTCATCATTCTATATTTAACTATTCAATCAACTGCATTGATAACGAAGTCGAAGGAATCTTCCAGCATGTATTTTCGTTATATTTTGCATTTACAGTAAAATATCTCCCCAATGTCTGTCCATTATTATTCAAAAATTCAAAAATGAAAAGTCTTGAATTTCACGGTATAACCAGAAATTTTTTAAGTTTTAATCAACTTGATTTTGATGACAAATTTAAGATTAAACGACTCAATAGTCAAATTTATTTGTTCAATTTGTTTTTTTACAAAGGAAGAATTACGAGGAAAATGTTGATATTCAAGAATATAACCAATTTAAAAATACATGGACTGCTTGATAGAATAGAAAGTGACAGTTTCAGCGAAATAGAGGCTAAATACATTAATTTATTAATCGATAATTATCTCGAAATTTTTAGCCAAGGCTTAGAATGGATGAATTTTCTTAATTCCAATTTAACTCTTAATTTTAGTGATTTAAATGATATTAAACGAAGCTTGGATAAGGCTATTTTTATATCCATAGTTTATTCTGATATTAAAAATGCTTATGATTTTCCGGACCAAGATTTTTGTGTTTTTAAAAATTTTCCAGACAATAGATTAATTTTAATGAATGTAGAATCGAAAAATGAAAATTTTTCATGTTTGAAAGTTTGGCTCTTAAAAAAAGCTTGTATTTTCTACAATTTACTTAAATTTCACTCAAATACTTGGTTATGTAGGAACATTACAAGTTTTGAAGCCATCATGGACAAATGTGATTTCAATCAAAAAATTAGAAAATGCAACAGATCAGAATTTCAAGTGCAAAAGTTGTCCAAAAATTTGGTCCTTTATTTTAGCGAAGTGACAGACTTTTATTTTGTCATGGTTTCATATGCTCTTGTGTTTGTATCCTTTTTGAGCAATAGCTTAAGCTTCATAATCATCTTAAGTTTTTCATCATTTAACTTAAAAAAACTCAAAAATAAATTACCAATTGAAATTTTAATGTTGGCCAATTGTTCTGTCAACTTGCTCTATTTGGTAACACGTATTTTTCACTTGATCGGAAAGTGTATCTATCCAAATAATATATTTTGCCCTGAATTTCATTACTCTTATGGACAACAATTAATAGAAATAGTAGTAGTGGATACATTTGGCAATTTATTAAAATTCAGCTCTAATTTGCTGCAAATTTCGTTGTCAACCAAACGATTAATGCTCATTGATCCGAAACTTAGTTCCAAAATTATGACCACTACAAGTTCATTAATTTTTCAGCTGTTTTTTGCTTTATTCTTAATACTGTATGTAATAATTACAATAGTGAGTCAAATAATTATGACTCAGGTAAATGATTTTCCTTTTCAATTAGATCATTTGGAAAATTATTTTGAGTATCCAAACAAAAAATTATTTTTTATAATAAACTATTTGGTGCCAATAAAACCCAGCAGTGTAAGGTTTTTAACCCATTCATCTCTGGTTCAATTAATTTTTTTTATTGTGAATGTGTCCGTCAGAAATATTGTGACCATGGTCATCTTTTGTTTTGCTGAAATTCTATTTGTTTCTGTCGCTAGATCAAATTTAAGAAAAAAAAAATCTCCTAATCTTTAATAGTGATAACGGAAAGCTTAAAAAACTCAAGAGTATAAGAAAATCCCTAAATACGATAGTTATCAATATAATGCTTCTGATATGGTTTCGAATTCTGAGCATTTTAGGAGCAATTTTTATCATATATCAAAAATTATCTAATTTCACTTCAAAATTTAATATTTGTTCGACTCATCATAAAGTATGCACTATTGTTCAAGAGATGGAAGAAATATTTTTTCTTTTTACCATATCGGCCACTATTTTATTCTATTTCTATGTGCATCAAAAATTCAAAAATTCTATTTTGCAATTACGATGTTAAATTCGAAAAATTAGAATCAATTTATAAATTTCTTTATTTAATTATTCCTATTTAATTAAGTTTGACAAAAAATTATGAAAAATTAACAAAAAATTAACTCTTATGGACAACAATTAATAGAAATAGTAGTAGTGGATACATTTGGCAATTTATTAAAATTCAGCTCTAATTTGCTGCAAATTTCGTTGTCAACCAAACGATTAATGCTCATTGATCCGAAACTTAGTTCCAAAATTATGACCACTACAAGTTCATTAATTTTTCAGCTGTTTTTTGCTTTATTCTTAATACTGTATGTAATAATTACAATAGTGAGTCAAATAATTATGACTCAGGTAAATGATTTTCCTTTTCAATTAGATCATTTGGAAAATTATTTTGAGTATCCAAACAAAAAATTATTTTTTATAATAAACTATTTGGTGCCAATAAAACCCAGCAGTGTAAGGTTTTTAACCCATTCATCTCTGGTTCAATTAATTTTTTTTATTGTGAATGTGTCCGTCAGAAATATTGTGACCATGGTCATCTTTTGTTTTGCTGAAATTCTATTTGTTTCTGTCGCTAGATCAAATTTAAGAAAAAAAAATCTCCTAATCTTTAATAGTGATAACGGAAAGCTTAAAAAACTCAAGAGTATAAGAAAATCCCTAAATACGATAGTTATCAATATAATGCTTCTGATATGGTTTCGAATTCTGAGCATTTTAGGAGCAATTTTTATCATATATCAAAAATTATCTAATTTCACTTCAAAATTTAATATTTGTTCGACTCATCATAAAGTATGCACTATTGTTCAAGAGATGGAAGAAATATTTTTTCTTTTTACCATATCGGCCACTATTTTATTCTATTTCTATGTGCATCAAAAATTCAAAAATTCTATTTTGCAATTACGATGTTAAATTCGAAAAATTAGAATCAATTTATAAATTTCTTTATTTAATTATTCCTATTTAATTAAGTTTGACAAAAAATTATGAAAAATTAACAAAAAATTAACTCTTATGGACAACAATTAATAGAAATAGTAGTAGTGGATACATTTGGCAATTTATTAAAATTCAGCTCTAATTTGCTGCAAATTTCGATGTCAACCAAACGATTAATGCTCATTGATCCGAAACTTAGTTCCAAAATTATGACCACTACAAGTTCATTAATTTTTCAGCTGTTTTTTGCTTTATTCTTAATGCTGTATGTAATAATTACAATAGTGAGTCAAATAATTATGAATTTAAATTTTTTTTAATTAAATTTTATGAAAAAAATAAATTTTAGTTAGGGATGCAAACGCTGATTTTAACAGAGCCATTGAACCGATTCCATTTAGTCTAATTCCGCAATTATCTGGATCGGTCTCGTCCCAAAAAAAATTTACACCAGAAAATTTTGGTTTTAAAAATATTCCAAATTCTGAAAAAAAAGATTCAATGAAAGCTTCATCACTAAATGTTGAACCAGAAGTAAATACCATAAATGAGATACCCACTAAAGACATGACAAATTCTGTGCCCAGAAGAAAAAATCACAAGCGAGGCACTTTTGGCCATGTAATTAGTGGCACTCAATCAAAAATTAAACTGCGCTTTAAAATAAATATTGGTTTCGTGAAATTCAGTACAAATTGAACAATTTGAACAAAAATATTTACTTTTTTTATTTATAAAACTTAAAGTTTAAAAAAATTTTAAAAAAAGAGGTTGCAATAATGTTGCACTTTTTGAACTTAAAAAAAATTTTAATTTATTATTTTTATCAATAAAATCGATTATTAAATTCAATTCTAGTGATGTTTTATTTTTGTCTTTTCGTTACATAAATAGATACGTTTTTTTTGCAAAGATTTGAAAAATTTTGTTTTTTACAATTATTTTTGCTTTAAATTTAATTAGAAAGTGTCATTTCAAATCAAAACATGCTGTTGCTTTTTCATGCGACACTCTTGACCGAGTATTGTATTGACAATCTGTCTATAATCCATTGATAAATCGTTTGAAAAAGCATCTTTTAAGCATTGAATCCATTTTAAACAAAAAATTAAAATATAAAGAAAATAAATTATTCGAATTCATAAATAAATCTTTTAATCAATATTTCAAATTCTATAGAGATAAGGAACACTTTTCAAATTATAAATTTAAATCACCAAATAATCCCAGTGGTTTAAAAAGTGCTACCGTATTTGTAATGGACATACAGGATAATCCGATAAAATGGAAAAAGCTGTTATTTTTTCAAAAGAAAATTTTTAAAAGAGATATCAATTCCACTTCCACCGAGACTTGAACAACAAGTTGACGAAATCATCGAAAGATTCTATTTGACTCCTGATATTAATGTTTTAAGAGATAAAATAAAAAATTCAAAAGATAATTCAATGGTTTATTTTAAGATTTGTCAAAAAAATTTTTGTACGCTATAATAAATGATTTAAAAAATCGTGGTCTATTGTGGAGATATAAAATAGAAAAACACAAATTAAATACAATACCACTTTATTCAACATATCAGGATATGTTAGCATCATTTGAGGGCCGTTTCACCTTCAACAATATGACATTGTTTATAAAGGAAAACGAGTTTTTGCTCACAATCATCAGAAAATGTTGTTACATGGCTATCCACGATACAAAAAAGACCCACTTGTTCCAAACAATGCATACGCTGCCGTAAACAAGAATGGAGATATTTATGTTCTCCAGGGTTCATTTGCGTACAATTTAAATTTAGAAACGCTTCGTTTAAGCGAGCCTTATCCAGATAATTTAGTTTTCCCTGGTATACCATGGTGGATCGAATCATCACATGACGCCGATAACTTTATTTATTTTTTCAAGGATAATTAGTAATGATTTACAATTTAAAAAAATTTTAAATTAATATTCAAAAAGGGTTTACAAATTCGACTTGAGACTAAACTTAGTTGACAAAGATTATCCGAAAGTAAAGCATCGAGGTTGGTTTGCATTAATGCCTTAAATTTTAGTTAATTGATTAGGAAAAATTTATAGTTAAAATTAATAAAGGTTACCTTAATAAAAAAATCTTGTAAGCTTGAAAAGATTAAAGTTTAAAAAAAAAGATTGAATTGAGTCCTAAAATCTAAATTCTTTGCCCAAGTCTCAAAGTTAAATTGAAAAATTGAAAAATTGACTAAAAATTCATTACATATATAAATTATGAATCAATGATAAACAACATGGTTGATTATTAGAATATTTATTTTAGAGAAAGATCATCGAGTTTAACCTCTTTAAAAGATAACTTATGATTATTTGCATCAATGATTTCGTTTTTTTGGATATAAATAAAAATTTTTCTTTATTTTCAAAGGTAGGACTGTTCACTTACCGGTTTCTAAATTTCACTTATCCAATAAGTCAAATTAAGCAAAAAACAAAAACAAACAAACAATGATCATAATACAACAACAAACATCAAAGAACCAAATAAAAACGGGTTGAAAAAGGCCGAGCCTTAAAGTAATCCGGTGATTCGATGACGGGCGGTGCGCATAATTCGATTATGCTAATCAGCCCTCGCCATCACAAAAACATATAATCAGTCAGTCAGTATTTTCAAAGATATTAAAAAATATCTTTGGTTATTGGAATGAAGACTTGGACAAACAATCAATACATCTTCAAGAACTCGCACGCTCCTTGCAGAACTAATCATATGGTCTTGTTAGGCTTCAATATTGTCTTAAATGACTGGATTTGAATAATCAATAACAAGATAGCCTTTAAAATTAATTACATAATTTTGGCAGTTAATTTTTCTTAAAAAGACCTTATTGTACGTACGATACAAAAGAGTAGCGACCACTACACTGATCAACTTTTCTGTTAACAATAGAAAATCGGCCTTGAATTCTCTCCCAATCAACCATATTCTTACTAGAATACCAAAATTAAAATACATTCGAATTAATTATGTCTGACCATGCTTTAATCAAGATCAACACATTCCACCGTCGAGCTCAATCGGTGCTGTCAGTCGAGCAAAGTATTAAAAAAAAAATTTTTTTTAAGTTGTTTATTGACACTAATAAAGAAATTATCAGCGTTATTATTGAGAAGATAATAAGTAAAAATATTATTTAGAGCTATTAATATTGGAGTTTTCAGATTTGGCGGTCCTACTATCCAATAATAATTACTCTGAATGATTTTATTATTCTTAGAACTAATTGAAAATGTTTAAGAGTTTATAGTTGATTAAGCAACGTTTAGAACTTGATCGAATATTTTAACTTGATAGGTGAGATTAATGCAGAAATTTTAAAATACTGCTTAACAGCTCTCTTTTTGATTTGTTGAGGCTGTATCAGTTGGTAAATTCAGTACCATCGTTCATTGCTAAAAGATATCAGGTTCCAAACTAATTGGCATTGATAATAATAATTGTTCATGTTTTTTTCGAAATTGAATTTTGTCTAAAAAATAATAAATAAAATTTTAAAAACACAATTTTTTTTTCTTAAGTAACTTTGTTAATTAAACATAACCTTTATTTCCTTAAAAATATTCTGTTTTAATCTAAAATTGAAATGATTATTTGAAAGAGAGTAAAAGTTCTATTAATAATTCGATTTTAATGTTCTAGATTAAATTATAAAAAGAGCATTCATAAAACATAACAAGAAATAATAATTTTAAATTTAAATAATTTTGAAGTTTTAAACTGAAACTAGTTAAATCAACAAAAATAATTTTTTCATTTTCTAAACATGGCGTTAATTTAGACAAAATAATGAAGCATCAATTGAAATCGCAATTTTTGAAAAATAAAATTTATTTTCACGATTTCCTTGACCTCGATTTTCATTATTAAATTCAATTCTAGTGATGTTTTATTTTTGTCTTTTCGTTACATAAATAGATACGTTTTTTTTGCAAAGATTTGAAAAATTTTGTTTTTTACAATTATTTTTGCTTTAAATTTAATTAGAAAGTGTCATTTCAAATCAAAACATGCTGTTGCTTTTTCATGCGACACTCTTGACCGAGTATTGTATTGACAATCTGTCTATAATCCATTGATAAATCGTTTGGAAAAGCATCTTTTAAGCATTGAATCCATTTTAAACAAAAAATTAAAATATATTGTTGAACCTATTTTGTTGTGTTCATAATAGCCGGAGGATGCTTTACTGGTTTCCAAACTTCAAATTGGTTTTGCTTTCACATTGACGAATTGGCTAAAATACAAAAAGCACTTGGTGAATATTTGGAAAGAGAAAGATCTTCGTTTCCGAGATTTTATTTTGTCGGCGACGAGAACTTGCTTGAAATAATTGGCAACACCAAAAATGTGCCTCGAAACAAAATGTTTACCGGTGTCCACTCTATTTTGTTAAATGAAGACAACACAATTGTCTTAGGTGTGTCTAGCAAAGAAAATGAAGGAATTTTGTTAATTTTGTTTCCAATAGTTTTGTTTATATAAAATAAGAATTTTTTTATGTCTGTAAAATTATGAATAAATTTATATAAAGGATGCAATATTTTTTTATTAAGTTCTTTAATTAGTCGACCATAATATTAAGAAATTTTATTTCTGCTTTTCAGCTAATCGAGTTATTTTCTGGTCTAGCTTTTCTAAAAATGGAAAATTAGACTCGATCATTATTAATCCAATTGCCCATCCCTATATTAAAAAATCCAATTTTGAGTCTTCTCTTTTACATTTTCTAGAATTTTTTTTTTAATTTAAACTTGAAATATAAGATTTTAAAATCTTTTTTAAGAAATTTCAATTCTAATAATAATTTATTATTAATCTTTTAAAAAGGATGGTTTTCGATAATGCTTTTAGATTTTGCTGTCTTAAAAATAAGTGCTTAAAACTATCAAATAATTTTTTTTCATTGTTAAAAATATAATTTTAAACATGAAATAATTAATTTGCTTCAAATGTATTTTTTGATTTAAAATTTAAAAATTCTTTGTTAAAACATTTTAGACATAATTCTAATAAATAATGTTTTTAAATCAAAAAAAATGATTTTTTGAATTTCATTTTTTAAATACCAAAACTAATTTTGATAACTCATTGAAGTATAGTTTTGTAAATGATGGAATATTTACATTCATTTAAAAGAATTAATCAAATTTAATTATATTTAAAAAAAGTAATTATTGTTTAACAAAAAATTCATGTATTTAAATTAAAAAAGATTTTTCTCAAAGATTAAAATCAATTTAGAAAAAAATAAAAAGAGTCGAATTTATTGGGTTAAAATTTTAACACTAGATTTTGAATTTAAGTTGTGCTTTGCTTCTTCTCACTTCAAATGTTTAACACTAAAACTAATCCTTTCAAGCTAAAAGACTCATAATCATAAAATTTAGACTGATTATTTTATTTAAAAAGTTTGAATGATAAATTTTTCTTTATCCTTTTCAATATTAATTAAATCATTGTTTGGAATATAAAATTTTCTCTTTTTTCATCTGTTTTGAGTTCCTTATTAATTGAAATCAAAGTGGAAATGGTGTTTTTTGGTCAAAAATTATTTATTTTTTCTATAAAGTTTATATGTTTGATAGTGAATTTTTTAAATCTTTTTTTAAAAGATCGAACTTTTTTTTGGTTTTAAGCTTTTAAAAAAATTAAATTTTAATTAAATTTATCTTATAGTTTGACTACGAGTTCTTTGAAAATTGCTTCTATTTTTTTACGTTCTTTTAATTTTTTAACATTATAATCGAACAGTAATGTTTGGCCTTTATTCAGGTTTTTTCGGCATTCCATCTTCATTATTGTCTATTTGATCAAATTATTCATGTTCTAAAAATTTTTTATTTCAAAAAAATTATGTAAAGATAAAAAGCCGGAGCCTTCTAACAACCCAACATTAATAGAATTAAATTTTTTTCAAAGATTTGAAATTGAAAATAAGAGTTTTTAGATTCTATATAATTACTATAATTAATATTGTGCCCATTTTTATTCGCAAAAATGGCACACATTTTTTTGGATCAACCAAGCTTCTGGCATTGTTTTTTAACTCTTTAAAAGGATTGATATTTATTTATTAGTTGATTGTTACCGATCTAAAACTGCTTCTGATTAAAAATAAAAATCGTAAAAATTAAAAACTCATTCACAACAAAAAGTTGATTTGAGATTCTTGGTCATTTAACTTTATCAAAGTCTCGTACTGTCAAATATCGTTTAAGTGATGTAAATTTTTTCTAAAATTTAAAATTAAATTTTTTTTCGCTACTTGTAAATCTCATTATATAAAAATTTATTAATAGATTTTATTTTTAGATTTACTTAAATCAAATAATTCAACAAAAATCGAATTGTTTAGATCTTTCAAAACAATTTATTCAAGAGAATTTGAAAAATTTTAAAGAAATTTTTTTAAATATTGAAATGTATTTTTTTAAATTATTAGCAATTTTTTATTTTTCTTGTGCTACTGGTCAATTAAAATATGAAATATCGTTGGATGAATCAAATAATATTTTATTGATCAAAAATTTCAAAAATTTTTCCGATATTGATTTACAATTTTTGTTGAGTGATAAAAATTTTGTTCCATTAATTCGATTCATTCCCAAAACTCAATTAAAAATAGGAGAAGATTTTCTAATGATTTTTAATAAAATTAGAAATGTAAAAAATGGAATTTTTTATTTTTTATTTTCAAAAATTGAAACATTTGAAACCAAAAAGACACTTTTTGGACAAACACATCTCAAAAATATTCAATATTATTTAGAATTTCATCATTCTATATTTAACTATTCAATCAACTGCATTGATAACGAAGTCGAAGGAATCTTCCAGCATGTATTTTCGTTATATTTTGCATTTACAGTAAAATATCTCCCCAATGTCTGTCCATTATTATTCAAAAATTCAAAAATGAAAAGTCTTGAATTTCACGGTATAACCAGAAATTTTTTAAGTTTTAATCAACTTGATTTTGATGACAAATTTAAGATTAAACGACTCAATAGTCAAATTTATTTGTTCAATTTGTTTTTTTACAAAGGAAGAATTACGAGGAAAATGTTGATATTCAAGAATATAACCAATTTAAAAATACATGGACTGCTTGATAGAATAGAAAGTGACAGTTTCAGCGAAATAGAGGCTAAATACATTAATTTATTAATCGATAATTATCTTGAAATTTTTAGCCAAGGCTTAGAATGGATGAATTTTCTTAATTCCAATTTAACTCTTAATTTTAGTGATTTAAATGATATTAAACGAAGCTTGGATAAGGCTATTTTTATATCCATAGTTTATTCTGATATTAAAAATGCTTATGATTTTCCGGACCAAGATTTTTGTGTTTTTAAAAATTTTCCAGACAATAGATTAATTTTAATGAATGTAGAATCGAAAAATGAAAATTTTTCATGTTTGAAAGTTTGGCTCTTAAAAAAAGCTTGTATTTTCTACAATTTACTTAAATTTCACTCAAATACTTGGTTATGTAGGAACATTACAAGTTTTGAAGCCATCATGGACAAATGTGATTTCAATCAAAAAATTAGAAAATGCAACAGATCAGAATTTCAAGTGCAAAAGTTGTCCAAAAATTTGGTCCTTTATTTTAGCGAAGTGACAGACTTTTATTTTGTCATGGTTTCATATGCTCTTGTGTTTGTATCCTTTTTGAGCAATAGCTTAAGCTTCATAATCATCTTAAGTTTTTCATCATTTAACTTAAAAAAACTCAAAAATAAATTACCAATTGAAATTTTAATGTTGGCCAATTGTTCTGTCAACTTGCTCTATTTGGTAACACGTATTTTTCACTTGATCGGAAAGTGTATCTATCCAAATAATATATTTTGCCCTGAATTTCATTACTCTTATGGACAACAATTAATAGAAATAGTAGTAGTGGATACATTTGGCAATTTATTAAAATTCAGCTCTAATTTGCTGCAAATTTCGTTGTCAACCAAACGATTAATGCTCATTGATCCGAAACTTAGTTCCAAAATTATGACCACTACAAGTTCATTAATTTTTCAGCTGTTTTTTTGCTTTATTCTTAATACTGTATGTAATAATTACAATAGTGAGTCAAATAATTATGACTCAGGTAAATGATTTTCCTTTTCAATTAGATCATTTGGAAAATTATTTTGAGTATCCAAACAAAAAATTATTTTTTATAATAAACTATTTGGTGCCAATAAAACCCAGCAGTGTAAGGTTTTTAACCCATTCATCTCTGGTTCAATTAATTTTTTTTATTGTGAATGTGTCCGTCAGAAATATTGTGACCATGGTCATCTTTTGTTTTGCTGAAATTCTATTTGTTTCTGTCGCTAGATCAAATTTAAGAAAAAAAAATCTCCTAATCTTTAATAGTGATAACGGAAAGCTTAAAAAACTCAAGAGTATAAGAAAATCCCTAAATACGATAGTTATCAATATAATGCTTCTGATATGGTTTCGAATTCTGAGCATTTTAGGAGCAATTTTTATCATATATCAAAAATTATCTAATTTCACTTCAAAATTTAATATTTGTTCGACTCATCATAAAGTATGCACTATTGTTCAAGAGATGGAAGAAATATTTTTTCTTTTTACCATATCGGCCACTATTTTATTCTATTTCTATGTGCATCAAAAATTCAAAAATTCTATTTTGCAATTACGATGTTAAATTCGAAAAATTAGAATCAATTTATAAATTTCTTTATTTAATTATTCCTATTTAATTAAGTTTGACAAAAAATTATGAAAAATTAACAAAAAATTAACTCTTATGGACAACAATTAATAGAAATAGTAGTAGTGGATACATTTGGCAATTTATTAAAATTCAGCTCTAATTTGCTGCAAATTTCGATGTCAACCAAACGATTAATGCTCATTGATCCGAAACTTAGTTCCAAAATTATGACCACTACAAGTTCATTAATTTTTCAGCTGTTTTTTGCTTTATTCTTAATGCTGTATGTAATAATTACAATAGTGAGTCAAATAATTATGAATTTAAATTTTTTTTAATTAAATTTTATGAAAAAAATAAATTTTAGTTAGGGATGCAAACGCTGATTTTAACAGAGCCATTGAACCGATTCCATTTAGTCTAATTCCGCAATTATCTGGATCGGTCTCGTCCCAAAAAAAATTTACACCAGAAAATTTTGGTTTTAAAAATATTCCAAATTCTGAAAAAAAAGATTCAATGAAAGCTTCATCACTAAATGTTGAACCAGAAGTAAATACCATAAATGAGATACCCACTAAAGACATGACAAATTCTGTGCCCAGAAGAAAAAATCACAAGCGAGGCACTTTTGGCCATGTAATTAGTGGCACTCAATCAAAAATTAAACTGCGCTTTAAAATAAATATTGGTTTCGTGAAATTCAGTACAAATTGAACAATTTGAACAAAAATATTTACTTTTTATATATAAAACTTAAAGTTTAAAAAAATTTTAAAAAATGAGGTTGCAATAATGTTGCACTTTTTGAACTTAAAAAAATTTTTAATTTATTATTTTTATCAATAAAATCGATTATTAAATTCAATTCTAGTGATGTTTTATTTTTGTCTTTTCGTTACATAAATAGATACGTTTTTTTTGCAAAGATTTGAAAAATTTTGTTTTTTACAATTATTTTTGCTTTAAATTTAATTAGAAAGTGTCATTTCAAATCAAAACATGCTGTTGCTTTTTCATGCGACACTCTTGACCGAGTATTGTATTGACAATCTGTCTATAATCCATTGATAAATCGTTTGGAAAAGCATCTTTTAAGCATTGAATCCATTTTAAACAAAAAATTAAAATATAAAGAAAATAAATTATTCGAATTCATAAATAAATCTTTTAATCAATATTTCAAATTCTATAGAGATAAGGAACACTTTTCAAATTATAAATTTAAATCACCAAATAATCCCAGTGGTTTAAAAAGTGCTACCGTATTTGTAATGGACATACAGGATAATCCGATAAAATGGAAAAAGCTGTTATTTTTTCAAAAGAAAAATTTTTAAAAGAGATATCAATTCCACTTCCACCGAGACTTGAACAACAAGTTGACGAAATCATCGAAAGATTCTATTTGACTCCTGATATTAATGTTTTAAGAGATAAAATAAAAAATTCAAAAGATAATTCAATGGTTTATTTTAAGATTTGTCAAAAAAATTTTTGTACGCTATAATAAATGATTTAAAAAATCGTGGTCTATTGTGGAGATATAAAATAGAAAAACACAAATTAAATACAATACCACTTTATTCAACATATCAGGATATGTTAGCATCATTTGAGGGCCGTTTCACCTTCAACAATATGACATTGTTTATAAAGGAAAACGAGTTTTTGCTCACAATCATCAGAAAATGTTGTTACATGGCTATCCACGATACAAAAAAGACCCACTTGTTCCAAACAATGCATACGCTGCCGTAAACAAGAATGGAGATATTTATGTTCTCCAGGGTTCATTTGCGTACAATTTAAATTTAGAAACGCTTCGTTTAAGCGAGCCTTATCCAGATAATTTAGTTTTCCCTGGTATACCATGGTGGATCGAATCATCACATGACGCCGATAACTTTATTTATTCAATGATTTCGTTTTTTTGGATATAAATAAAAATTTTTCTTTATTTTCAAAGGTAGGACTGTTCACTTACCGGTTTCTAAATTTCACTTATCCAATAAGTCAAATTAAGCAAAAAACAACAACAAACAAACAATGATCATAATACAACAACAAACATCAAAGAACCAAATAAAAACGGGTTGAAAAAGGCCGAGCCTTAAAGTAATCCGGTGATTCGATGACGGGCGGTGCGCATAATTCGATTATGCTAATCAGCCCTCGCCATCACAAAAACATATAATCAGTCAGTCAGTATTTTCAAAGATATTAAAAAATATCTTTGGTTATTGGAATGAAGACTTGGACAAACAATCAATACATCTTCAAGAACTCGCACGCTCCTTGCAGAACTAATCATATGGTCTTGTTAGGCTTCAATATTGTCTTAAATGACTGGATTTGAATAATCAATAACAAGATAGCCTTTAAAATTAATTACATAATTTTGGCAGTTAATTTTTCTTAAAAAGACCTTATTGTACGTACGATACAAAAGAGTAGCGACCACTACACTGATCAACTTTTCTGTTAACAATAGAAAATCGGCCTTGAATTCTCTCCCAATCAACCATATTCTTACTAGAATACCAAAATTAAAATACATTCGAATTAATTATGTCTGACCATGCTTTAATCAAGATCAACACATGCCACCGTCGAGCTCAATCGGTGCTGTCAGTCGAGCAAAGTATTAAAAAAAAAATTTTTTTTAAGTTGTTTATTGACACTAATAAAGAAATTATCAGCGTTATTATTGAGAAGATAATAAGTAAAAATATTATTTAGAGCTATTAATATTGGAGTTTTCAGATTTGGCGGTCCTACTATCCAATAATAATTACTCTGAATGATTTTATTATTCTTAGAACTAATTGAAAATGTTTAAGAGTTTATAGTTGATTAAGCAACGTTTAGAACTTGATCGAATATTTTAACTTGATAGGTGAGATTAATGCAGAAATTTTAAAATACTGCTTAACAGCTCTCTTTTTGATTTGTTGAGGCTGTATCAGTTGGTAAATTCAGTACCATCGTTCATTGCTAAAAGATATCAGGTTCCAAACTAATTGGCATTGATAATAATAATTGTTCATGTTTTTTTCGAAATTGAATTTTGTCTAAAAAATAATAAATAAAATTTTAAAAACACAATTTTTTTTTCTTAAGTAACTTTGTTAATTAAACATAACCTTTATTTCCTTAAAAATATTCTGTTTTAATCTAAAATTGAAATGATTATTTGAAAGAGAGTAAAAGTTCTATTAATAATTCGATTTTAATGTTCTAGATTAAATTATAAAAAGAGCATTCATAAAACATAACAAGAAATAATAATTTTAAATTTAAATAATTTTGAAGTTTTAAACTGAAACTAGTTAAATCAACAAAAATAATTTTTTCATTTTCTAAACATGGCGTTAATTTAGACAAAATAATGAAGCATCAATTGAAATCGCAATTTTTGAAAAAATAAAATTTATTTTCACGATTTCCTTGACCTCGATTTTCATTATTAAATTCAATTCTAGTGATGTTTTATTTTTGTCTTTTCGTTACATAAATAGATACGTTTTTTTTGCAAAGATTTGAAAAATTTTGTTTTTTACAATTATTTTTGCTTTAAATTTAATTAGAAAGTGTCATTTCAAATCAAAACATGCTGTTGCTTTTTCATGCGACACTCTTGACCGAGTATTGTATTGACAATCTGTCTATAATCCATTGATAAATCGTTTGGAAAAGCATCTTTTAAGCATTGAATCCATTTTAAACAAAAAATTAAAATATATTGTTGAACCTATTTTGTTGTGTTCATAATAGCCGGAGGATGCTTTACTGGTTTCCAAACTTCAAATTGGTTTTGCTTTCACATTGACGAATTGGCTAAAATACAAAAAGCACTTGGTGAATATTTGGAAAGAGAAAGATCTTCGTTTCCGAGATTTTATTTTGTCGGCGACGAGAACTTGCTTGAAATAATTGGCAACACCAAAAATGTGCCTCGAAACAAAATGTTTACCGGTGTCCACTCTATTTTGTTAAATGAAGACAACACAATTGTCTTAGGTGTGTCTAGCAAAGAAAATGAAGGAATTTTGTTAATTTTGTTTCCAATTGTTTTGTTTATATAAAATAAGAATTTTTTTATGTCTGTAAAATTATGAATAAATTTATATAAAGGATAAAATATTTTTTTATTAAGTTCTTTAATTAGTCGACCATAATATTAAGAAATTTTATTTCTGCTTTTCAGCTAATCGAGTTATTTTCTGGTCTAGCTTTTCTAAAAATGGAAAATTAGACTCGATCATTATTAATCCAATTGCCCATCCCTATATTAAAAAATCCAATTTTGAGTCTTCTCTTTTACATTTTCTAGAATTTTTTTTTTAATTTAAACTTGAAATATAAGATTTTAAAATCTTTTTTAAGAAATTTCAATTCTAATAATAATTTATTATTAATCTTTTAAAAAGGATGGTTTTCGATAATGCTTTTAGATTTTGCTGTCTTAAAAATAAGTGCTTAAAACTATCAAATAATTTTTTTTCATTGTTAAAAATATAATTTTAAACATGAAATAATTAATTTGCTTCAAATGTATTTTTTGATTTAAAATTTAAAAATTCTTTGTTAAAACATTTTAGACATAATTCTAATAAATAATGTTTTTAAATCAAAAAAAATGATTTTTTGAATTTCATTTTTTAAATACCAAAACTAATTTTGATAACTCATTGAAGTATAGTTTTGTAAATGATGGAATATTTACATTCATTTAAAAGAATTAATCAAATTTAATTATATTTAAAAAAAGTAATTATTGTTTAACAAAAAATTCATGTATTTAAATTAAAAAAGATTTTTCTCAAAGATTAAAATCAATTTAGAAAAAAATAAAAAGAGTCGAATTTATTGGGTTAAAATTTTAACACTAGATTTTGAATTTAAGTTGTGCTTTGCTTCTTCTCACTTCAAATGTTTAACACTAAAACTAATCCTTTCAAGCTAAAAGACTCATAATCATAAAATTTAGACTGATTATTTTATTTAAAAAGTTTGAATGATAAATTTTTCTTTATCCTTTTCAATATTAATTAAATCATTGTTTGGAATATAAAATTTTCTCTTTTTTCATCTGTTTTGAGTTCCTTATTAATTGAAATCAAAGTGGAAATGGTGTTTTTTGGTCAAAAATTATTTATTTTTTCTATAAAGTTTATATGTTTGATAGTGAATTTTTTAAATCTTTTTTTAAAAGATCGAACTTTTTTTTGGTTTTAAGCTTTTAAAAAAATTAAATTTTAATTAAATTTATCTTATAGTTTGACTACGAGTTCTTTGAAAATTGCTTCTATTTTTTTACGTTCTTTTAATTTTTTAACATTATAATCGAACAGTAATGTTTGGCCTTTATTCAGGTTTTTTCGGCATTCCATCTTCATTATTGTCTATTTGATCAAATTATTCATGTTCTAAAAATTTTTTATTTCAAAAAAATTATGTAAAGATAAAAAGCCGGAGCTCTCTAACAACCCAACATTAATAGAATTAAATTTTTTTCAAAGATTTGAAATTGAAAATAAGAGTTTTTAGATTCTATATAATTACTATAATTAATATTGTGCCCATTTTTATTCGCAAAAATGGCACACATTTTTTTGGATCAACCAAGCTTCTGGCATTGTTTTTTAACTCTTTAAAAGGATTGATATTTATTTATTAGTTGATTGTTACCGATCTAAAACTGCTTCTGATTAAAAATAAAAATCGTAAAAATTAAAAACTCATTCACAACAAAAAGTTGATTTGAGATTCTTGGTCATTTAACTTTATCAAAGTCTCGTACTGTCAAATATCGTTTAAGTGATGTAAATTTTTTCTAAAATTTAAAATTAAATTTTTTTTCGCTACTTGTAAATCTCATTATATAAAAATTTATTAATAGATTTTATTTTTAGATTTACTTAAATCAAATAATTCAACAAAAATCGAATTGTTTAGATCTTTCAAAACAATTTATTCAAGAGAATTTGAAAAATTTTAAAGAAATTTTTTTAAATATTGAAATGTATTTTTTTAAATTATTAGCAATTTTTTATTTTTCTTGTGCTACTGGTCAATTAAAATATGAAATATCGTTGGATGAATCAAATAATATTTTATTGATCAAAAATTTCAAAAATTTTTCCGATATTGATTTACAATTTTTGTTGAGTGATAAAAATTTTGTTCCATTAAACGAATTGGCTAAAATACAAAAAGCACTTGGTGAATATTTGGAAAGAGAAAGAAAATATTTTTTCAAAATTTTTTTGGTTTTTAAATCTACATAGCATGTTAATCATGTTACATTAAATTTATTTTAATTAAATCAAAGATTTTTTTTAATATCTTAAGATAAACTTTTTGAAATGAAATGATATTTTGAATTGATCATCAACTTCAAGACGCCTAATAATAATTGTTCATGTTATTTTCGAAATTGAATTTTGTCTAAAAAATAATAAATAAAATTTTAAAAACACAATTTTTTTTTTCTTAAGTAACTTTGTTAATTAAACATAACCCTTATTTCCTTAAAAATATTCTGTTTTAATCTAAACTTGAAATGATTATTTGAAAGAGAGTAAAAGTTCTATTAATAATTCGATCCTAATGTTCTAGATTAAATTATAAAAAGAGCATTCATGAAACATAACAAGAAATAATAATTTTAAATTTAAATAATTTTGAAGTTTTAAACTGAAACTAGTAAAATCAACAAAAATAATTTTTTCATTTTCTAAACATGGCGTTATTTAGACAAAATAATGAAGCATCAATTGAAATCGCAATTTTTGAAAAAATAAAATTTATTTTCACGATTTCCTTGACTTTTAATTTTTTTAGTTAAAAACTTTAAACTGATGAAACTGTTTTTTAAAAAATGTTTTAGCATCTATTTAAAAAACTTTTTGTCATTAACATGTAACTGCAGGTCTAAACTTTGTAACTTAAATGACTTGTTCTGTAAGAACCTATCGTAAATTATCGCAAGTGATCACAATCATAGTACATGATTTTATTTTATAGAATTAATTGGGTAAAAGTAAAGATGGTATTGTTTTAACAGCAATTTGAAAATCAATGTGTTGAATATTTGCTAAAATACTCCTTTAATGCAGCGCAAAACTGGTTTTGGCGTTTGGGTCAGGTGTCTTATTTTAAAAGTTCTCAGTTTAAAAGGTAAAATCAATTATTTATTAAAAAGTTCATTATGAGATTTAAACATTACCGCTATTTCTTCAAGTAAAATTTATCTTACAAATTTGAATAAAAATATCAGGTTTATTTCTTCTGGTTTTGTTATCTTAATTTCTTAATTTTGTCAATTTTAAACTTTTTTAAATAAAAACTAAAAAAAAATAATTTTTTTTAAAAACTGAGAGTTGTTCAATAAAAATATTTTAGTAATCAAATAGAATTATTCAAGGTAAAAATTCAATTTTTCATTATTATTTTTTAATGATAAAATATTAAGAAATAAGAGCACTCATTTTAATCTTTCTGATTCTATTCGTTAATTTTATCTTAATTAGTTGCCATTATTTTCCTTTAATGAAGTCATGCTATATTTTTCTATCAAAATCTCCAATTAACGTTTTTGAATAATGAAAATCAATAGTTTTTTTTAAATTTCGTTCATGCTTAATCTAAGATATCGTTAAGTTAGTTTTACACACTAAAATAACATTTTTTTTGTTTTTACTATTAAAACAAGATTTTTAATTTATTATTAATAATTAATAAAATTAAATATATTTATATTTTTTATAATGCAACTTTGTTAGTTGCACAATTATTGGGCATTTTTTCAATTAAGCATTTTTTTTCATAAGATTAAAACATTATTTTGATAATTGTACTAAAATTTTGTACCAAATTTCACAAAACCATAAATTTTTGAATAAATTGTTTTAAATATAATTGAAAAAAAATTTTCTTATCATTATTATTGATATTATAAATATTTGCAGAAATAAATTTACAAAAAAACTAGCAGAACTTGATTTTATCTAAAATACTTAAAAATAAATCAAAATTTTGAATGCTTTTTAGTAAATTTAAATGTGATTATCTAAAAAAAACTTAAGCTTTTCTAGAAATTAAAAAATAGTAATTACTGAAAAAAATTTGGACTTGTCTAGTCTTTTAAATTGTTTAGAATCGATACGGAAATTTGAGAAAGTTTTTGATTTTTTTTATTTTCTGAAGGATCTCCGATTCGAACAGAATTAAAAATTATAAATAAATTAATGAAATTTATTTTTTTTACGAGGAGCATAAATATGATGTTTATAATATATAAGGTATGCTGATTTTAATTGCTCTTTTTCGTTTAGCTTTTTTTTTCTTTAAGATCAGTAATTTTTAAACATGGACAAGCATTTTCACTATCATTTAGTTAATTATGATTAATTTTTCAATAAGAACTAGAGATTACTATTAGATAAATATTTATTCTAAATGTATCATAAAAAATTAAAATTAAATATTATGAACATTTTTATTGATTTTATTAGGAAAATAGATAATAAACTATTGTTGGTTTAAAAACGAATCAGAGGATAATGGCTATCTCTCTATTTGATTTTATTTCAATTTTTTCAAAAAGATTCTCGCCTTGAAATTTTGTTCAATTTAAAATTTTGTTCATTTGCAAATTTTCTCAAATATTTTATTTCATTGTATTCCTGAACAATATTGTCGGTTTTAAAATCAAAATACCGGCTTATGTGCTCGATTTTCGCTAAGGGTTTTCTTTTGATACTAAAATAGTATCGCTGTTCTTTATTGCTTACACCATTTAGTTTTCTTTTTAAATAAGTCTTAGCATCAAATTTCAGTTTGCTGGTACATAATTTATAGCACATAAATATGTCATCACACGAACAAACAGATTTATCTTCTGTAAAAGCTGCTAAATTTGGCTTCTCGTCTAAATAAGTAACCACGTCTTGAGTATTGACTGTTGATATTACATCGCCAATGAGCATTTTTTGTATTTGTTCTTGCTTTTTCATTTTAAGCCGTATCCTTTTTCGTAGTTTCTCTTCACTGTTGATATTTACCAAGTACAAGACTAAAAGATTGGTCGAAGAAGCAAGTATTGTCAAACCTGTGATAATAAAGAATATGGTGAATGCAACATAGATTGGATTGTATTTCAGATAGTTGTTCTTTTGCAGTGGCACAAAATCTCCGAATCCGATTGTTGTTAGGGTGATAAAAGAGTAATAAATGGCGTCAAAATAACTCCATCCTTCGTACACGGAAAAAATATACGATGCTGTAACCACAAGGACTAATGTAAGCATAAATTCGGTGACAATTAAGTCCTTGTTTGACACAGTTTTATTTTTAAATTTGTAAAATCGAAAGCTGGCCAATTTAATTTTTCTTAAGGCATATTTTAAAAAACCGTTTAATCGTTCTCCCACTGACTGGAACATGATCAAAGAAATCGGAATTCCAAACAGAATGTAAATAATGCAAAACAATTTGCCAATACTGGTATTCGGCGTCGAATGTCCATAGCCAATTAATGCTAGAGCTAAAGTGCAAAAGTAAAATGAACCTCCGAATTCCCACTGAGGGTTTCTTTTGAAATGATTTTTGCGAATTATTAATTTATAGATATTTTCGAATTCAACGTCAGTAATGTTTATAACTTGCTGAAATTTATTTATATGAGAGTTTAGAATCTGACGGTTTATCTCCTCGTTAGGAGATTCAAGACAATCAAATACTGCAGCGCCAGTAAGCAAATATACGAGAGTGCAAACAACTAGTGAGACTGTTCTAATGTTTTGACGTTTTATCGAGAAATTAGAAAAATCCTCATCCATTTGAAAAACTAATTTTCTAGTAATTCGCTTTGGGTTCAAAATTAATGAATTTCGCCAAACAAAAACTTGTTTTTATTATCGTAATTTCGTGACAAAAGATAATTAAATCTTAAAAATCAATTTTTTTTGTTATCACGTAAATAATATTATCTAAATTTTATAAACATGAAAATTAATTTTTTGAATAATAAAATTTTTAAATAATATGCTCCTGGGAATGAACAGTTCGAATTCACTAAGGAATCTTTGAATTTTTCTTAACTGTTTTTAGAACTTGTAGTTAATTAAAATATCAAGTTCAGTGGTTAGAAAATACGCAAGCATAGATGTTTTTTAAAAATTAAAAAAAATGCATTGAAGCGCAAAAACATTGCTTATTCAATCTTTGAAGTGAAATAAGTGATTTTTTAAATTTGCACCAAAACCGACACAACAAAAAAAATTATAGAGATTTTAATAAAAAAGACACCGTTAAAGCGAATTACAAATTTTTAATTTTTCCTATGATTTTCTTGATAATTATTTGAAATATGAGAAGAAAAATCGATTGCCATATTTTTTTCTGTATCAAACTTCCGTAAATATAGCAGATTACGAAAATTAAATTTGGCTCATTAACTTGGCTTACATTAACAAAACTGACTAAATGAAATTTTTGTTTCTAAAAATGTGTCAAATCAATTCAAATATCAATAAATTTTTTTACTTTATTTCTTTAAATAAAATGATTAGTCTTATGAATAACTTGAATCTAATATTTGCGAGTGCTTCATTGTAATTGAAAATTATTAATACAATTTTTACTTGAATACTAAGCTTATCTATCACACACTCTGTCTTTATTGCCGTTTTTTCAAGGCTCTATTTTTATTTTGATCCAATCAATTATTTTTATTGATTGATTTTTTTATTTCAATCATTATTTGTATTTTAGAAAATTTTGATAAAATTTTAATAGTCGTAATGCAGCGGAAATTCTAGTTATAAGTCAGTTTATTTTCATATCAAATGCGTTTTATCAAAATTAACCTTAATATTTGTATTTTTCATCAAATTTCGCAGAACCAGTTTATTTTATAGAAATTTTTTTCATATTTTATTCATTTTTTAAAAATTAAAAGTTCAATTTAATAGAAAATACGTTTTGATTTTCACTATATTGATTACGAAATTAAATAGAATTTCTATAAAATAACACAATATGCCAATTTTGCAATCACATACTTAAATAATTCAAATTTTTTTTATAAAAATAAATTGTCTTAATGAATGTCGAGTAGTGAAGCTTATTTCATTTCGATCGAGCTTGAAAAACTTTTTGAAAAAAATTGATAAATCATTTTTCCAAGATGTTGCATTGTCAAAATCTTTATTAAACTAAAAATGGATCAATAAAAATTTTTTAGTAAAAGTGTTGTATTCTTATGAAATATTTCAGAATATTTCTTTGCATACTAAATACATACATTAGTAACTATAAGTAAAAAAATATTTTGCTTTATTTAATAAAAATTAATACTTAAAAATTTACTTTCAAAATTTTATTCTTTAAACCAAAATTAGAATAAAATAAATTTAAAAACTAATATTTTTCACAATCTGCACTAGTAAACTGGGTGCAAATATCATTACTTGTCTTTTCTATATATCCTTGAATTTTGTCCAAACCAGATCCAGTTATCAAATTATGCAAATTACAGTAATTTGTTCCATAGTCTAGGACTGCATACCAGGTTTCAGAAGTTGAAAAACCCTTAAAAAAAAGAAAAATAATTTTTAAAGAATAAAAAAAACTAAGTTTAAAATTACATTGACTTGACAATCTTTATTTAATTGATTAAAATCAAAACTGAGATCATCTACGTAATGCTTTACAGGAGTAGAATGTGTCGCTTTAATTTGTTTTTCATCTTGGCTTACAAGTGAATATAAGCATTTCTCTCCACCATTTTTACAATTTTCGTCTGTCTTCCATTCATTTATTTGGTTTACAATTTTTGAATGAACAAGCTTACAATCAGTTTCAGGCCAATTCCAAGCAACTTTGCATGAAGCATGAAGTGGCCCAGTGATTCCAGGAACGGCTAAATCTGCAAACTGTGTTAAAATAGAACAGAAAAAAATAGTAATGAAAATTTTCATTTTTGAAATAATAACAATCTAAAATTTTCAAACAAATTAATATTGCTTTTTTTATAGCATCTTTTTAAATTTGTTAAATTCTCATTCTTACCTAATCGAAAAAGTCACGTTAATAGACGAATATTTAAATTTGTTATACACATTTTCCTTAGAAAAAACATATTCTAGAAAATATTAAAAATAAAATATGATCTAAAAATAAACCAAATTTAGCAATCCAATCATCAAAAATTTTTTAATATATTGATGTACAAGATATTATTTTAATTTTTTTTTAATTCTATATATAAAACAAAAGTATTATAATAAAATTAAAAGAGTACATACGTTCATCATTATTCAAAAATCATAAATTGGACAAACTTAACATGATGTTTTGGAATATAAATAGAAAAAAAAGTTCTATCAAGAAAAATTTAAGTATTTATATTATAAGTTATAAATCGACCGCTCAGATCTGAAGTATGGTCGATTCAAATTGTGCCATTTGATTCATAATTAAATTTTTGGTAAATGGATATTATTGGTTCATGCGGACCATGCGCAGGTTTTGATAACTTTGTCTAATTTTAAATTTAAAAAAGAATATTAGATCTTATTTTTTTCATACAGAAAAGAAAAAAAATTGACCAAAATAAAATTATAAAATTAAGCATGTAAATTTAAAGGCAAATTGATTTATACCATATTTCTTTAAGGAGAGTGAGGTATGAAGCAATTTTTCGGAGAAGAGCAATTTTATTCAAATAAAACCTTAACTTTTTCAAGACGGATTTTTGCATAAAAATTTTTTTCTAACAATAATTAACAAATGATTTATTAATTAGTGTTCAAAAAAAATTTTATTTATATAATATAACAACATTTAGTAACAAAAGTTCTGTTAAAATTCAAAATGAATTTTAAGTCATTTATATCTAAAAATAAACTATTATTATTATCAAAATTAATTTATTTTAGGCAAATATTTTACAAATGGTTTAATTTTTTGTTTTTAAATTACAAAATGAATACAATGTTGAAATAACATTGAAAAGGTGCGATTTCAAATATTTTTTTCAGTTTAAAATAAAAAATTAATTTTAAGTTAATTTTGCAAGCATTTTTATATTTGAAATTAAAGTGAAATAGAAGAGTTTAATTTTTATTTGGAAATTTGAAAAATATATTGAAAATTCTTATATAAACTTTTTAATAATTTACTTATCTATGTGTTTATCTCTACCAAGCAAATGCTCCTTCAGAATAAAAATATATGAAAAAAAAATTAAAAATAAAATAATTTAGATAAAATAAAATAAAATATAAAAAAAAGATAAAAAAAGATAAATAATTTATTTTGTTTTAAATTTATGCTCTATCGTTGAAAAACTGGGACTAGTCGGATAGGTGAACCATAATTAATCCCAAATTGTTCTCGATTTATACAGAAGACCTAATTAAAGAACTTGAATGTAATGAAATAGGTACAAAAATTAATGGATATTTTACTGGAGTTGTTATGTACGCAGATGATATTTAACTTCTCACAAACAGTCTGAATGATCTTCAAAAAGCATTAAATATTTGTGAAAAATATGGCATTCAACATGAAATAAAATTTAATCCTGAATAAACTCAACTCATTGTTTTTGGCGAAAAGATTAAAAATAAAGAAGATAAACCACGAATGTATAATCAAGAAATTAAATATGTAGAAAAACTAAAATATCTTGGTGTAATTCTAAACAGAAATAACAATAACAAAGACCAGATTGATTCAAGGATATAACAGCATTCAGATCTTTCCATAACATAAAGAATTTACAAATTGACAATAGTTTTTTAGAAATCAGAATTAAAATACATCTGTATAAAGTATTTATAAGACCTATACTAACTTATGGACTAGAAAACTCTGCTTAAGCAAAGGACAACAAAAGAAAATACAAACTACAGAGGCTACGATGATAAAAAAATGGTACAACTAAAAAGAACATCAAAAACTACAAATTTGCTACTTGCAGTCGGACTAGAAAAGATAGAAAATAAGCTATTGAAAGGAAAACTTGCATTCGTAGAAAGACCCTTAATTAATAAACTCACATTGGGTATTTTTAGAGCATTCGAAAATATTCTAATTAAAAAAGAAGAACTGAGCAACAAATCAATAATTAGAGAGATACTTGATTGTGTAGAAGAAGAACAAATTGAGGCTCTTAAAATAATATAACTTGTAGAATTGAAAAAAAAGGATCGAATGACGAAAGAGTCAAATGGTATTAGTGACTCGATAGAGGAATGCTTAAGAAATATAGTAAACGAGACTTATAGAAAAATGCTTAAAGATATAACAAAAGCTTTTTAGAATTAAAATTAAACATTTACCTTGGAAAGCCTACATTGTTGCTGAATGGTCTCCTAAGCTCTTTGGTTTAAAATCGTTCGAGGATAATTCAATAAAAAGATGGCGGCAATAAGCGAAAACCAAATAATAAAGGAATCAGCATCCACAACATTTGGTTTAGTTATGGATAGAGAAAACGTCTACCAATTGGAACTAAATTATTGGATCACGAATCAAAAGCAAATGAATAGTTCAGACTTCAGAGACTCAAAACTGACGGCTACAAAGGACCAAATTCACACTAAACCACTTAAAGAAGATTTACAACATAGAACAAATCAAACTCAACAAATTAAAGAGATGGAATTCCTGAAATAATTTTTCGACTGGAATATTCAAAACAAACAATTCAGAATAGAAACGTTGCGAGACTCATCCCAAGATGTGACATTGTGGTTCGAACGGTTTGAACTCCAAACATCAGGGTGGACAGACGAAGCAAGGGGCACTCAGGTTGTGGTTTTATTCAAGATGACGAACTACAGAAATTCAGACTTATGAAAACAAATAAAGCAAGCTATTTAACTATTAAACGCAACCTAATTACAAATTTTAGACACGATAGGACAAGCGATATCCAATGTGATTTTTTCTGAGCTAAACAACAATCTGACGAAAGCGTTGAAAAATTTAGTAATCGACTCTTACGATATACAAATGAAGTTAATGAAATGTAAAAAGAGACTATGGAAAAAAAAGTTAGCAAACGTATTCTTACGGGGTTTAACTCCAAGCCTAAAAAAATAATATCGATAGGCGCTGGTAAAGATTTCGACGAGTTAGTAAGGATAGCCAAACGGGTGGAACGATTTGAAAAAGAAGAACAAGAAATAAAAAGTATCGAAGCAGGTATAGAAAGTATCAATTCTATAAGAAACGATCAAGACCAAAGAAAAAAAGACAAAGTTGTCTGAATTAAATGCTATAAAAACAATCACGAAACAGCCAATTGTTTAAAATTAAAATCAGTAAAAGATTTTATAAAAATTCAATCTAAAACACCGAAACAAGAAAATTAAGAATTTACCAAGTCTCAAAGAGAGTAACCAAATTCATTTTGTAGTCACTGCAACAGACCCAACCATGATTATGAAAATTGTAGAATGAGATTGGGTCTCTGCATTAAATGTGGGAAAAAGGGTCATCTCGCGAAACACTGCAATTTAAAAATGGTTACAAGAATGTAAATTATACAATACCGAATTCAATGAATATATCAGCAAGAAAAAAGAATTAGAAGAAATTCAAAAAAAAATTGCAAAGAAAAAGAGCAACAAGAATTGAAAAAACTAATCGAATTCCACAAAGGCAACGCAGAAAAGTACGGGGCCAAACATACAGCAGAAATAGAAAACAACGAAAGAGGATATAGAAGAGACGTTTTTGGATTCGAAGAAATATTAAAACCAGGAACAACAAACGCCAAATGATTTCGTATAACAAATAGTATCAACACTTTTCACGGATGAACCAACACCTAATATCAAACTATCAGATCCAAGACCTAAGAACAAACAACACCATCAATTGAATATGATAAACTATGATCAGAATGAACAAATGAATCATAATAATGTGGCATCAAAATTTATAAATAAATTTTAAAAATTTAGAAGGGAGATGTAAAGATGGAAAAGCCATCTTTTTATTTTAAAGAAAGTTAATAGAAAAAACTTAATCTCAAAATAAAATTAACTTTTTCTTTTAAATTTTTTTTGAGTAACGGTAGCTGCAAAGTTATCGATCTGAGGACCCTAACGACCTACTTAGAATAAATTCCGACTATTCCATAAAGGGAAAGCGCCCTCTTTCACTCTTCAGAGCCATATAATTGCCACGCATTAAACATTTATAATATAAAATAAACTTCAAGTGTAAAAATTTCAAATTTTCAAAATTCAAGATTTTTTTTTAGTCCAAATTTAATATTAAATATTTAAAATTTCAGTAGGTACAATGAGCGTTGTTTACCTACGTAGAGAAGAATTTCTTAAATTCTTCGAAATGACAAATCAACAAGCTTTAATAATAATTATTCAAATGAGGAAGCATCTTTCAATATCAAACCATAATTTTCAGCTTGGGCTTAATTAAGAATAAAATCTTGGGTCTAATGTTTAAACAAAAAACCATCTCCGATTATTTTAAAAAATAAAAGAATATTTTTTTTTCATATTTAAATTCTTTTTTAATACGTTTTAATAAAATAAAAACTTTAAAAAATTTTTTTTTGTCTTATTAGGATGTAACCAAGTTCGGTTAACGCGAAGTCACTGGGGGAATCAAAAAACGGTTCGTTAAAACCGAACTTAGTTACATCCTAATAAGACAAAAAAATTAACATAAATTTTCGATCCAAAAACGCAGTTAATAGAGACTGCTAGAGTGATACAACAGGCCATCCTGACCCTGAATAAACCACCAGAAACAGGTTACCACTACTACTCACAGTACAGAGCAGAATCAACATACTCCAATAAAGTTAGATATACACCCTCTAATGTTCCAACAAACAATTAATTAAACTACGCTTAAACTATCTGATAATGCTATTAATATGTAAAATTCTGGTTAAATATAAGGAATACTAAGTTAATTTTCAAATAATTCAAATTTTTGAAATAAAAATAATGATAAGATGAACAACTTTTATGAATTATTCATTTGGTAAAAGGATAGAAGGTAGAAAATCAATTATCCATATTTTTAATGTTTGTTAAAATACATTGGACTAATATTTATTAAAGTCTAGGCTTAATACAATTTGAGATGTGATAATAAACAGTAAAATTTTTGAATTATTTCTTAATTGTTTATTTATCTAAAAAATCAAAAAATATTTTTATCTTTAAAATAAAAGTTTTTTTCTTTAGAAGGAATACATCATTAAAATGGGAACCAATTAAAATAGCAGCAATTAAAATAAAAAATATCAAATTAGCATATTCAAAAAAAGATAATAAAGAAAAATATTTATTTATATGTTTAAATCAATAGAAATCAAATTAGCATAAAACAAAATTAGCAAATTCAAAATAGCATATACAGTCAATTATAACATTGATATTGATTATTGTGAACCTAATCAATATTTCAAAATTAAGCACAAATTAGTTAAGAACTTTTCTGAATTACAAAATGAATAAGACATAAGCATTGTCTGAATTCTTTCATCTAAAATTATTTGATGCCAAACGGTAATAATGGCCATCGAAATACAAATGTGGTCTATTTTTTTGAGATAGAGTGATTAAACCTCTTTTAGGATTCGGGCTAAGAGTCAGACTTTCAATGTTTAAATTTAATTCACTAGTGCTTGAAGACGCCATGTAAAAATGAATCTATCAAATTAATTTTTTTTATAGTACATGCTTTAATGATAATTGTTTTTTTAAATTATGCTAATTTGAATTTAAAAAGCGCGCTGTTTTGAATATAGCTATTTTAATTAGTCGACAATTTTAATCATAATATTCTGATACATGCTATTTTAAATTATGCTTATTTAAACGAGCTATTATGAATTTGCTGAGTTAATCTTAGCTATTTTGATACAGAGCCCATTAAAATATAGAATATGACTAAAAAGTTTAGGAGCAATTATTTATGCTTAAATTTTACCGATTTGATTCCTAGAAAATCTCAACATTTATTCACTTTGAAGACAGCATTTGAACCCCTTCATGATATAAAACAAATTGTTTCTACAAATGAAATAGAAAGTGAAAGAGTAAATAAAATTTGTGAATCTTTTCTTCTCTTAAATGAGTCAAAAAAGGTTAGTTTTATGCTTTTACTTTTAATACTGATTGCATTAGTCCCTTCAAATCTTCTAAAACATCTATTTGACCTATTTATATAGTCCTAAATGAATTTAACATAAGAATTAGATTTAGCTTTTCTAATATAATTTTAGCAGGTATTTTCGTAGGTCTTAATAGGCTATGTTTCTTAAATTATAGTTAACGAACTTAAGAGTTTAGAAAAATATAATAACTTAAAAATTTTTTTTTAACTTTCTCTGTAGTAGATAAACCGGCTCGCGCATCATTGCTAAAGTTACAACAATTTAATGGAAATTATGGTTGTACTAAATACTATCAAAAAGGATAGAATATACCAACCAGAAAAAATGGTACAGTTCATGTTTATCCCTATCAAAATTATAATTACGAAAGACCACTTCGTTGTCATTAAACTTATCTTAAAGATCTTATTCATGTAGAATCGAAACATTAAGCATTTCGAGGTGTTAAAGGTACTTGTATTTTAGATGAACTAAAATATTTTTTTCCTATTGAAGGTACAATGATAGACTATATGCATAGTATTTTAGAAAAGGGTTATAAGAAAACTTCTAGAATATTGGTTTTCACCTGTATATTCTAGGCAACCATTCTCGCTAAGATCATATTTAAAAAAAAAAATGAAAATTTTCATAAGATACGGGTTCCATAATTTAATTAATAAATCAAGTTTTATCATTGAAAATTTGCAAATAAAACAAGTTAAAAGTTTTTATTTAGAAGACATAAAAATTTTGACAAGTGATTTTGTGAGAGATATGTCAAAATTTTACGGGCCAAATTCAATGTTATCTGGCATTCATGAAATGTTACATTTAGTTCGAGTTTTTAAAAATATAAAAATTAATAGATACACAATTCAAAGCTACTGTAAATACAATAATATTTTCTATTAATCACTATGCTTTGATCAATGTGTAAGACATATTGAAAAATTTGGTCTTATTTAATTTTTCATAAAAACCAATGACCAATTTTTTGCTCTTTGTTATCTCCTGTCAGCTCTACATAATCCATTCTTCAAACAAAAATTTCCATATTTGAAATCATCAACAACTATCTGCCATCAAACTGACAATATTTTCCTTGTCCCGATAGATCAATTGCAGAAATGTGCTTTAATTAATGCAAATGATGTTGTTTATGTCTGTGAAATGAATTTATCTCATATTTTTAAATTAAATAAATTAAAAAAAAAACAAACTAAATAAGAACTTAAATTTACAAAAGAGAACAAGAAAAACAAGAAATACACGTAAGCCAAAAGTCAAGAAAAGAAAAGCACACGTAAGCCGAAAGAAAAGTGTTAAGTAAAATCGAAAAAAACGTAGTAAAAGCACGCAGTTTTTTATTCAAAATGGACACAAATTTTTTGCTTGAAGCAAACTGGCCAACGTTTGGACAGGGTGTTGTATCTGGTCATTCAAAAACGTTACATGATTGGTGTGGTAATATTTCGAAATTTGTCTTGGAGCTTTCAAATCGTTTAAAACATCTGGAAGAAAGGAAGATTGAAAATGACATTGAACTAAATAAACTGAGAGCTCAATTGGCAGCAGCAAGTAAAACGGAAAACTCACCCAACATCAGTAGTCAATGGGTTCAAGTAGTAAAACAAGGTTCTAAAAATGCTAAAAAACCAGCTGATCAGATAGCTGTAGCAAATGCGACCATCAGCGAAATGAATGAAAGAATGAGAAGATGAAAAAATGTTATTATTTATGGTGTGCCAGAATCAAAGAAAGAGATTTTAACAGACAAGAGAGCTGAAGATGAAGAAAAAATCAAAGAAATTCTGACCACTATTGGAAAAAGTGATGTCAAGCCAGCGTATTCGAGACGTTTGAGATCTAAAGACCAAAGTAAACCAGGTCCAATTTTGGTGGAACTCAAAGAAGAAGCAATCAGAAATCCATTACTCCTTGCAGCCAAAAAGTTGAGAGATTCAAATTCTCTCAAAAATGTTTATATTAGTCCAGATTTGACTGAAACGGAAAGAGCTTTAGACTATGAATTGAGAAAACAAAGAAACGAAGCAAATAATGGTCTTTCACAAGACTCGCCCTTTCGATATGGCATCCGTGGAAATCAGATAGTCAAATTCAAGAAGCAATAATCGTTCATCAGAATCGTCATCACGTCTAGATAGTATCGAATCGTTAAAATGTATGTATTTAAATGCTACTTCTTTGAACAACAAACTAGATGAATTTAGTGTTGTTATTGAAACATATAGCCCACAAATTGTGGCAATTAGTGAGACTTGGTTCAAGAGCATCTCACTTACAAACGTAAAAGGATACAATGTGTACAGAAAGGACAGAAGTGATGGACGCAGAGGCGGTGGTGTATGTCTCTACATTGATGAATTTATCGACTCATTTGAATTAAATGATGCAGGTTTTAATTTAAGTAAAATTGAACAAATTTGGGTAGTAGTAAACTTTAACGCCGAAAAGTATTTAGTTGGCTGTATTTATAGGCCAAACGATTTTGATTTAATTTTCAAGCAAGCTAAAGACTATGTGGATGAAAAAGGTTTTAAAGATCTTCTAATAATGGGTGATTTTAACTTTCCATCAATCAACTGGTCTAATGGCTGTGTGTCAGAAATTTTAAACGAAAATGGCATCGAACATAAATTCAGAGAGACGCTAAACGACACTTTTCTATACCAGCATGTAAATGTCCCCACTTTTCAAATGGCAAACGAAAAAGCTGTCAACACTTTAGATTTGATTTTCACGACCCAATCTGGCAGTGTGTATGCAATCGATACAAAATTTGTGCTCGGTAACATAAATAAAGGACATCTGGCTATCTTTTTCAATTTTATTCTCAAAAACAAGGTTAGTAAGAAATCACATACCTGTAAAAAATTTATCTATAATAAAGCTGACTTTGTAAAAATTTCACATTTTCTTTCAAATATAAATTGGGTGCACTTGTTTGAGAATTTAAATATTCAAGAAATGTACGATGAGTTAATTTTCTATGTAAGCGAAGCTAGTAATCGATTCATTTCAGTGACAGATGGCTCAAAAAAGAAAACTATCTCAATACCTTGGATTAAAGATGATCTCAAGATCTTAATCAGAAATAAGAGGAATCTTAGATACAGGAACTGTTCATGTAACTGGAAGGATATGAATCTTTATAAAGATTACAAACGTACCTGTAAATATGTACCTGTAGTTTTATCAGAAATTAAAAAAGCCAGACTAACATATGAACAGAATTTAGTGGAAAAAGCTAGGAAGAATCCTAAAATATTGTATAAATACTTAAATGATCAACAAGTAGTCAAAGAATCAATTAAAGCATTAAAAAAGTCAAACAATTAAATAACGCACGAACCGAAAGAGATATCAAATCTTCTTAATAAATGTTTTCAAGATGTTTTTGTTATTGAACAAGATGGTGAGCTTCCACCTTTTGAAGTTGAGTTTGATGAAAGCTGGTCAGAATATAGTGACATTGATCCATATGATATTAGTTATGAAATGGTATTTAAAAAATTACAAGACCTAAATCAAAATAAATCATGTGGTGTAGACAAGCTTCATCCATCATTGCTTAAAAATTGTGCAGAAGCCTTTACTGTTCCTTTAACTTTGATTTTCAGAGAATCTTTATCCAATAGTCAGCTTCCAATCCAATTCAGATCAGCAAATATTACTCCATTGTTTAAAAAAGGTGATAAATCAATGCCGAACAATTATCGTCCTGTGTCTTTAACTTCAATTCCGTGCAAAATTATGGAAAGCATAATTAGAACCAAAATGGAAGTTTATCTTTATAAGCATAATATTATATCTAAAGAACAGCATGGATTTGTCAAGAAAAAGTCATGTACCACTAATCTTCTCGAAACTCTAGATTTCATCTCAATGAGTCTTGATAAAAGTATCCCTGTTGATGTGATTCTACTGGATTTTGCGAAAGTATTTGATACTGTTCCGCACAGAAGACTAACAGCTAAATTGAAAGCGTATGGCTTTGGCGGTCTGACACTAAAATGGATTGAAGCTTTCTTGAAAAATAGAAGGCAACGAGTTGTTCAAGGGGAAATTTTATCGGATTGGGTTGATATTTTTAGCGGTGTACCACAAGGCTCAGTGATTGGTCTACTATTGTTTGTTTTGTATATCAATGATCTATCAAAAGGATTAGAAAATGTTGTCAAATTGTATGCAGATGATACTAAAATGTTCTCGCAAACGGTATCAGAAATAAGCGCAGCGAAACTACAATTAGATTTAGATTTAGTTTTCAAGTGGACTCAAGATTGGCTTCTTCTCTTCAACACATCAAAATGTGTGGTCATGCATTATATTTTCCTTATTTTATCAATGGTAAGCAGCTATCAACGTCAGAAACCGAAAGAGATCTTGGAGTTATTTTTTAATACAAATTTGAAATGGAAAAATCAAGTGTTAGAGGCTACAAACAAAGCAAATCAAATGCTAGGTCGCATCAGGAAATCATTTTCTCGTTTTGATTGTAAGTTATTTAGATCTCTGTATTTAACTTTTGTTCGTCCTCTTTTGGAATTTGCGGTGCCTGTATGGTCTCCAATTCTTAAGTCTGACTGTGAGAATGTTGAAAGGATTCAACGCAGAGCTACGAAATTTGTTTCTGCAATTAGAAACAAACCGTATGAAAGCAGATTGAAGGCTTTGAACATTCCAAATCTGATGGAAAGAAGAAAAAGAGGTGATCTAATTCAATTATACAAGTTCATGCATGGAATAGAATTGGTTGAAAAAAGCAACAATTTTAATGTCACTAAAAACCAAGGAAGAGGTCACTTCTTTAAATATCACAAAGAAATTTCAAGGCTCCAACATAGAGATAACTTTTTTTTCAAAAGAACCGCTAGCATATGGAACTCGCTGCATATCAATTAGTTGAAGCCCCCAATGTTAACAGCTTTAAAGCAGGCATTGATTGCTGGATGAGCAGCAATAAAAATTTATGTTGTTATGTAACTACATCCTTTTCCTAATCCTTTTTTTGAAATAATTGAAAAATTGAAACATGATTTTAACAACTATACATATTATAGTTATGAACTATTTAAGTAAAAAAGTCAACTATAAAATAAAATATATATATGCTTTAGACAAATTTTAGATAAAAAATAGAATCAAACTTCTTTTTTCAAAACAAGTTTTTTTCAAGATATATAATAATTCAAGTTTTTTTTTAATTTTTTACAGCAGACATTGGTATTGTGAATTTCAAAAACTAAAAACACAAAAATTCCTCTCTTTTTAAAATAATTTAAAATTTCAACTAAAATATTTTAAAATTCAACTTTTATCTATTTGCATTTGAAATTTTAATTTGTGTATGATCACTTTTATTAGCATTTTTCAAATTTAAAAGTTTTCATTTTTTAAAAAAATTTAATAATTTAGAAAAAAATCTTCATAAAAATTCAGAAACATTGTTACACTTCAAATGAGTTCTCCAGTTCAAATTAATAAGTCTGAAATTTTAAAAACTTGTTTTTCCAATATTACAGCATTAAGTAACATTTAAAATAAAATATTTTATTACTTAAATATTTATTAAGTAAATAATATTTATTAAATTATTTTTTAATTAAAGTCCTAGATTGCACTTGACTTGTGACTTGTGACTTTTATACAACTCTGTTTCAAATTAATAGATAATTTAAATAAATTCTACAAAAATATTTAAAATATATTTAAATGGCTAATAACAATGAAAATACGCATGTAATTGTCCAATATGAAGAGGATGGAAAGAAAATTTTTTCTGTTATCGTGACTTTTGATATTTTTCTAAAAGATGATGACGCACAAATATTGATTGAACAATCTATCAATTTAGATTGAAAAAGTAGAAAGGCTACGTCATAAGATTAGGAATAGTAAAGTACAAATTTATGCGATAAAAATTTAAAATAAGATATGTACTTATAAAAAATACAGTCCTCAAAAAAATTAAAAAATAGCAGTTCTTAGAGCTCTATTAGTGTCAGTATGTTGACGAACCAAAGGTTAATAAATGATACCCAAAAAAAAATTAGCTTCTTTGAAAACGACAAAAAAGATGGCGAACACCGAAGAAGAAGATAATATATATAATCATAATAATAACGAATAATAAAGGAAACTTATCGAAAGAGATGAATATGTACAGGACTGGTAAATTTATAATTCTAAAAACTTTTAATATTATTTAATCAAATTAAAAATTTAAGATACTTCTTTAATACAAAATATTTTACCAGTGTGCGTACAAATATTAAAATATTTAGGTTCTTAAAAAGAGAATGAAGAGGTAAGAAAATTTGGAAAGAACTCCTAGAACCGGACAGTTGGATTATATGGAAATACACCAAAAACAAAACCAACAAGGAATCCAAAACTAGTACACCAAAACCTCCAAGGAATCTTTATGCATAATAACTTGTTTAATCGAATTAAAATAAAGATTGAACAGAAACAAAGTGGAACATAAATATTTCGAGTGATGGCCTTAATACCTGATACTGATTTTTGGCCATAAAGTACTCGATCAAAAATGGACCAAGACAATCAAGCACTTAGAGCTGCAAAGGTAAGAATAAATCTATTAAATCGTTTTTTTCACTTAAATTAATTTTTTAAGATTTCCTGCTTGACCTGAATCAATGTACAAGCTGAATCTTGAATTAAATCTTGAATCAATGTACAAGCTGGTTCTACGAGACATTTGCTCGGAATGTAAGAGTGAAAAAAAAAAAAAGTTTTTTTTTTAATTAAAATATTTTAATTTTATTAATTATGTCTTTAAAATTTGAATTTCAATTAATTAATTGTATTTTAATAGATATTTTTTTTACCGAATATATTTTTAAATTCTTTGAATTTGATTAAAATTGGGGCTGTACAGTCTGAATCGAGTTTAGCGTTAAATCTGATAATAGTGGGTGATGCATAAGTAAATGGACAAAAGTTAAGTTAACTTGCCCGATCATGCAAATGATCAGGGGATCATATATATATCTATTTATAAACTACTAAAAATTAGCTATAATATTGCAAAAAAAAAATTTTAAAATGGGACTTTCTGTGTCTGAACGAGAGGCTTTTCGAAAAACAGTCAAAAATATGATTTCACAAATGCCAAAATCCGACATTGTGGCGCACTTTACTAAGCAAGGAATCGCTCGAAGCACTATATATAATACGATCAACCGTATTCAAATTGGAGATCCGATCAAGGACAATAAGAGAACGGGTCGTCCAACTACCTGGACAGCTGCAAGGAAGACAAAACTGAAGAGATTGACCGAACTGGAGTGAGTCAAAGGCGTCTAGCAAGAAAATTTAATGTCCACCAGACAAAAGTTGGCCGGCAGTTAACAAAAATGGATATTTCATATCGTAAACGTGAAAAAACACCAAAATATAGCGCCGTACAGCATTAGAAAGCCAAGATATTGAGTAAAAAACTCTCAAATATGCTATATCGTTCACCATGTTCGCTTTTTTTGGACGACGAAATGTACTTTACTTTGGCGGGCGACAACATGCCGGGAAATGCTGGATATTACACAAATGACAAGTCTACTAGTCCGGACAGTGTTCGGTTTGCTGGAAAAGAGAAGTTTCCAAAGAAGGTGCTTGTTTGGATAGCCATATCTGATCGAGGTATGTCTAAGCCTCTTTTTCGATTATCAAAGTCGGTTGCCATCAATTCGAGCATCTATATCGACGAATGCTTGAATAAACGACTGCTCCCATTTATACATGAGTATCATGAAAACCTTGACTACGTTTTTTGGCCTGAATTAGCGTCTGCTCACTATTCTATGTTAAGCACAACATGGATGAACGAAAATGTAAATTATGTGACCAAAGATATCAACCCGCCAAATGTCCCTCAAGCGCGCCCAATCGAAAATTTTTGGGGTTGTTTGAGTGAAAAAGTATACGAGGGAGGTTGGCAAGCTTCAACAGAGCAACAGCTGATTAACCGGATTAAATTAAAGTTGAAGGAATTTGACTTAAATTTTGTGAAATCCCTTATGACGGGGTCAAAGCAAAGCTCAGAAAAATCGGTCACGATGAAGTTTTTTCATTATTTAAAAATCATAATTCTATTGAAAAATAAATTCTTTACATCAGAAAAAAAACCAGAACTTAATATCATTTTTATTTTTTGAGATATTCGCTTTTAATTTTGTCCATTTACTTATGCATCACCCGTTACTAATTTTAATTTTTTCCCATCATTTATGAATTCTAAAATTTTATTGATTTCCTTTTAATCACTTCTTTTACGGTCAAGTGCTACTTTTTGCTTAGATATTAGGACCACGAACACAATTTGTTTTTTTTTGTTTTTTTTGACAAAAGCGATTCAAAATGATTCAATATTGGTTAATTATAGTGCAAGTGACGATGTTTATCACATTAGATTTAGGATATTCATACTAACCTTAAGGACCCTCTCCAGTACCACAAACGTCAGTGATTGGTCAACTATTATTCGTTTTGTATATAAATGATCTACTAAAAGGAATAGAGAATTTTTTTGATTTTTTGACCATTCTCAAGAAGTCTTCGATCTCGTATTGTGTTTTTAGGGTAGTTTTTTGAGCGCGTGGATTCGATATCAAAGTTAACGTCAACATCGTGAAGTGCTAGATAGTTCCAGTCAATTAATTAACAAAAAAATAATGAAAAATTTTCGAAATTATTTTTCGAAAAATAAGACCAAAGGTCGCCAAAATTTTCGAAAATTTTTGGTATTAATCTGAAATCATTTGATATTAAAGTCAATTTTTTTCTATTTAGAGAAGAACAAAAATATTTTTGGTAAAAAAAATATCTATTAAAATACAATTAATTAATTGAAATTCAAATTTTAAAGACATAATTAATAAAATTAAAATATTTTAATTAAAAAAAAAACTTTTTTTTTTTTTCACTCTTACATTCCGAGCAAATGTCTCGTAAAACCAGCTTGTACATTGATTCACGTCAAGCAGGAAATCTTAAAAAATTAATTTAAGTGAAAAAAACGATTTAATAGATTTATTCTTACCTTTGCAGCTCTAAGTGCTTGATTGTCTTGGTCCATTTTTGATCGAGTACTTTATGGCCAAAAATCAGTATCAGGTATTAAGGCCATCACTCGAAATATTTATGTTCCACTTTGTTTCTGTTCAATCTTTATTTTAATTCGATTAAACAAGTTATTATGCATAAAGATTCCTTGGAGGTTTTGGTGTACTAGTTTTGGATTCCTTGTTGGTTTTGTTTTTGGTGTATTTCCATATAATCCAACTGTCCGGTTCTAGGAGTTCTTTCCAAATTTTCTTACCTCTTCATTCTCTTTTTAAGAACCTAAATATTTTAATATTTGTACGCACACTGGTAAAATATTTTGTATTAAAGAAGTATCTTAAATTTTTAATTTGATTAAATAATATTAAAAGTTTTTAGAATTATAAATTTACCTGTCCTGTACATATTCATCTCTTTCGATAAGTTTCCTTTATTATTCGTTATTATTATGATTATATATATTATCTTCTTCTTCGGTGTTCGCCATCTTTTTTGTCGTTTTCAAAGAAGCTAATTTTTTTTTGGGTATCATTTATTAACCTTTGGTTCGTCAACATACTGACACTAATAGAGCTCTAAGAACTGCTATTTTTTAATTTTTTTGAGGACTGTATTTTTTATAAGTACATATCTTATTTTAAATTTTTATCGCATAAATTTGTACTTTACTATTCCTAATCTTATGACGTAGCCTTTCTACTTTTTCAATCTAAATTGATAGATTGTTCAATCAATATTTGTGCGTCATCATCTTTTAGAAAAATATCAAAAGTCACGATAACAGAAAAAATTTTCTTTCCATCCTCTTCATATTGGACAATTACATGCGTATTTTCATTGTTATTAGCCATTTAAATATATTTTAAATATTTTTGTAGAATTTATTTAAATTATCTATTAATTTGAAACAGAGTTGTATAAAAGTCACAAGTCACAAGTCAAGTGCAATCTAGGACTTTAATTAAAAAATAATTTAATAAATATTATTTACTTAATAAATATTTAAGTAATAAAATATTTTATTTTAAATGTTACTTAATGCTGTAATATTGGAAAAACAAGTTTTTAAAATTTCAGACTTATTAATTTGAACTGGAGAACTCATTTGAAGTGTAACAATGTTTCTGAATTTTTATGAAGATTTTTTTCTAAATTATTAAATTTTTTTTAAAAATGAAAACTATTAAATTTGAAAAATGCTAATAAAAGTGATCATACACAAATTAAAATTTCAAATGCAAATAGATAAAAGTTGAATTTTAAAATATTTTAGTTGAAATTTTAAATTATTTTAAAAAGAGAGGAATTTTTGTGTTTTTAGTTTTGAAATTCACAATACCAATGTCTGCTGTAAAAAATTAAAAAAAAACTTGAATTATTATATATCTTGAAAAAAACTTGTTTTGAAAAAAGAAGTTTGATTCTATTTTTTATCTAAAATTTGTCTAAAGCATATATATATTTTATTTTATAGTTGACTTTTTTACTTAAATAGTTCATAACTATAATATGTATAGTTGTTAAAATCATGTTTCAATTTTTCAATTATTTCAAAAAAAGGATTAGGAAAAGGATGTAGTTATATAACAACATAAATTTTTATACTCGGCTTAATAAAAAATATATTGAACAAATTAGTTATCTTTATCTTAAATTTGTTTTATTACATAAGTCTAAATTTTAAGAAAATATATACTTGAAACAAAAAAAATCGCTTATTTGTTCTAATTCGCTTCTTTAAAGAAATAATTAAGTGAGAAAAATTTCTTATTTACTAAAAATTTCTCTAAAATAATTAGTTTATTTTTATACATTCCAATGAGTTTTCTTATTCACAAAGCTTTTGACTTATTTTGATTTATTATTTTTATTCTTTTTGCATGTTTTTGCTCGAAGTCAGTTGCGTCGATTACATTTTTTGAAAATCTGTTGAACAAAGTTAATGTCCGTTTAACCCAGTATTTTTAAGTTAAAAAGATATTTTATTATCATATATCTAATTATTAATAATCGTTTGAACTTACATAAAAGCTTTAAAAAATTGAAAATATATCTAAAACTTGCTTTAAAATTAATATTTTGTTTAAAATTTTCATTCTTTTTATCTTCTTTATCGTCATCTAAATCAACTTTATCGAAAACAAAATTAACAATCTCTTCCATGTCTTCATCTGCCATACATTCTTCTGTTTGTTCTTCAATTTCTGCTTCTAAATATTCTGATGTAGTCATCAGCTCAATAGAGTCTAAAAAAATTCCATTAATTGCTTTTTATAAAAAGTTTTAAATGTTTTAATAAGCTCCGCATCAAAATATTAACAAAGATCTTCCTTGAAGGTCCTTATTCGGAAACCTTTCTTTGTTGAATTCTTTAAGAATGGTTTCTATTGAAGAAATTTTTTTGAAGTTATCTAAAGGAAATAATTTCACAAAGATCTTCCCTGAATTTCCTTACTCGGAAACCTTTCGATGTTGAGCTCTTTTCGAATATTTTTTCTTGAAGGATCTTTCTTGATCTCTCTATTGTTCAATAGTAAGCTCATTCTTTTTAGGTTTAATTTTTAAATCTACTATATTGATACGATATTTTGTATGTTTAAATTACTACAACAACAAATAAATTAAAAGTAAAAAGATCATGAAAAAAGTCAAGTTCGGATAAAAAAAATTTTATTACATGTAACAATATGCTCAAAAATAAGTTTTTTTATTTGTTTTTGGTTCGAGTGACAAACTGAACCTGTTTAATTCCGAATTAAAGAAAAGAAATTGCATCAAAGGTATTAAATTGGAGGTCGGACCCCATGAAAACTGTCTTAAACCCGTATGGTACGAGTAAACTAGTTCCGATTTAAGAAGAGTTGACTGTAATTGTTTAATTTCTTTAATTCTTTCCAAGATAGGATTTAAATCTCCTTTTTCAGATGAATAATCATTAAATGGGATCATGTTCCGTCCGAACATTAGTTCGAAATGCGTGATACCACGAACAGTTGGATTACAGAACCGAACAGGACAGTTGGATTATATGGAAATACACCAAAAACAAAACCAACAAGGAATCCAAAACTAGTACACCAAAACCTCCAAGGAATCTTTATGCATAATAACTTGTTTAATCGAATTAAAATAAAGATTGAACAGAAACAAAGTGGAACATAAATATTTCGAGTGATGGCCTTAATACCTGATACTGATTTTTGGCCATAAAGTACTCGATCAAAAATGGACCAAGACAATCAAGCACTTAGAGCTGCAAAGGTAAGAATAAATCTATTAAATCGTTTTTTTCACTTAAATTAATTTTTTAAGATTTCCTGCTTGACCTGAATCAATGTACAAGCTGGTTTTACGAGACATTTGCTCGGAATGTAAGAGTGAAAAAAAAAAAAAGTTTTTTTTTTAATTAAAATATTTTAATTTTATTAATTATGTCTTTAAAATTTGAATTTCAATTAATTAATTGTATTTTAATAGATATTTTTTTTACCAAAAATATTTTTGTTCTTCTCTAAATAGAAAAAAATTGACTTTAATATCAAATGATTTCAGATTAATACCAAAAATTTTCGAAAATTTTGGCGACCTTTGGTCTTATTTTTCGAAAAATAATTTCGAAAATTTTTCATTATTTTTTTGTTAATTAATTGACTGGAACTATCTAGCACTTCACGATGTTGACGTTAACTTTGATATCGAATCCACGCGCTCAAAAAACTACCCTAAAAACACAATACGAGATCGAAGACTTCTTGAGAATGGTCAAAAAATCAAAAAAATTCTCTATTCCTTTTAGTAGATCATTTATATACAAAACGAATAATAGTTGACCAATCACTGACGTTTGTGGTACTGGAGAGGGTCCTTAAGGTTAGTATGAATATCCTAAATCTAATGTGATAAACATCGTCACTTGCACTATAATTAACCAATATTGAATCATTTTGAATCGCTTTTGTCAAAAAAACAAAAAAAAACAAATTGTGTTCGTGGTCCTAATATCTAAGCAAAAAGTAGCACTTGACCGTAAAAGAAGTGATTAAAAGGAAATCAATAAAATTTTAGAATTCATAAATGATGGGAAAAAATTAAAATTAGTAACGGGTGATGCATAAGTAAATGGACAAAATTAAAAGCGAATATCTCAAAAAATAAAAATGATATTAAGTTCTGGTTTTTTTTCTGATGTAAAGAATTTATTTTTCAATAGAATTATGATTTTTAAATAATGAAAAAACTTCATCGTGACCGATTTTTCTGAGCTTTGCTTTGACCCCGTCATAAGGGATTTCACAAAATTTAAGTCAAATTCCTTCAACTTTAATTTAATCCGGTTAATCAGCTGTTGCTCTGTTGAAGCTTGCCAACCTCCCTCGTATACTTTTTCACTCAAACAACCCCAAAAATTTTCGATTGGGCGCGCTTGAGGGACATTTGGCGGGTTGATATCTTTGGTCACATAATTTACATTTTCGTTCATCCATGTTGTGCTTAACATAGAATAGTGAGCAGACGCTAATTCAGGCCAAAAAACGTAGTCAAGGTTTTCATGATACTCATGTATAAATGGGAGCAGTCGTTTATTCAAGCATTCGTCGATATAGATGCTCGAATTGATGGCAACCGACTTTGATAATCGAAAAAGAGGCTTAGACATACCTCGATCAGATATGGCTATCCAAACAAGCACCTTCTTTGGAAACTTCTCTTTTCCAGCAAACCGAACACTGTCCGGACTAGTAGACTTGTCATTTGTGTAATATCCAGCATTTCCCGGCATGTTGTCGCCCGCCAAAGTAAAGTACATTTCGTCGTCCAAAAAAAGCGAACATGGTGAACGATATAGCATATTTGAGAGTTTTTTACTCAATATCTTGGCTTTCTAATGCTGTACGGCGCTATATTTTGGTGTTTTTTCACGTTTACGATATGAAATATCCATTTTTGTTAACTGCCGGCCAACTTTTGTCTGGTGGACATTAAATTTTCTTGCTAGACGCCTTTGACTCACTCCAGTTCGGTCAATCTCTTCAGTTTTGTCTTCCTTGCAGCTGTCCAGGTAGTTGGACGACCCGTTCTCTTATTGTCCTTGATCGGATCTCCAATTTGAATACGGTTGATCGTATTATATATAGTGCTTCGAGCGATTCCTTGCTTAGTAAAGTGCGCCACAATGTCGGATTTTGGCATTTGTGAAATCATATTTTTGACTGTTTTTCGAAAAGCCTCTCGTTCAGACACAGAAAGTCCCATTTTAAAAATTTTTTTTTGCAATATTATAGCTAATTTTTAGTAGTTTATAAATAGATATATATATGATCCCCTGATCATTTGCATGATCGGGCAAGTTAACTTAACTTTTGTCCATTTACTTATGCATCACCCACTATTATCAGATTTAACGCTAAACTCGATTCAGACTGTACAGCCCCAATTTTAATCAAATTCAAAGATGAGGACAATTGCACTGAGGCATTTTTTAATGCAAATAAACTAAGAAAAGAGCAAAATGCATTCTAAAAAATTTAAAAAAATCTAGATCTAAATGTGGCAGAATAATTGAGAAACTAGGACCGGTGACGTATCGAATAGAAAGAGATGGCAAAGCGGACACACTGTTTTGAACTTTTTTAATAAATTGAGGAGTATTTCGGTAACAGAGAATTAGGTTTAGGGCGGAATTCCTTGGTTTAATGCAGTACCAAAGTTTTTAGGGCGCTGGATCCGGCAGACCTAGTTGATGTGTCAACTATGGTAAACGAATGCAGTTTGCCTTCGGTAGTGGACTACGAACAGCTACTTTCCCCCAAAGGGTCGGATTGCAATGAGACATTTTTTAATGCAAATAAACTAAGAAAAGAGCAAAATGCATTCTAAAAAATTTACACAAATCTAGATCTAAATGTGGCCCAACAAAGAGGCTACAGAAAAATAGAAAATATGCTACTTGTAATGGGGGTTCATCTAGAAGCGTCTGTTTCTGAGGTACATGACAATCATATTAATTCTTATTTATCTTTGTGCATCAGTTGAGAAACTGATTTTTAAGTGATTCCTTGCTTAGTAAAGTGCGCCACAATGTCGGATTTTGGCAATAGTGAAATCATATTTTTGACTGTTTTTCGAAAAGCCTCTCGTTCAGACACAGAAAGTCCCATTTTAAAAATTTTTTTTTGCAATATTATAGCTAATTTTTAGTAGTTTATAAATAGATATATATATGATCCCCTGATCATTTGCATGATCGGGCAAGTTAACTTAACTTTTGTCCATTTACTTATGCATCACCCACTATTATCAGATTTAACGCTAAACTCGATTCAGACTGTACAGCCCCAATTTTAATCAAATTCAAAGAATTTAAAAATATATTCGGTAAAAAAAATATCTATTAAAATACAATTAATTAATTGAAATTCAAATTTTAAAGACATAATTAATAAAATTAAAATATTTTAATTAAAAAAAAAACTTTTTTTTTTTTTCACTCTTACATTCCGAGCAAATGTCTCGTAAAACCAGCTTGTACATTGATTCAAGATTTAATTCAAGATTCAGCTTGTACATTGATTCAGGTCAAGCAGGAAATCTTAAAAAATTAATTTAAGTGAAAAAAACGATTTAATAGATTTATTCTTACCTTTGCAGCTCTAAGTGCTTGATTGTCTTGGTCCATTTTTGATCGAGTACTTTATGGCCAAAAATCAGTATCAGGTATTAAGGCCATCACTCGAAATATTTATGTTCCACTTTGTTTCTGTTCAATCTTTATTTTAATTCGATTAAACAAGTTATTATGCATAAAGATTCCTTGGAGGTTTTGGTGTACTAGTTTTGGATTCCTTGTTGTTTTTGGTGTATTTCCATATAATCCAACTGTCCGGTTCTAGGAGTTCTTTCCAAATTTTCTTACCTCTTCATTCTCTTTTTAAGAACCTAAATATTTTAATATTTGTACGCACACTGGTAAAATATTTTGTATTAAAGAAGTATCTTAAATTTTTAATTTGATTAAATAATATTAAAAGTTTTTAGAATTATAAATTTACCTGTCCTGTACATATTCATCTCTTTCGATAAGTTTCCTTTATTATTCGTCCGACCTCCAATTTAATACCTTTGATGCAATTTCTTTTCTTTAATTCGGAATTAAACAGGTTCAGTTTGTCACTCGAACCAAAAACAAATAAAAAAACTTATTTTTGAACATATTGTTACATGTAATAAAATTTTTTTTATCCGAACTTGACTTTTTTCATGATCTTTTTACTTTTAATTTATTTGTTGTTGTAGTAATTTAAACATACAAAATATCGTATCAATATAGTAGATTTAAAAATTAAACCTAAAAAGAATGAGCTTACTATTGAACAATAGAGAGATCAAGAAAGATCCTTCAAGAAAAAATATTCGAAAAGAGCTCAACATCGAAAGGTTTCCGAGTAAGGAACTTCAGGGAAGATCTTTGTGAAATTATTTCCTTTAGAAAACTTCAAAAAAATTTCTTCAATAGAAACCATTCTTAAAGAATTCAACAAAGAAAGGTTTCCGAATAAGGACCTTCAAGGAAGATCTTTGTTAATATTTTGATGCGGAGCTTATTAAAACATTTAAAACTTTTTATAAAAAGCAATTAATGGAATTTTTTTAGACTCTATTGAGCTGATGACTACATCAGAATATTTAGAAGCAGAAATTGAAGAACAAACAGAAGAATGTATGGCAGATGAAGACATGGAAGAGATTGTTAATTTTGTTTTCGATAAAGTTGATTTAGATGACGATAAAGAAGATAAAAAGAATGAAAATTTTAAACAAAATATTAATTTTAAAGCAAGTTTTAGATATATTTTCAATTTTTTAAAGCTTTTATGTAAGTTCAAACGATTATTAATAATTAGATATATGATAATAAAATATCTTTTTAACTTAAAAATACTGGGTTAAACGGACATTAACTTTGTTCAACAGATTTTCAAAAAATGTAATCGACGCAACTGACTTCGAGCAAAAACATGCAAAAAGAATAAAAATAATAAATCAAAATAAGTCAAAAGCTTTGTGAATAAGAAAACTCATTGGAATGTATAAAAATAAACTAATTATTTTAGAGAAATTTTTAGTAAATAAGAAATTTTTCTCACTTAATTATTTCTTTAAAGAAGCGAATTAGAACAAATAAGCGATTTTTTTTGTTTCAAGTATATATTTTCTTAAAATTTAGACTTATGTAATAAAACAAATTTAAGATAAAGATAACTAATTTGTTCAATATATTTTTTATTAAGCCGAGTATAAAAATTTATGTTGTTATATAACTACATCCTTTTCCTAATCCTTTTTTTGAAATAATTGAAAAATTGAGACATGATTTTAACAACTATACATATTATAGTTATGAACTATTTAAGTAAAATAGTCAACTATAAAATAAAATATATAAATGCTTTAGACAAATTTTAGATAAAAAATAGAATCAAACTTCTTTTTTCAAAACAAGTTTTTTTCAAGATATATAATAATTCAAGTTTTTTTTTAATTTTTTACAGCAGACATTGGTATTGTGAATTTCAAAAACTAAAAACACAAAAATTCCTCTCTTTTTAAAATAATTTAAAATTTCAACTAAAATATTTTAAAATTCAACTTTTATCTATTTGCATTTGAAATTTTAATTTGTGTATGATCACTTTTATTAGCATTTTTCAAATTTAATAGTTTTCATTTTTAAAAAAAATTTAATAATTTAGAAAAAAATCTTCATAAAAATTCAGAAACATTGTTACACTTCAAATGAGTTCTCCAGTTCAAATTAATAAGTCTGAAATTTTAAAAACTTGTTTTTCCAATATTACAGCATTAAGTAACATTTAAAATAAAATATTTTATTACTTAAATATTTATTAAGTAAATAATATTTATTAAATTATTTTTTAATTAAAGTCCTAGATTGCACTTGACTTGTGACTTGTGACTTTTATACAACTCTGTTTCAAATTAATAGATAATTTAAATAAATTCTACAAAAATATTTAAAATATATTTAAATGGCTAATAACAATGAAAATACGCATGTAATTGTCCAATATGAAGAGGATGGAAAGAAAATTTTTTCTGTTATCGTGACTTTTTGATATTTTTCTAAAAGATGATGACGCACAAATATTGATTGAACAATCTATCAATTTAGATTGAAAAAGTAGAAAGGCTACGTCATAAGATTAGGAATAGTAAAGTACAAATTTATGCGATAAAAATTTAAAATAAGATATGTACTTATAAAAAATACAGTCCTCAAAAAAATTAAAAAATAGCAGTTCTTAGAGCTCTATTAGTGTCAGTATGTTGACGAACCAAAGGTTAATAAATGATACCCAAAAAAAAATTAGCTTCTTTGAAAACGACAAAAAAGATGGCGAACACCGAAGAAGAAGATAATATATATAATCATAATAATAACGAATAATAAAGGAAACTTATCGAAAGAGATGAATATGTACAGGACAGGTAAATTTATAATTCTAAAACTTTTAATATTATTTAATCAAATTAAAAATTTAAGATACTTCTTTAATACAAAATATTTTACCAGTGTGCGTACAAATATTAAAATATTTAGGTTCTTAAAAAGAGAATGAAGAGGTAAGAAAATTTGGAAAGAACTCCTAGAACCGGACAGTTGGATTATATGGAAATACACCAAAAACAAAACCAACAAGGAATCCAAAACTAGTACACCAAAACCTCCAAGGAATCTTTATGCATAATAACTTGTTTAATCGAATTAAAATAAAGATTGAACAGAAACAAAGTGGAACATAAATATTTCGAGTGATGGCCTTAATACCTGATACTGATTTTTGGCCATAAAGTACTCGATCAAAAATGGACCAAGACAATCAAGCACTTAGAGCTGCAAAGGTAAGAATAAATCTATTAAATCGTTTTTTTCACTTAAATTAATTTTTTAAGATTTCCTGCTTGACCTGAATCAATGTACAAGCTGAATCTTGAATTAAATCTTGAATCAATGTACAAGCTGGTTTTACGAGACATTTGCTCGGAATGTAAGAGTGAAAAAAAAAAAAAGTTTTTTTTTTTAATTAAAATATTTTAATTTTATTAATTATGTCTTTAAAATTTGAATTTCAATTAATTAATTGTATTTTAATAGATATTTTTTTTACCGAATATATTTTTAAATTCTTTGAATTTGATTAAAATTGGGGCTGTACAGTCTGAATCGAGTTTAGCGTTAAATCTGATAATAGTGGGTGATGCATAAGTAAATGGACAAAAGTTAAGTTAACTTGCCCGATCATGCAAATGATCAGGGGATCATATATATATCTATTTATAAACTACTAAAAATTAGCTATAATATTGCAAAAAAAAATTTTTAAAATGGGACTTTCTGTGTCTGAACGAGAGGCTTTTCGAAAAACAGTCAAAAATATGATTTCACTATTGCCAAAATCCGACATTGTGGCGCACTTTACTAAGCAAGGAATCACTTAAAAATCAGTTTCTCAACTGATGCACAAAGATAAATAAGAATTAATATGATTGTCATGTACCTCAGAAACAGACGCTTCTAGATGAACCCCCATTACAAGTAGCATATTTTCTATTTTTCTGTAGCCTCTTTGTTGGGCCACATTTAGATCTAGATTTGTGTAAATTTTTTAGAATGCATTTTGCTCTTTTCTTAGTTTATTTGCATTAAAAAATGTCTCATTGCAATCCGACCCTTTGGGGGAAAGTAGCTGTTCGTAGTCCACTACCGAAGGCAAACTGCATTCGTTTACCATAGTTGACACATCAACTAGGTCTGCCGGATCCAGCGCCCTAAAAACTTTGGTACTGCATTAAACCAAGGAATTCCGCCCTAAACCTAATTCTCTGTTACCGAAATACTCCTCAATTTATTAAAAAAGTTCAAAACAGTGTGTCCGCTTTGCCATCTCTTTCTATTCGATACGTCACCGGTCCTAGTTTCTCAATTATTCTGCCACATTTAGATCTAGATTTTTTTAAATTTTTTAGAATGCATTTTGCTCTTTTCTTAGTTTATTTGCATTAAAAAATGCCTCAGTGCAATTGTCCTCATCTTTGAATTTGATTAAAATTGGGGCTGTACAGTCTGAATCGAGTTTAGCGTTAAATCTGATAATAGTGGGTGATGCATAAGTAAATGGACAAAAGTTAAGTTAACTTGCCCGATCATGCAAATGATCAGGGGATCATATATATATTTATTTATAAACTACTAAAAATTAGCTATAATATTGCAAAAAAAAAATTTTAAAATGGGACTTTCTGTGTCTGAACGAGAGGCTTTTCGAAAAACAGTCAAAAATATGATTTCACTATTGCCAAAATCCGACATTGTGGCGCACTTTACTAAGCAAGGAATCGCTCGAAGCACTATATATAATACGATCAACCGTATTCAAATTGGAGATCCGATCAAGGACAATAAGAGAACGGGTCGTCCAACTACCTGGACAGCTGCAAGGAAGACAAAACTGAAGAGATTGACCGAACTGGAGTGAGTCAAAGGCGTCTAGCAAGAAAATTTAATGTCCACCAGACAAAAGTTGGCCGGCAGTTAACAAAAATGGATATTTCATATCGTAAACGTGAAAAAACACCAAAATATAGCGCCGTACAGCATTAGAAAGCCAAGATATTGAGTAAAAAACTCTCAAATATGCTATATCGTTCACCATGTTCGCTTTTTTTGGACGACGAAATGTACTTTACTTTGGCGGGCGACAACATGCCGGGAAATGCTGGATATTACACAAATGACAAGTCTACTAGTCCGGACAGTGTTCGGTTTGCTGGAAAAGAGAAGTTTCCAAAGAAGGTGCTTGTTTGGATAGCCATATCTGATCGAGGTATGTCTAAGCCTCTTTTTCGATTATCAAAGTCGGTTGCCATCAATTCGAGCATCTATATCGACGAATGCTTGAATAAACGACTGCTCCCATTTATACATGAGTATCATGAAAACCTTGACTACGTTTTTTGGCCTGAATTAGCGTCTGCTCACTATTCTATGTTAAGCACAACATGGATGAACGAAAATGTAAATTATGTGACCAAAGATATCAACCCGCCAAATGTCCCTCAAGCGCGCCCAATCGAAAATTTTTGGGGTTGTTTGAGTGAAAAAGTATACGAGGGAGGTTGGCAAGCTTCAACAGAGCAACAGCTGATTAACCGGATTAAATTAAAGTTGAAGGAATTTGACTTAAATTTTGTGAAATCCCTTATGACGGGGTCAAAGCAAAGCTCAGAAAAATCGGTCACGATGAAGTTTTTTCATTATTTAAAAATCATAATTCTATTGAAAAATAAATTCTTTACATCAGAAAAAAAACCAGAACTTAATATCATTTTTATTTTTTGAGATATTCGCTTTTAATTTTGTCCATTTACTTATGCATCACCCGTTACTAATTTTAATTTTTTCCCATCATTTATGAATTCTAAAATTTTATTGATTTCCTTTTAATCACTTCTTTTACGGTCAAGTGCTACTTTTTGCTTAGATATTAGGACCACGAACACAATTTGTTTTTTTTTGTTTTTTTGACAAAAGCGATTCAAAATGATTCAATATTGGTTAATTATAGTGCAAGTGACGATGTTTATCACATTAGATTTAGGATATTCATACTAACCTTAAGGACCCTCTCCAGTACCACAAACGTCAGTGATTGGTCAACTATTATTCGTTTTGTATATAAATGATCTACTAAAAGGAATAGAGAATTTTTTTGATTTTTTGACCATTCTCAAGAAGTCTTCGATCTCGTATTGTATTAGTTATCATTTAATTTGTAATTAGATTTTATTTCAGCTTCTGTATTAATTGAGTATATTTGTCTGTTTGGTCCTTTTGAAGAATTGTTATCCGACCTAACTTCAAAAAAATTTCTTCAATAGAAACCATTCTTAAAGAATTCAACAAAGAAAGGTTTCCGAATAAGGACCTTCAAGGAAGATCTTTGTTAATATTTTGATGCGGAGCTTATTAAAACATTTAAAACTTTTTATAAAAAGCAATTAATGGAATTTTTTTAGACTCTATTGAGCTGATGACTACATCAGAATATTTAGAAGCAGAAATTGAAGAACAAACAGAAGAATGTATGGCAGATGAAGACATGGAAGAGATTGTTAATTTTGTTTTCGATAAAGTTGATTTAGATGACGATAAAGAAGATAAAAAGAATGAAAATTTTAAACAAAATATTAATTTTAAAGCAAGTTTTAGATATATTTTCAATTTTTTAAAGCTTTTATGTAAGTTCAAACGATTATTAATAATTAGATATATGATAATAAAATATCTTTTTAACTTAAAAATACTGGGTTAAACGGACATTAACTTTGTTCAACAGATTTTCAAAAAATGTAATCGACGCAACTGACTTCGAGCAAAAACTTGCAAAAAGAATAAAAATAATAAATCAAAATAAATCAAAAGCTTTGTGAATAAGAAAACTCATTGGAATGTATAAAAATAAAATAATTATTTTAAAATTAATATTTAATAATATAATATAGATAAACAAGAAAAAAAATAATTTTCGACAAGATTTTTACAACAATAAATTTCGTCGACGAATTTTATTTGAGATTTTTTGAAGTTAAAGATCTTGTATTAAATCGATGGTTTACTGATAGCGTAACATTTTTTGGCTTTTCTCGTTTAGTTAAAAAAATTTTAGAAACATACATACTTTGCATGTTAAAAGAATCAAAAAAAGAAATATCAACAGTAAATTCTTTTCTTGCTATTACTAGTGTTATTCTGTATTTGTTCATACATTTTCATAGTTTCATTTAGTTGTCCCATCGATCGGTGAGTCAAAATATGTCAAAATATGATTGCTTGTATCTTAAAGATCTTCTTTTTTCACTTGTATCAATTCTCATTACTCTTCTTATAGTTTTGCTCCGGATAACATTTTTACAGTGGTTATCAATCTCGTTCAAAGTATGAAATACACCCCACGTATCACTTAAAAATCAGTATCTCAACTGATGCACAAAGATAAATAAGAATTAATATGATTGTCATGTACCTCAGAAGCAGACGCTTCTAGATGAACCCCCATTACAAGTAGCATATTTTCTATTTTTCTGTAGCCTCTTTGTTGGGCCACATTTAGATCTAGATTTGTGTAAATTTTTTAGAATGCATTTTGCTCTTTTCTCAGTTTATTTGCATTAAAAAATGTCTCATTGCAATCCGACCCTTTGGGGGAAAGTAGCTGTTCGTAGTCCACTACCGAAGGCAAACTGCATTCGTTTACCATAGTTGACACATCAACTAGGTCTGCCGGATCCAGCGCCCTAAAAACTTTGGTACTGCATTAAACCAAGGAATTCCGCCCTAAACCTAATTCTCTGTTACCGAAATACTCCTCAATTTATTAAAAAAGTTCAAAACAGTGTGTCCGCTTTGCCATCTCTTTCTATTCGATACGTCACCGGTCCTAGTTTCTCAATTATTCCAGTAAGGCTCTTGACATTTTGGTAGCAGTTTTTTTGTGTATTCTTTCTTTGGCACAGGCCAATAAACCATGACTTGAGTTAAGTCTGTTTTGATCCGTGTTCAAATCACAGTTGGTCACTGGACAGTTGGATTTGAGCAGCAAATTATTCAGGTCTTTACTGTTGACAGGAATATTAGACAGGCCTACAAATTTGTTCCATAACAAAATTGTTTTCCGCTTGGGGTTCGAGTTCGGACAACATCTATAACAACTTTAAACTCAGTGAAGTTTTCTCGTGGTATCACGCATTTCGAACTAATGTTCGGACGGAACATGATCCCATTTAATGATTATTCATCTGAAAAAGAAGATTCAAATCCTATCTTGGAAAGAAGTCAAGAAATTAAACAATTACAGTCAACTCTTCTTAAATCGGAACTAGTTTACTCGTACCATACGGGTTTAAGACAGTTTTCATGGGGTCCGACCTCCAATTTAATACCTTTGATGCAATTTCTTTTCTTTAATTCGGAATTAAACAGGTTCAGTTTGTCACTCGAACCAAAAACAAATAAAAAAACTTATTTTTGAACATATTGTTACATGTAATAAAATTTTTTTTATCCGAACTTGACTTTTTTCATGATCTTTTTACTTTTAATTTATTTGTTGTTGTAGTAATTTAAACATACAAAATATCGTATCAATATAGTAGATTTAAAAATTAAACCTAAAAAGAATGAGCTTACTATTGAGCAATAGAGAGATCAAGAAAGATCCTTCAAGAAAAAATATTCGAAAAGAGCTCAACATCGAAAGGTTTCCGAGTAAGGAACTTCAGGGAAGATCTTTGTGAAATTATTTCCTTTAGAAAACTTCAAAAAAATTTCTTCAATAGAAACCATTCTTAAAGAATTCAACAAAGAAAGGTTTCCGAATAAGGACCTTCAAGGAAGATCTTTGTTAATATTTTGATGCGGAGCTTATTAAAACATTTAAAACTTTTTATAAAAAGCAATTAATGGAATTTTTTTAGACTCTATTGAGCTGATGACTACATCAGAATATTTAGAAGCAGAAATTGAAGAACAAACAGAAGAATGTATGGCAGATGAAGACATGGAAGAGATTGTTAATTTTGTTTTCGATAAAGTTGATTTAGATGACGATAAAGAAGATAAAAAGAATGAAAATTTTAAACAAAATATTAATTTTAAAGCAAGTTTTAGATATATTTTCAATTTTTTAAAGCTTTTATGTAAGTTCAAACGATTATTAATAATTAGATATATGATAATAAAATATCTTTTTAACTTAAAAATACTGGGTTAAACGGACATTAACTTTGTTCAACAGATTTTTCAAAAAATGTAATCGACGCAACTGACTTCGAGCAAAAACATGCAAAAAGAATAAAAATAATAAATCAAACTAAGTCAAACGCTTTGTGAATAAGAAAACTCATTGGAATGTATAAAAATAAACTAATTATTTTAGAGAAATTTTTAGTAAATAAGAAATTTTTCTCACTTAATTATTTCTTTAAAGAAGCGAATTAGAACAAATAAGCGATTTTTTTTGTTTCAAGTATATATTTTCTTAAAATTTAGACTTATGTAATATAACAAATTTAAGATAAAGATAACTAATTTGTTCAATATATTTTTTATTAAGCCGAGTATAAAAATTTATGTTGTTATATAACTACATCCTTTTCCTAATCCTTTTTTTGAAATAATTGAAAAATTGAGACATGATTTTAACAACTATACATATTATAGTTATGAACTATTTAAGTAAAATAGTCAACTATAAAATAAAATATATAAATGCTTTAGACAAATTTTAGATAAAAAATAGAATCAAACTTCTTTTTTCAAAACAAGTTTTTTTCAAGATATATAATAATTCAAGTTTTTTTTTAATTTTTTACAGCAGACATTGGTATTGTGAATTTCAAAAACTAAAAACACAAAAATTCCTCTCTTTTTAAAATAATTTAAAATTTCAACTAAAATATTTTAAAATTCAACTTTTATCTATTTGCATTTGAAATTTTAATTTGTGTATGATCACTTTTATTAGCATTTTTCAAATTTAATAGTTTTCATTTTTTAAAAAAATTTAATAATTTAGAAAAAAATCTTCATAAAAATTCAGAAACATTGTTACACTTCAAATGAGTTCTCCAGTTCAAATTAATAAGTCTGAAATTTTAAAAACTTGTTTTTCCAATATTACAGCATTAAGTAACATTTAAAATAAAATATTTTATTACTTAAATATTTATTAAGTAAATAATATTTATTAAATTATTTTTTAATTAAAGTCCTAGATTGCACTTGACTTGTGACTTGTGACTTTTATACAACTCTGTTTCAAATTAATAGATAATTTAAATAAATTCTACAAAAATATTTAAAATATATTTAAATGGCTAATAACAATGAAAATACGCATGTAATTGTCCAATATGAAGAGGATGGAAAGAAAATTTTTTCTGTTATCGTGACTTTTGATATTTTTCTAAAAGATGATGACGCACAAATATTGATTGAACAATCTATCAATTTAGATTGAAAAAGTAGAAAGGCTACGTCATAAGATTAGGAATAGTAAAGTACAAATTTATGCGATAAAAATTTAAAATAAGATATGTACTTATAAAAAATACAGTCCTCAAAAAAATTAAAAAATAGCAGTTCTTAGAGCTCTATTAGTGTCAGTATGTTGACGAACCAAAGGTTAATAAATGATACCCAAAAAAAAATTAGCTTCTTTGAAAACGACAAAAAAGATGGCGAACACCGAAGAAGAAGATAATATATATAATCATAATAATAACGAATAATAAAGGAAACTTATCGAAAGAGATGAATATGTACAGGACAGGTAAATTTATAATTCTAAAAACTTTTAATATTATTTAATCAAATTAAAAATTTAAGATACTTCTTTAATACAAAATATTTTACCAGTGTGCGTACAAATATTAAAATATTTAGGTTCTTAAAAAGAGAATGAAGAGGTAAGAAAATTTGGAAAGAACTCCTAGAACCGGACAGTTGGATTATATGGAAATACACCAAAAACAAAACCAACAAGGAATCCAAAACTAGTACACCAAAACCTCCAAGGAATCTTTATGCATAATAACTTGTTTAATCGAATTAAAATAAAGATTGAACAGAAACAAAGTGGAACATAAATATTTCGAGTGATGGCCTTAATACCTGATACTGATTTTTGGCCATAAAGTACTCGATCAAAAATGGACCAAGACAATCAAGCACTTAGAGCTGCAAAGGTAAGAATAAATCTATTAAATCGTTTTTTTCACTTAAATTAATTTTTTAAGATTTCCTGCTTGACCTGAATCAATGTACAAGCTGAATCTTGAATTAAATCTTGAATCAATGTACAAGCTGGTTTTACGAGACATTTGCTCGGAATGTAAGAGTGAAAAAAAAAAAAAGTTTTTTTTTTAATTAAAATATTTTAATTTTATTAATTATGTCTTTAAAATTTGAATTTCAATTAATTAATTGTATTTTAATAGATATTTTTTTTACCGAATATATTTTTAAATTCTTTGAATTTGATTAAAATTGGGGCTGTACAGTCTGAATCGAGTTTAGCGTTAAATCTGATAATAGTGGGTGATGCATAAGTAAATGGACAAAAGTTAAGTTAACTTGCCCGATCATGCAAATGATCAGGGGATCATATATATATCTATTTATAAACTACTAAAAATTAGCTATAATATTGCAAAAAAAAATTTTTAAAATGGGACTTTCTGTGTCTGAACGAGAGGCTTTTCGAAAAACAGTCAAAAATATGATTTCACAAATGGCAAAATCCGACATTGTTAGTAAATAAGAAATTTTTCTCACTTAATTATTTCTTTAAAGAAGCGAATTAGAACAAATAAGCGATTTTTTTTGTTTCAAGTATATATTTTCTTAAAATTTAGACTTATGTAATATAACAAATTTAAGATAAAGATAACTAATTTGTTCAATATATTTTTTATTAAGCCGAGTATAAAAATTTATGTTGTTATATAACTACATCCTTTTCCTAATCCTTTTTTTGAAATAATTGAAAAATTGAGACATGATTTTAACAACTATACATATTATAGTTATGAACTATTTAAGTAAAATAGTCAACTATAAAATAAAATATATAAATGCTTTAGACAAATTTTAGATAAAAAATAGAATCAAACTTCTTTTTTCAAAACAAGTTTTTTTCAAGATATATAATAATTCAAGTTTTTTTTTAATTTTTTACAGCAGACATTGGTATTGTGAATTTCAAAAACTAAAAACACAAAAATTCCTCATGAGAATGAATGAGCTTACTATTGAACAATAGAGAGATCAAGAAAGATCCTTCAAGAAAAAATATTCGAAAAGAGTTCAACATCGAAAGGTTTCCGAGTAAGGAACTTCAAGGAAAGTCTTTGTGGAATTATTTCCTTTAAGAGAACTTCAAGAAAGATCTTTGTGTTATTATATCCTTTAATCGAACTTCAAGAAAGTTCGAACTTTCTTGAAGTTCTTTCAAGAAAAAACATTCTAATAAAATTAAACAATGAAAGACTTCCGAGTAATGAGCTTCAAGAAAGATCCTCAATGAAAAATATTCTAAATGAGTTAAACAAAGAACTAATCCTTGTGTTATTACATCCTATAAACGAACTTCAAGGATAAAACATTCTAAAAGAGATTAACATAGGAAGGATTAAAAGTATGGAACTTCAGCGAAGATCTTTGTGGAATTTTTTCCGAAGAAAATAAGAAAAACGATTCTAAAAGAGTTAAAAAAAGAAAGACTTCCGAGTTAGTAACTTAAAGGAAGATCTTTGTGTTATTATATCCTATAATCGAACTTCAAAAAAGATCTTTAAGCAAAAACATTCTAAAAGAGATTAACATAGGAAGGCTACAGAGTAAGGAACTAAATAGAAGATCTTTGTATTATTTTTTCTAAAATAGAACTTCAAGAAAATTTCTTCAAGAGAAACCATTCTGAAAGAGTCCTTAAAAGAAAGGCTTCCGATTCAGGAACTTCAAGGAAGATCTTTGTGTTATTATATCCTATAATCGAATTTCAAGAAAGATCTTTCAGGATAAATTTTTCTAAAAGAAATAAACAAAGAAAGGCTTCCGATTCAGAAACTTCAAGGAAGATCTTTGTGTTATTATATCCTATAATCGAACTTTAAGAAAGATCTTTAAAAAAAAAACATTCTATAACAGATTAACATAGAAAGGCTTCCGAGTAAGCAACTTCAAGGAAGATTTTTGAGTTATTATATCCTTTAATCGAACTTCAAAAAAGATCTTTGAGGAAAAACTTTCTAAAAAAGTTAGACAAAGAAAAGCTTCAAAGTAAGGAACTAAATAAAAGATCTTTGTATTAGTTTTTCTAAAATTGAACTTCAAGAAAATTTCTTCAAGATAAACCATTCTTAAAGACTCCTTAAAAGAAAGGCTTCCGATTCAGGAACTTCAAGGAAGATCTTTGTGTTATTATATCCTATAATCGAACGTCAAGAAAGATCTTTCAGGTCAAAACATTCTAAAAGAGTTAAACAATGAAAGGCTACAAAGTAAGGAACTAAATAAAAGATCTTTGTATTATTTTTTCTAAAATAGAACTTCAAGAATATTTCTTCAAGAAAAAACATTCTGAAAGAGTTTTAAAAAAAAGGCTTAATAAAGATCTTTAAAAATAAAACATTCTATAAGAGATTAACATAGAAAGGCTTCCGATTCAGGATCTTCAAGGAAGATTTTTGTGTTATTATATCCTATAATCGAACTTCAAGAAAGATCTTTCAGGTCAAAACATTCTAAAGGAGATTAACATAGGAATGCTTCGGAGTAAGGAACTAAATAAAAGATCTTTGTATTAGTTTTTCTAAAATTGAACTTCAAGAAAATTTCTTCAAGATAAACCATTCTTAAAGACTCCTTAAAAGAAAGGCTTCCGATTCAGGAACTTCAAGGAAGATCTTTGTGTTATTATATCCTATAATCGAATTTCAAGAAAGATCTTTCAGGATAAATTTTTCTAAAAGAAATAAACAAAGAAAGGCTTCCGATTCAGAAACTTCAAGGAAGATCTTTGTGTTATTATATCCTATAATCGAACTTCAAGAAAGATCTTTAAAAATAAAACATTCTATAAGAGATTAACATAGAAAGGCTTCCGAGTAAGGAACTTCAAGAAAGATCTTTGTGTTATTATATCCTATAATCGAACTTCAAGAAAGATCTTTAAGGATAAAACATTCTAAAGGAGATTTACATAGAATTGCTTCCGAGTAAGGAACTTCAGCGAAGATCTTTGTGGAATTATTTCTTTTAAGAGAACTTCAAGATAATATCTTTAAGAGAAACCATTCTAAAAGAGTTAGACAAAATAAAGCTTCAAAGTAAGGAACTAAATAGAAGATCTTTGTATTATTTTTTCTAAAATAGATCTTCAAGAATATTTCTTCAAGAGAAACCATTCTGAAAGAGTCCTTAAAAGAAAGGCTTCCGATTCAGGAACTTCAAGGAAGATTTTTGAGTTATTATATCCTTTAATCGAACTTCAAAAAAGATCCTCAAGGAAAAATATTCTAAAAGAGTTAAACAATGAAAGGCTACAAAGTAAGGAACTAAATAGAAGATCTTTGTATTATTTTTTCTAAAATAGATCTTCAAGAATATTTCTTCAAGAAAAAACATTCTTAAAGAGTCCTTAAAAGAAAGGCTTCGGATTCAGTAACTTCAAGGAAGATTTTTGTTTTATTTTATCCTATAATCGAACTTCTAGAAAGATCCTCAAGGAAAAATATTCTAAAAGAGTTAAACAATGAAAGGCTTCAAAGTAAGGAACTAAATAAAAGATCTTTGTATTATTTTTTCTAAAATAGAACTTCAAGAAAATTTCTTCAAGATAAACCATTCTTAAAGACTCCTTAAAAGAAAGGCTTCCGATTCAGGAACTTCAAGGAAGATTTTTGAGTTATTATATCCTTTAATTGAACTTCAAAAAAGATCCTCAAGGAAAAATATTCTAAAAGAGTAAAACAATGAAAGGCTTCAAAGTAAGGAACTAAATCGAAGATCTTTGTATTATTTTTCTAAAAAAATTTTCAAGAATATTTCTTCAAGATAAACCATTCTTAAAGACTCCTTAAAAGAAAGGCTTCCGATTCAGGAACTTCAAGGAAGATCTTTGTGTTATTATATCCTATAATCGAACGTCAAGAAAGATCCTCAAGGAAAAATATTCTAAAAGAGTTAAACAATGAAAGGCTTCAAAGTAAGGAACTAAATAAAAGATCTTTGTATTAGTTTTTCTAAAATTGAACTTCAAGAAAATTTCTTCAAGAGAAACCATTCTGAAAGAGTCCTTAAAAGAAAGGCTTCCGATTCAGAAACTTCAAGGAAGATTTTTGAGTTATTATATCCTTTAATTGAACTTCAAAAAAGATCCTCAAGGAAAAATATTCTAAAAGAGTAAAACAATGAAAGGCTTCAAAGTAAGGAACTAAATCGAAGATCTTTGTATTATTTTTCTAAAAAAATTTTCAAGAATATTTCTTCAAGAAAAAACATTCTGAAAGAGTCCTTAAAAGAAAAGCTTCCGATTCAGGATCTTCAAGGAAGATTTTTGTGTTATTATATCCTATAATCGAACTTCAAGAAAGATCCTCAAGGAAAAATATTCTAAAAGAGTTAAACAATGAAAGGCTTCAAAGTAAGGAACTAAATAGAAGATCTTTGTATTATTTTTTCTAAAATAGAACTTCAAGAAAATTTCTTCAAGAAAAAACATTCTAAAAGAGTCCTTAAAAGAAAGGCTTCGGATTCAGTAACTTCAAGGAAGATTTTTGTTTTATTTTATCCTATAATCGAACTTCTAGAAAGATCCTCAAGGAAAAATATTCTAAAAGAGTTAAACATAGGAAGGCTTCATAGTAAGGAACTAAATAAAAGATCTTTGTATTTTTTTTTCTAAAATTGAACTTCAAGAAAATTTCTTCAAGAGAAACCATTCTGAAAGAGTCCTTAAAAGAAAGGCTTCCGATTCAGGAACTTCAAGGAAGATCTTTCAGGATAAATTTTTCTAAAAGAAATAAACAAAGAAAGGCTTCCGATTCAGGAACTTCAAGGAAGATCTTTGTGTTATTATATCCTATAATCGAACTTCAAGAAAGATCTTTTAAAATAAAACATTCTATAAGAGATTAACATAGAAAGGCTTCCGAGTAAGGAACTTCAAGAAATTTTTTTGTGTTATAATATCCTATAATCGAACTTCAAGAAAGATCTTTAAGGATAAAACATTCTAAAGGAGATTTACATAGAATTGCTTCCGAGTAAGGAACTTCAGCGAAGATCTTTGTGGAATTATTTCTTTTAAGAGAACTTCAAGATAATATCTTTAAGAGAAACCATTCTAAAAGAGTTAGACAAAGAAAAGCTTCAAAGTAAGGAACTAAATAGAAGATCTTTGTATTATTTTTTCTAAAATAGATCTTCAAGAATATTTCTTCAAGAGAAACCATTCTGAAAGAGTCCTTAAAAGAAAGGCTTCCGATTCAGGAACTTCAAGGAAGTTTTTTGAGTTATTATATCCTTTAATCGAACTTCAAAAAAGATCCTCAAGGAAAAATATTCTAAAAGAGTTAAACAATGAAAGGCTACAAAGTAAGGAACTAAGTAGAAGATCTTTGTATTATTTTTTCTAAAATAGATCTTCAAGAATATTTCTTCAAGAAAAAACATTCTAAAAGAGTCCTTAAAAGAAAGGCTTCGGATTCAGTAACTTCAAGGAAGATTTTTGTTTTATTTTATCCTATAATCGAACTTCTAGAAAGATCCTCAAGGAAAAATATTCTAAAAGAGTTAAACAATGAAAGGCTTCAAAGTAAGGAACTAAATAGAAGATCTTTGTATTATTTTTTCTAAAATAGATCTTCAAGAATATTTCTTCAAGATAAACCATTCTTAAAGACTCCTTAAAAGAAAGGCTTCCGATTCAGGAACTTCAAGGAAGATTTTTGAGTTATTATATCCTTTAATCGAACTTCAAAAAAGATCCTCAAGGAAAAATATTCTAAAAGAGTTAAACAATGAAAGGCTACAAAGTAAGGAACTAAATAGAAGATCTTTGTATTATTTTTTCTAAAATAGATCTTCAAGAATATTTCTTCAAGAAAAAACATTCTAAAAGAGTCCTTAAAAGAAAGGCTTCGGATTCAGTAACTTCAAGGAAGATTTTTGTTTTATTTTATCCTATAATCGAACTTCTAGAAAGATCCTCAAGGAAAAATATTCTAAAAGAGTTAAACAATGAAAGGCTTCAAAGTAAGGAACTAAATAGAAGATCTTTGTATTATTTTTTCTAAAATAGAACTTCAAGAAAATTTCTTCAAGAAAAAACATTCTAAAAGAGTCCTTAAAAGAAAGGCTTCGGATTCAGTAACTTCAAGGAAGATTTTTGTTTTATTTTATCCTATAATCGAACATCTAGAAAGATCCTCAAGGAAAAATATTCTAAAAGAGTTAAACATAGGAAGGCTTCATAGTAAGGAACTAAATAAAAGATCTTTGTATTAGTTTTTCTAAAATTGAACTTCAAGAAAATTTCTTCAAGATAAACCATTCTTAAAGACTCCTTAAAAGAAAGGCTTCCGATTCAGGAACTTCAAGGAAGATCTTTCAGGATAAATTGTTCTAAAAGAAATAAACAAAGAAAGGCTTCCGATTCAGGAACTTCAAGGAAGATGTTTGTGTTATTATATCCTATAATCGAACTTCAAGAAAGATCTTTAAAAATATAACATTCTATAAGAGATTAACATAGAAAGGCTTCCGAGTAAGGAACTTCAAGAAAGATTTTTTGTTATAATATCCTATAATCGAACTTCAAGAAAGATCTTTAAGGATAAAACATTCTAAAGGAGATTTACATAGAATTGCTTCCGAGTAAGGAACTTCAGCGAAGATCTTTGTGGAATTATTTCTTTTAAGAGAACTTCAAGATAATATCTTTAAGAGAAACCATTCTAAAAGAGTTAGACAAAGAAAAGCTTCAAAGTAAGGAACTAAATAGAAGATCTTTGTATTATTTTTTCTAAAATAGATCTTCAAGAATATTTCTTCAAGAGAAACCATTCTTAAAGAGTCCTTAAAAGAAAGGCTTCCGATTCAGGAACTTCAAGGAAGATCTTTGTGTTATTATATCCTATAATCGAACTTCAAAAAAGATCCTCAAGGAAAAATATTCTAAAAGAGTTAAACAATGAAAGGCTTCAAAGTAAGGAACTAAATAGAAGATCTTTGTATTATTTTTTCTAAAATAGATCTTCAAGAATATTTCTTCAAGAGAAACCATTCTGAAAGAGTCCTTAAAAGAAAGGCTTCCGATTCAGGAACTTCAAGGAAGATTTTTGTTTTATTTTATCCTATAATCGAACTTCTAGAAAGATCCTCAAGGAAAAATATTCTAAAAGAGTTAAACAATGAAAGGCTTCAAAGTAAGGAACTAAATAGAAGATCTTTAAAAATATAACATTCTATAAGAGATTAACATAGAAAGGCTTCCGAGTAAGGAACTTCAAGAAAGATTTTTGTGTTATAATATCCTATAATCGAACTTCAAGAAAGATCTTTAAGGATAAAACATTCTAAAGGAGATTTACATAGAATTGCTTCCGAGTAAGGAACTTCAGCGAAGATCTTTGTGGAATTATTTCTTTTAAGAGAACTTCAAGATAATATCTTTAAGAGAAACCATTCTAAAAGAGTTAGACAAAGAAAAGCTTCAAAGTAAGGAACTAAATAGAAGATCTTTGTATTATTTTTTCTAAATAGATCTTCAAGAATATTTCTTCAAGAGAAACCATTCTGAAAGAGTCCTTAAAAGAAAGGCTTCCGATTCAGGAACTTCAAGGAAGATCTTTGTGTTATTATATCCTATAATCGAACTTCAAAAAAGATCCTCAAGGAAAAATATTCTAAAAGAGTTAAACAATGAAAGGCTACAAAGTAAGGAACTAAATAGAAAATCTTTGTATTATTTTTTGTAAAATAGATCTTCAAGAATATTTCTTCAAGAGAAACCATTCTGAAAGAGTCCTTAAAAGAAAGGCTTCCGATTCAGGAACTTCAAGGAAGATTTTTGAGTTATTATATCCTTTAATCGAACTTCAAAAAAGATCCTCAAGGAAAAATATTCTAAAAGAGTTAAACAATGAAAGGCTACAAAGTAAGGAACTAAATAGAAGATCTTTGTATTATTTTTTCTAAAATAGATCTTCAAGAATATTTCTTCAAGAAAAAACATTCTAAAAGAGTCCTTAAAAGAAAGGCTTCTGATTCAGTAACTTCAAGGAAGATTTTTGTTTTATTTTATCCTATAATCGAACTTCTAGAAAGATCCTCAAGGAAAAATATTCTAAAAGAGTTAAACAATGAAAGGCTTCAAAGTAAGGAACTAAATAGAAGATCTTTGTATTATTTTTTCTAAAATAGATCTTCAAGAATATTTCTTCAAATAAAAACATTCTGAAAGAGTCCTTAAAAGAAAGGCTTCCGATTCAGGAACTTCAAGGAAGATTTTTGAGTTATTATATCCTTTAATCGAACTTCAAAAAAGATCCTCAAGGAAAAATATTCTAAAAGAGTTAAACAATGAAAGGCTACAAAGTAAGGAACTAAATAGAAGATCTTTGTATTATTTTTTCTAAAATAGATCTTCAAGAATATTTCTTCAAGAAAAAACATTCTAAAAGAGTCCTTAAAAGAAAGGCTTCGGATTCAGTAACTTCAAGGAAGATTTTTGTTTTATTATATCCTATAATCGAACTTCTAGAAAGATCCTCAAGGAAAAATATTCTAAAAGAGTTAAACAATGAAAGGCTACAAAGTAAGGAACTAAATAGAAGATCTTTGTATTATTTTTTCTAAAAAAGATTTTCAAGAAAATTTCTTCAAGAGAAACCATTCTGAAAGAGTCCTTAAAAGAAAGGCTTCCGATTCAGGAACTTCAAGGAAGATCTTTGTGTTATTATATCCTATAATCGAACTTCAAGAAAGATCCTCAAGGAAAAATATTCTAAAAGAGTTAAACAATGAAAGGCTACAAAGTAAGGAACTAAATAGAAAATCTTTGTATTATTTTTTGTAAAATAGATCTTCAAGAATATTTCTTCAAGAGAAACCATTCTGAAAGAGTCCTTAAAAGAAAGGCTTCCGATTCAGGAACTTCAAGGAAGATTTTTGAGTTATTATATCCTTTAATCGAACTTCAAAAAAGATCCTCAAGGAAAAATATTCTAAAAGAGTTAAACAATGAAAGGCTACAAAGTAAGGAACTAAATAGAAGATCTTTGTATTATTTTTTCTAAAATAGATCTTCAAGAATATTTCTTCAAGAAAAAACATTCTAAAAGAGTCCTTAAAAGAAAGGCTTCTGATTCAGTAACTTCAAGGAAGATTTTTGTTTTATTTTATCCTATAATCGAACTTCAAAAAAGATCCTCAAGGAAAAATATTCTATAAGAGTTAAACAATGAAAGGCTACAAAGTAAGGAACTAAATAGAAGATCTTTAAAAATATAACATTCTATAAGAGATTAACATAGAAAGGCTTCCGAGTAAGGAACTTCAAGAAAGATTTTTGTGTTATAATATCCTATAATCGAACTTCAAGAAAGATCTTTAAGGATAAAACATTCTAAAGGAGATTTGCATAGAATTGCTTCCGAGTAAGGAACTTCAGCGAAGATCTTTGTGGAATTATTTCTTTTAAGAGAACTTCAAGATAATATCTTTAAGAGAAACCATTCTAAAAGAGTTAGACAAAAAAAAGCTTCAAAGTAAGGAACTAAATAGAAGATCTTTGTTTTATTTTTTCTAAAATAGATCTTCAAGAATATTTCTTCAAGAGAAACCATTCTGAAAGAGTCCTTAAAAGAAAGGCTTCCGATTCAGGAACTTCAAGGAAGATTTTTGAGTTATTATATCCTTTAATCGAACTTCAAAAAAGATCCTCAAGGAAAAATATTCTAAAAGAGTTAAACAATGAAAGGCTACAAAGTAAGGAACTAAATAGAAGATCTTTGTATTATTTTTTCTAAAATAGATCTTCAAGAATATTTCTTCAAGAAAAAACATTCTAAAAGAGTCCTTAAAAGAAAGGCTTCTGATTCAGTAACTTCAAGGAAGATTTTTGTTTTATTTTATCCTATAATCGAACTTCTAGAAAGATCCTCAAGGAAAAATATTCTAAAAGAGTTAAACAATGAAAGGCTTCAAAGTAAGGAACTAAATAGAAGATCTTTAAAAATATAACATTCTATAAGAGATTAACATAGAAAGGCTTCCGAGTAAGGAACTTCAAGAAAGATTTTTGTGTTATAATATCCTATAATCGAACTTCAAAAAAGATCCTCAAGGAAAAATATTCTAAAAGAGTTAAACAATGAAAGGCTACAAAGTAAGGAACTAAATAGAAAATCTTTGTATAATTTTTTCTTAAATAGAACTTCAAGAAAATTTCTTCAAGAGAAACCATTCTGAAAGAGTCCTTAAAAGAAAGGCTTCCGATTCAGGAACTTCAAGGAAGATTTTTGAGTTATTATATCCTATAATCGAACTTCAAAAAAGATCCTCAAGGAAAAATATTCTAAAAGAGTTAAACAATGAAAGGCTACAAAGTAAGGAACTAAATAGAAAATCTTTGTATTATTTTTTGTAAAATAGATCTTCAAGAATATTTCTTCAAGAAAAAACATTCTAAAAGAGTCCTTAAAAGAAAGGCTTCGGATTCAGTAACTTCAAGGAAGATTTTTGTTTTATTTTATCCTATAATCGAACTTCTAGAAAGATCCTCAAGGAAAAATATTCTAAAAGAGTTAAACAATGAAAGGCTTCAAAGTAAGGAACTAAATAGAAGATCTTTAAAAATATAACATTCTATAAGAGATTAACATAGAAAGGCTTCCGAGTAAGGAACTTCAAGAAAGATTTTTGTGTTATAATATCCTATAATCGAACTTCAAGAAAGATCTTTAAGGATAAAACATTCTAAAGGAGATTTGCATAGAATTGCTTCCGAGTAAGGAACTTCAGCGAAGATCTTTGTGGAATTATTTCTTTTAAGAGAACTTCAAGATAATATCTTTAAGAGAAACCATTCTAAAAGAGTTAGACAAAAAAAAGCTTCAAAGTAAGGAACTAAATAGAAGATCTTTGTTTTATTTTTTCTAAAATAGATCTTCAAGAATATTTCTTCAAGAGAAACCATTCTGAAAGAGTCCTTAAAAGAAAGGCTTCCGATTCAGGAACTTCAAGGAAGATCTTTGTGTTATTATATCCTATAATCGAACTTCAAAAAAGATCCTCAAGGAAAAATATTCTAAAATAGTTAAACAATGAAAGGCTTCAAAGTAAGGAACTAAATAGAAGATCTTTGTATTATTTTTTCTAAAATAGATCTTCAAGAATATTTCTTCAAATAAAAACATTCTGAAAGAGTCCTTAAAAGAAAGGCTTCCGATTCAGGAACTTCAAGGAAGATTTTTGAGTTATTATATCCTTTAATCGAACTTCAAAAAAGATCCTCAAGGAAAAATATTCTAAAAGAGTTAAACAATGAAAGGCTACAAAGTAAGGAACTAAATAGAAGATCTTTGTATTATTTTTTCTAAAATAGATCTTCAAGAATATTTCTTCAAGAAAAAACATTCTAAAAGAGTCCTTAAAAGAAAGGCTTCTGATTCAGTAACTTCAAGGAAGATTTTTGTTTTATTTTATCCTATAATCGAACTTCTAGAAAGATCCTCAAGGAAAAATATTCTAAAAGAGTTAAACAATGAAAGGCTTCAAAGTAAGGAACTAAATAGAAGATCTTTGTATTATTTTTTCTAAAATAGATCTTCAAGAATATTTCTTCAAGAGAAACCATTCTGAAAGAGTCCTTAAAAGAAAGGCTTCCGATTCAGGAACTTCAAGGAAGATTTTTGAGTTATTATATCCTTTAATCGAACTTCAAAAAAGATCCTCGAGGAAAAATATTCTAAAAGAGTTAAACAATGAAAGGCTTCAAAGTAAGGAACTAAATAGAAGATCTTTGTATTATTTTTTCTAAAATAGATCTTCAAGAATATTTCTTCAAATAAAAACATTCTGAAAGAGTCCTTAAAAGAAAGGCTTCCGATTCAGGAACTTCAAGGAAGATTTTTGAGTTATTATATCCTTTAATCGAACTTCTAGAAAGATCCTCAAGGAAAAATATTCTAAAAGAGTTAAACAATGAAAGGCTACAAAGTAAGGAACTAAATAGAAGATCTTTGTATTATTTTTTCTAAAATAGATCTTCAAGAATATTTCTTCAAGAAAAAACATTCTAAAAGAGTCCTTAAAAGAAAGGCTTCTGATTCAGTAACTTCAAGGAAGATTTTTGTTTTATTTTATCCTATAATCGAACTTCTAGAAAGATCCTCAAGGAAAAATATTCTAAAAGAGTTAAACAATGAAAGGCTTCAAAGTAAGGAACTAAATAGAAGATCTTTGTATTATTTTTTCTAAAATAGATCTTCAAGAATATTTCTTCAAATAAAAACATTCTGAAAGAGTCCTTAAAAGAAAGGCTTCCGATTCAGGAACTTCAAGGAAGATTTTTGAGTTATTATATCCTTTAATCGAACTTCAAAAAAGATCCTCAAGGAAAAATATTCTAAAAGAGTTAAACAATGAAAGGCTACAAAGTAAGGAACTAAATAGAAGATCTTTGTATTATTTTTTCTAAAATAGATCTTCAAGAATATTTCTTCAAGAAAAAACATTCTAAAAGAGTCCTTAAAAGAAAGGCTTCTGATTCAGTAACTTCAAGGAAGATTTTTGTTTTATTTTATCCTATAATCGAACTTCTAGAAAGATCCTCAAGGAAAAATATTCTAAAAGAGTTAAACAATGAAAGGCTTCAAAGTAAGGAACTAAATAGAAGATCTTTGTATTATTTTTTCTAAAATAGATCTTCAAGAATATTTCTTCAAATAAAAACATTCTGAAAGAGTCCTTAAAAGAAAGGCTTCCGATTCAGGAACTTCAAGGAAGATTTTTGAGTTATTATATCCTTTAATCGAACTTCAAAAAAGATCCTCAAGGAAAAATATTCTAAAAGAGTTAAACAATGAAAGGCTACAAAGTAAGGAACTAAATAGAAGATCTTTGTATTATTTTTTCTAAAATAGAACTTCAAGAATATTTCTTCAAGAAAAAACATTCTAAAAGAGTCCTTAAAAGAAAGGCTTCTGATTCAGTAACTTCAAGGAAGATTTTTGTTTTATTTTATCCTATAATCGAACTTCTAGAAAGATCCTCAAGGAAAAATATTCTAAAAGAGTTAAACAATGAAAGGCTTCAAAGTAAGGAACTAAATAGAAGATCTTTGTATTATTTTTTCTAAAATAGATCTTCAAGAATATTTCTTCAAATAAAACCATTCTGAAAGAGTCCTTAAAAGAAAGGCTTCCGATTCAGGAACTTCAAGGAAGATTTTTGAGTTATTATATCCTTTAATCGAACTTCAAAAAAGATCCTCAAGGAAAAATATTCTAAAAGAGTTAAACAATGAAAGGCTACAAAGTAAGGAACTAAATAGAAGATCTTTGTATTATTTTTTCTAAAATAGATCTTCAAGAATATTTCTTCAAGAAAAAACATTCTAAAAGAGTCCTTAAATAGAAAGGCTTCTGATTCAGTAACTTCAAGGAAGATTTTTGTTTTATTTTATCCTATAATCGAACTTCTAGATAAGATCCTCAAGGAAAAATATTCTAAAAGAGTTAAACAATGAAAGGCTTCAAAGTAAGGAACTAAATAGAAGATCTTTGTATTATTTTTTCTAAAATAGATCTTCAAGAATATTTCTTCAAATAAAAACATTCTGAAAGAGTCCTTAAAAGAAAGGCTTCCGATTCAGGAACTTCAAGGAAGATTTTTGAGTTATTATATCCTTTAATCGAACTTCAAAAAAGATCCTCAAGGAAAAATATTCTAAAAGAGTTAAACAATGAAAGGCTACAAAGTAAGGAACTAAATAGAAGATCTTTGTATTATTTTTTCTAAAATAGATCTTCAAGAATATTTCTTCAAGAAAAAACATTCTAAAAGAGTCCTTAAAAGAAAGGCTTCTGATTCAGTAACTTCAAGGAAGATTTTTGTTTTATTTTATCCTATAATCGAAACTTCTAGAAAGATCCTCAAGGAAAAATATTCTAAAAGAGTTAAACAATGAAAGGCTTCAAAGTAAGGAACTAAATAGAAGATCTTTGTATTATTTTTTCTAAAATAGATCTTCAAGAATATTTCTTCAAGAAAAAACATTCTGAAAGAGTCCTTAAAAGAAAGGCTTCCGATTCAGGAACTTCAAGGAAGATTTTTGAGTTATTATATCCTTTAATCGAACTTCAAAAAAGATCCTCAAGGAAAAATATTCTAAAAGAGTTAAACAATGAAAGGCTACAAAGTAAGGAACTAAATAGAAGATCTTTGTATTATTTTTTCTAAAATAGATCTTCAAGAATATTTCTTCAAGAAAAAACATTCTAAAAGAGTCCTTAAAAGAAAGGCTTCTGATTCAGTAACTTCAAGGAAGATTTTTGTTTTATTTTATCCTATAATCGAACTTCTAGAAAGATCCTCAAGGAAAAATATTCTAAAAGAGTTAAACAATGAAAGGCTTCAAAGTAAGGAACTAAATAGAAGATCTTTGTATTATTTTTTCTAAAATAGATCTTCAAGAATATTTCTTCAAATAAAAACATTCTGAAAGAGTCCTTAAAAGAAAGGCTTCCGATTCAGGAACTTCAAGGAAGATATTTGAGTTATTATATCCTTTAATCGAACTTCAAAAAAGATCCTCAAGGAAAAATATTCTAAAAGAGTTAAACAATGAAAGGCTACAAAGTAAGGAACTAAATAGAAGATCTTTGTATTATTTTTTCTAAAATAGATCTTCAAGAATATTTCTTCAAGAAAAAACATTCTAAAAGAGTCCTTAAAAGAAAGGCTTCTGATTCAGTAACTTCAAGGAAGATTTTTGTTTTATTTTATCCTATAATCGAACTTCTAGAAAGATCCTCAAGGAAAAATATTCTAAAAGAGTTAAACAATGAAAGGCTTCAAAGTAAGGAACTAAATAGAAGATCTTTGTATTATTTTTTCTAAAATAGATCTTCAAGAATATTTCTTCAAGAGAAACCATTCTGAAAGAGTCCTTAAAAGAAAGGCTTCCGATTCAGGAACTTCAAGGAAGATCTTTGTGTTATTATATCCTATAATCGAACTTCAAAAAAGATCCTCAAGGAAAAATATTCTAAAAGAGTTAAACAATGAAAGGCTACAAAGTAAGGAACTAAATAGAAAATCTTTGTATTATTTTTTGTAAAATAGATCTTCAAGAATATTTCTTCAAGAGAAACCATTCTGAAAGAGTCCTTAAAAGAAAGGCTTCCGATTCAGGAACTTCAAGGAAGATTTTTGAGTTATTATATCCTTTAATCGAACTTCAAAAAAGATCCTCAAGGAAAAATATTCTAAAAGAGTTAAACAATGAAAGGCTACAAAGTAAGGAACTAAATAGAAGATCTTTGTATTATTTTTTCTAAAATAGATCTTCAAGAATATTTCTTCAAGAAAAAACATTCTAAAAGAGTCCTTAAAAGAAAGGCTTCTGATTCAGTAACTTCAAGGAAGATTTTTGTTTTATTTTATCCTATAATCGAACTTCAAAAAAGATCCTCAAGGAAAAATATTCTATAAGAGTTAAACAATGAAAGGCTACAAAGTAAGGAACTAAATAGAAGATCTTTGTATTATTTTTTCTAAAATAGATCTTCAAGAATATTTCTTCAAGAAAAAACATTCTAAAAGAGTCCTTAAAAGAAAGGCTTCGGATTCAGTAACTTCAAGGAAGATTTTTGTTTTATTTTATCCTATAATCGAACTTCTAGAAAGATCCTCAAGGAAAAATATTCTAAAAGAGTTAAACAATGAAAGGCTTCAAAGTAAGGACTTAAATAGAAGATCTTTGTATTATTTTTTCTAAAAAAGATTTTCAAGAAAATTTCTTCAAGAGAAACCATTCTGAAAGAGTCCTTAAAAGAAAGGCTTCCGATTCAGGAACTTCAGGAAAGATCTTTGTGATATTATGTCCTATAATCGAACTCCAAGAAAGATCTTTCAGGACAAAACATTCTAAAGGAGATTAACATAGGAAGGCTTCAGAGTAAGGAACTAAATAAAAGATCTTTGACTTATTTTTTCTAAAAAAGATTTTCAAGAAAATTTCTTCAAGAGAAACCATTCTGAAAGAGTCCTTAAAAGAAAGGCTTCCGAGTAAGAACTTAAAGGAAGATCCTTGTGTTATTATATCCTATTATCGAACTTCAAGAAAGATCTTTCAGGACAAAACATTCTAAAGGAGATTAACATAGGAAGGCTTCAGAGTAAGGAACTAAATAAAAGATCTTTGTATTATTTTTTCTTAAATAGAACTTCAAGAAAATTTCTTCAGGAGAAACCATTCTGAAAGAGTCCTTAAAAGAAAGGCTTCCTATTCAGGAACTTCAAGGAAGATCTTTGTGTTATTATATCCTATAATCGAACTTCAAGAAAGAGTTTTAAAAATAAAACATTCTATAAGAGATAAACATAGAAAGGCTTCCGAGTAAGGAACTTCAAGAAAGATTCTTGTGTTATTATATCCTATAATCGAACTTTAAGAAAGATCTTTAAAAAAAAAACATTCTATAACAGATTAACATAGAAAGGCTTCCGAGTAAGGAACTTCAAGAAAGATTCTTGTGTTATTATATCCTATAATCGAACTTCAAGAAAGATCTTTCAGGACAAAACATTCTAAAGGAGATTAACATAGGAAGGTTTCAGAGTAAGGAACTAAATAAAAGATCTTTGTATTATTTTTTCTAAAATAGAACTTCAAGAAAATTTCTTCAAGAGAAACCATTCTGAAAGAGTCCTTAAAAGAAAGGCTTCCGAGTAAGAACTTAAAGGAAGATCCTTGTGTTATTATATCCTATAATCGAACTTCAAGAAAGATCTTTCAGGACAAAACATTCTAAAGGAGATTAACATAGGAAGGCTTCAGAGTAAGGAACTAAATAAAAGATCTTTGTATTATTTTTTCTTAAATAGAACTTCAAGAAATTTCTTCAAGAGACCCATTCTGAAAGAGTCCTTAAAAAAAAGGCTTCCTATTCAGGAACTTCAAGGAAGATCTTTGTGTTATTATATCCTATAATCGAACTTAAAGAAAGAGTTTTAAAAATAAAACATTCTATAAGAGATAAACATAGAAAGGCTTCCGAGTAAGGAACTTCAAGAAAGATTCTTGTGTTATTATATCCTATAATCGAACTTCAAGAAAGATCTTTAAAAATAAAACATTCTATAAGAGATTAACATAGAAAGGCTTCCGAGTAAGGAACTTCAAGAAAGATTCTTGTGTTATTATATCCTATAATCGAACTTCAAGAAAGATCTTTCAGGACAAAACATTCTAAAGGAGATTAACATAGGAAGGTTTCAGAGTAAGGAACTAAATAAAAGATCTTTGTATTATTTTTTCTAAAATAGAACTTCAAGAAAATTTCTTCAAGAGAAACCATTCTGAAAGAGTCCTTAAAAGAAAGGCTTCCGATTCAGGAACTTCAAGGAAGATCTTTGTGTTATTATATCCTATAATCGAATTTCAAGAAAGATCTTTCAGGATAAATTTTTCTAAAAGAAATAAACAAAGAAAGGCTTCCGATTCAGAAATTTAAAGGAAGATCTTTGTGTTATTATATCCTATAATCGAACTTCAAGAAAGATCTTTAAAAATAAAACATTCTATAAGAGATAAACATAGAAGGCTTTCGAGTAAGGAACTTCAAGAAAGATTCTTGTGTTATTATATCCTATAATCGAACTTCAAGAAAGATTTTTAAGGATAAAACATTCTAAAAGAGTTTAACATAGAAAGGGTTCCCAGTAAGAACTTAAAGGAAGATCCTAGTGTTATTATATCCTATAAGCGAACTTCAAGAAAGATCTTTCAGGACAAAACATTCTAAAGGAGATTAACATAGGAAGGTTTCAGAGTAAGGAACTAAATAAAAGATCTTTGTATTATTTTTTCTAAAATAGAACTTCAAGAAAATTTCTTCAAGAGAAACCATTCTGAAAGAGTCCTTAAAAGAAAGGCTTCCGATTCAGGAACTTCAAGGAAGATCTTTGTGTTATTATATCCTATAATCGAACTTCAAGAAAGATCTTTAAAAATAAAACATTCTATAAGAGATTAACATAGAAAGGCTTCCGAGTAAGGAACTTCAAGAAAGATTCTTGTGTTATTATATCCTATAATCGAACTTCAAGAAAGATCTTTAAGGATAAAACATTCTAAAGGAGATTTACATAGAATTGCTTCCGAGTAAGGAACTTCAGCGAAGATCTTTGTGGAATTATTTCTTTTAAGAGAACTTCAAGATAATATCTTTAAGAGAAACCATTCTAAAAGAGTTAGACAAAGAAAAGCTTCAAAGTAAGGAACTAAATAGAAGATCTTTGTATTATTTTTTCTAAAAAAGATTTTCAAGAAAATTTCTTCAAGAGAAACCATTCTGAAAGTCCTTAAAAGAAAGGCTTCCGATTCAGGAACTTCAAGGAAGATTTTTGAGTTATTATATCCTTTAATCGAACTTCAAAAAAGATCTTCAAGGAAAAATATTCTAAAAGAGTTAAACAATGAAAGGCTTCAAAGTAAGGAACTAAATTGAAGATCTTTGTATTATTTTTCTAAAAAAGATCTTCAAGAATATTTCTTCAAGAAAAAACATTCTTAAAGAGTCCTTAAAAGAAAGGCTTCCGATTCAGGAACTTCAAGGAAGATCTTTGTGTTATTATATCCTATAATCGAACTTCTAGAAAGATCCTCAAGGAAACATATTCTAAAAGAGTTAAACAATGAAAGGCTTCAAAGTAAAAAACTAAATAGAAGATTTTTGTATTTATTTTTCTAAAATAGAACGTCAAGAAAATTTCTTCAATAGAAACCATTTAAAAAAGTCCTTAAAAAATTGGCTTCAAATTCAGGAACTTCAAGGAAGATTTTTCAGGATAAATTATTCTAAAAGAGATTAACAAAGAAAGGCTTTAGAGTATGGAAATTCAAGGAAGATCTTTGTGGAATTATTTCCTATAAGAGAACTTCAAGAAAGATCCTCTAAAAGAAAAAATTCGGAAAGAAATAATTAAGAAAGGCTACCGAGTGAGGAACTTCAAAGTAGATCTTTGTGTTATTATATCCTATAATCGAACTTCAAGAAAGATCTTTAAAAATAAAACATTCTATAAGAGATAAACATAGAAAGGCTTCCGAGTAAGGAACTTCAAGAAAGATTCTTGTGTTATTATATCCTATAATCGAACTTCAAGAAAGATCTTTAAGGATAAAACATTCTAAAGGAGATTTACATAGAATTGCTTCCGAGTAAGGAACTTCAGCGAAGATCTTTGTGGAATTATTTCTTTTAAGAGAACTTCAAGATAATATCTTTAAGAGAAACCATTCTAAAAGAGTTAGACAAAGAAAAGCTTCAAAGTAAGGAACTAAATTGAAGATCTTTGTAATATTTTTCTAAAAAAGATCTTCAAGAATATTTCTTCAAGAAAAAACATTCTTATAGAGTCCTTAAAAGAAAGGCTTCCGATTCAGTAACTTCAAGGAAGATTTTTGTTTTATTTTATCCTATAATCGAACTTCTAGAAAGATCCTCAAGGAAAAATATTCTAAAAGAGTTAAACAATGAAAGGCTTCAAAGTAAAAAACTAAATAGAAGATTTTTGTATTTATTTTTCTAAAATAGAACGTCAAGAAAATTTCTTCAAGAGAAACCATTCTGAAAGTTCTTAAAAGAAAGGCTTCCGATTCAGGAACTTCAAGGAAGATTTTTGAGTTATTATATCCTTTAATCGAACTTCAAAAAAGATCTTCAAGGAAAAATATTCTAAAAGAGTTAAACAATGAAAGGCTTCAAAGTAAAAAACTAAATAGAAGATTTTTGTATTTTTTTTTCTAAAATAGAACGTCTAGAAAATTTCTTCAATAGAAACCATTTAAAAAAGTCCTTAAAAAATTGGCTTCAAATTCAGGAACTTCAAGGAAGATTTTTCAAGATAAATTATTCTAAAAGAGATTAACATAGAAAGGCTTTAGAGTATGGAAATTCAAGGAAGATCTTTGTGGAATTATTTCCTATAAGAGAACTTCAAGAAAGATCCTCTAAAAGAAAAAATTCGGAAAGAAATAATTAAGAAAGGCTACCGAGTGAGGAACTTCAAAGTAGATCTTTGTTGAATTATATCCTATAATCGAACTTCAAGAAAGTTCTTTCAGGATAAAACATTCTAAAAGAGATTAAATAGAAAATCTTTGTATTATTTTTTCTAAAATAAATCTTCAAGAATATTTCTTAAAGAAAAAACATTCTAAAAGAGTCCTTAAAAGAAAGGCTTCCGATTCAGGGACTTCAAGGAAGATTTTTGTGTTATTTTAACCTTTAATCGAACATCAAAAAAGATCTTTAAGAAAAAGCATTCTAAAAGAGTTAGACAAAGAAAAGCTTCAAAGTTAGGAACTAAATAAAAGATCTTTGTATTATTTTTTCTAAAATAGATCTTCAAGAATATTACTTCAAGAAAAAACATTCTTAAAGAGTCCTTAAAAGAAAGGTTCCGATTCAGGAACTTCAAGGAAGATTTTTGTTTAATTTTATCCTATAATCGAGTTTCTAGAAAGATCTTTAAGGATAAAACATTCTAAAAGAGATTAAATAGAAAAGCTTCAAAGTAAGGAACTAAATAAAAGATCTTTGACTTATATTTTCTAAAAAAGATTTTCAAGAAAATTTCTTCAAGAGAAACCATTCTGAAAGAGTCCTTAAAAGAAAGGCTTCCGAGTAAGGAACTAAATTGAAGATCTTTGTATTATTTTTTCTAAAATAGATCTTCAAGAATATTTCTTAAAGAAAAAACATTCTAAAAGAGTCCTTAAAAGAAAGGCTTCCGATTCAGGAACTTCAAGGAAGATTTTTGTGTTATTTTAATCTTTAATCGAACTTCAAGAAAGATCCTCAAGGAAAAATATTCTAAAAGAGTTAAACAATGAAAGGCTTCAAAGTTAGGAACTAAATAAAAGATCTTTGTATTATTTATTCTAAAATAGATATTCAAGAATATTACTTCAAGAAAAAACATTCTTAAAGAGTCCTTAAAAGAAAGGTTCCGATTCAGGAACTTCAAGGAAGATTTTTGTTTAATTTTATCCTATAATCGAGTTTCTAGAAAGATCTTTAAGGATAAAACATTCTAAAAGAGATTAAATAGAAAGGCTTCCGAGTAAGGAACTAAATAGAAAATCTTTGTATTATTTTTTCTAAAATAGATCTTCAAGAATATTACTTCAAGAAAAAACATTCTAAAAGAGTCCTTAAAAGAAAGGCTTCCGATTCAGAAACTTCAAGGAAGATTTTTGAGTTATTATATCCTTTAATCGAACTTCAAAAAAGATCTTTGAGGAAAAACATTTTAAAAAAGATAAACATAGGAAGGCTTCATAGTAAGGAACTAAATAAAAGATCTTTGTATTATTTTTTCTAAAATAGATCTTCAAGAATATTACTTCAAGAAAAAACATTCTAAAAGAGTCCTTAAAAGAAAGGCTTCCGATTCAGGAACTTCAAGGAAGATCTTTGTGTTATTATATCCTATAATCGAATTTCAAGAAAGATCTTTCAGGATAAATTTTTCTAAAAGAAATAAACAAAGAAAGGCTTCCGATTCAGAAATTTAAAGGAAGATCTTTGTGTTATTATATCCTATAATCGAACTTCAAGAAAGATCTTTAAAAATAAAACATTCTATAAGAGATAAACATAGAAGGCTTTCGAGTAAGGAACTTCAAGAAAGATTCTTGTGTTATTATATCCTATAATCGAACTTCAAGAAAGATTTTTAAGGATAAAACATTCTAAAAGAGTTTAACATAGAAAGGGTTCCCAGTAAGAACTTAAAGGAAGATCCTAGTGTTATTATATCCTATAAGCGAACTTCAAGAAAGATCTTTCAGGACAAAACATTCTAAAGGAGATTAACATAGGAAGGTTTCAGAGTAAGGAACTAAATAAAAGATCTTTGTATTATTTTTTCTTAAATAGAACTTCAAGAAATTTCTTCAAGAAAAAACATTCTGAAAGAGTCCTTAAAAAAAAGGCTTTTGATTCAGGAACTTCAGGGAAGATCTTTGTGTTATTATATCCTATAATCGAACTCCAATAAAGATCTTTAAAAATAAAACATTCTATAAGAGATTAACATAGAAGGGCTTCCGAATAAGGAACTTCAAGAAAGATTCTTGTGTTATTATATCCTATAATCGAACTTCAAGAAAGATCTTTAAGGACAAAACATTCTAAAGGAGATTTACATAGAATTGCTTCCGAGTAAGGAACTTCAGCGAAGATCTTTAAGAGAAACCATTCTAAAAGAGTTAGACAAAGAAAAGCTTCAAAGTAAGGAACTAAATAGAAGATCTTTGTATTATTTTTTCTAAAATAGATCTTCAAGAATATTTCTTCAAGAAAAAACATTCTTAAAGAGTCCTTAAAAGAAAGGCTTCCGATTCAGGATCTTCAAGGAAGATTTTTGTGTTATTATATCCTATAATCGAACTTCAAGAAAGATCTTTAAAGATAAAACATTCTAAAGGAGATTAACATAGGAATGCTTCGGAGTAAGGAACTAAATAAAAAATCTTTTTTTTATTTTTTCTAAAAAAGATTTTCAAGAAAATTTCTTCAAGAGAAACCATTCTGAAAGAGTCCTTAAAAGAAAGGCTTCCGAGTAAGAACTTAAAGGAAGATCCTTGTGTTATTATATCCTATAATCGAACTTCAAGAAAGATCTTTCAGGACAAAACATTCTAAAGGAGATTAACATAGGAAGGCTTCAGAGTAAGGAACTAAATAAAAGATCTTTGTATAATTTTTTCTTAAATAGAACTTCAAGAAAATTTCTTCAAGAGAAACCATTCTGAAAGAGTCCTTAAAAGAAAGGCTTCCGATTCAGGAACTTCAAGGAAGATCTTTGTGTTATTATATCCTATAATCGAATTTCAAGAAAGATCTTTCAGGATAAATTTTTCTAAAAGAAATAAACAAAGAAAGGCTTCCTATTCTGAAACTTCAAGGAAGATCTTTGTGTTATTATATCCTATAATCGAACTTCAAGAAAGATCTTTAAAGATAAAAGATTCTAAAGGAGATTTACATAGAATTGCTTCCGAGTAAGGAACTTCAGCGAAGATCTTTGTGGAATTATTTCTTTTAAGAGAACTTCAAGATAATATCTTTAAGAAAAAGCATTCTAAAAGAGTTAGACAAAGAAAAGCTTCAAAGTTAGGAACTAAATAAAAGATCTTTGTATTATTTTTTCTAAAATAGATCTTCAAGAATATTACTTCAAGAAAAAACATTCTTAAAGAGTCCTTAAAAGAAAGGTTCAGATTCAGGAACTTCAAGGAAGATTTTTGTTTAATTTTATCCTATAATCGAGTTTCTAGAAAGATCTTTAAGGATAAAACATTCTATAAGAGATAAACATAGAAGGCTTTCGAGTAAGGAACTTCAAGAAAGATTCTTGTGTTATTATATCCTATAATCGAACTTCAAGAAAGATTTTTAAGGATAAAACATTCTAAAAGAGTTTAACATAGAAAGGGTTCCCAGTAAGAACTTAAAGGAAGATCCTAGTGTTATTATATCCTATAAGCGAACTTCAAGAAAGATCTTTCAGGACAAAACATTCTAAAGGAGATTAACATAGGAAGGTTTCAGAGTAAGGAACTAAATAAAAGATCTTTGTATTATTTTTTCTAAAATAGAACTTCAAGAAAATTTCTTCAAAAGAAACCATTCTGAAAGAGTCCTTAAAAAAAAGGCTTTTGATTCAGGAACTTCAGGGAAGATCTTTGTGATATTATGTCCTATATTCGAACTCCAATAAAGATCTTTAAAAATAAAACATTCTATAAGAGATTAACATAGAAAGGCTTCCGAGTAAGGAACTTCAAGAAAGATTCTTGTGTTATTATATCCTATAATCGAACTTCAAGAAAGATCTTTAAGGATAAAACATTCTAAAGGAGATTTACATAGAATTGCTTCCGAGTAAGGAACTTCAGCGAAGATCTTTAAGAGAAACCATTCTAAAAGAGTTAGACAAAGAAAAGCTTCAAAGTAAGGAACTAAATAGAAGATCTTTGTATTATTTTTTCTAAAAAAGATCTTCAAGAATATTTCTTCAAGAAAAAACATTCTTTAAGAGTCCTTAAAAGAAAGGCTTCCGATTCAGGAACTTCAAGGAAGATTTTTGAGTTATAATATCCAATTATCGAACTTCAAGAAAGATCTTTAAAGACAAAACATTCTAAAGGAGATTAACATAGGAAGGCTTCAGAGTAAGGAACTAAATAAAAAATCTTTTTTTTATTTTTTCTAAAAAAGATTTTCAAGAAAATTTCTTCAAGAGAAACCATTCTGAAAGAGTCCTTAAAAGAAAGGCTTCCGAGTAAGAACTTAAAGGAAGATCCTTGTATTATTATATCCTATTATCGAACTTCAAGAAAGATCTTTCAGGACAAAACATTCTAAAGGAGATTAACATAGGAAGGCTTCAGAGTTAGGAACTAAATAAAAGATCTTTGTATTATTTTTTCTTAAATAGAACTTCAAGAAAATTTCTTCAGGAGAAACCATTCTGAAAGAGTCCTTAAAAGAAAGGCTTCCGATTCAGGAACTTCAAGGAAGATCTTTGTGTTATTATATCCTATAATCGAATTTAAAGAAAGATCTTTCAGGATAAATTTTTCTAAAAGAAATAAACAAAGAAAGGCTTCCTATTCTGAAACTTCAAGGAAGATCTTTGTGTTATTATATCCTATAATCGAACTTCAAGAAAGATCTTTAAAGATAAAAGATTCTAAAGGAGATTTACATAGAATTGCTTCCGAGTAAGGAACTTCAGCGAAGATCTTTGTGGAATTATTTCTTTTAAGAGAACTTCAAGATAATATCTTTAAGAAAAAGCATTCTAAAAGAGTTAGACAAAGAAAAGCTTCAAAGTTAGGAACTAAATAAAAGATCTTTGTATTATTTTTTCTAAAATAGATCTTCAAGAATATTACTTCAAGAAAAAACATTCTTAAAGAGTCCTTAAAAGAAAGGTTCAGATTCAGGAACTTCAAGGAAGATTTTTGTTTAATTTTATCCTATAATCGAGTTTCTAGAAAGATCTTTAAGGATAAAACATTCTAAAAGAGATTAAATAGAAAAGCTTCAAAGTAAGGAACTAAATAAAAGATCTTTGACTTATATTTTCTAAAAAAGATTTTCAAGAAAATTTCTTCAAGAGAAACCATTCTGAAAGAGTCCTTAAAAGAAAGGCTTCCGAGTAAGAACTTAAAGGAAGATCCTTGTGTTATTATATCCTATTATCGAACTTCAAGAAAGATCTTTCAGGATAAAACATTCTAAAAGAGATTAAATAGAAAGGCTTCCGAGTAAGGAACTAAATTGAAGATCTTTGTATTATTTTTTCTAAAATAGATCTTCAAGAATATTTCTTAAAGAAAAAACATTCTAAAAGAGTCCTTAAAAGAAAGGCTTCCGATTCAGGAACTTCAAGGAAGATTTTTGTGTTATTTTAATCTTTAATCGAACTTCAAGAAAGATCCTCAAGGAAAAATATTCTAAAAGAGTTAAACAATGAAAGGCTTCAAAGTTAGGAACTAAATAAAAGATCTTTGTATTATTTATTCTAAAATAGATATTCAAGAATATTACTTCAAGAAAAAACATTCTTAAAGAGTCCTTAAAAGAAAGGTTCCGATTCAGGAACTTCAAGGAAGATTTTTGTTTAATTTTATCCTATAATCGAGTTTCTAGAAAGATCTTTAAGGATAAAACATTCTAAAAGAGATTAAATAGAAAGGCTTCCGAGTAAGGAACTAAATAGAAAATCTTTGTATTATTTTTTCTAAAATAGATCTTCAAGAATATTACTTCAAGAAAAAACATTCTAAAAGAGTCCTTAAAAGAAAGGCTTCCGATTCAGGGACTTCAAGGAAGATTTTTGTGTTATTATATCCTTTAATCGAACTTCAAAAAAGATCTTTGATGAAAAACTTTTAAAAAAAGATAAACATAGGAAGGCTTCATAGTAAGGAACTAAATAAAAGATCTTTGTTTTATTTTTTCTAAAATTGAACTTCAAGAAAATTTCTTCAAGAGAAACCATTCTGAAAGAGTTCTTAAAAGAAAGGCTTCCGATTCAGAAACTTCAAGGAAGATTTTTGAGTTATAATATCCAATTATCGAACTTCAAGAAAGATCTTTAAAGACAAAACATTCTAAAGGAGATTAACATAGGAAGGCTTCAGAGTAAGGAACTAAATAAAAAATCTTTTTTTTATTTTTTCTAAAAAAGATTTTCAAGAAAATTTCTTCAGGAGAAACCATTCTGAAAGAGTCCTTAAAAGAAAGGCTTCCGATTCAGGAACTTCAAGGAAGATCTTTGTGTTATTATATCCTATAATCGAATTTAAAGAAAGATCTTTCAGGATAAATTTTTCTAAAAGAAATAAACAAAGAAAGGCTTCCTATTCTGAAACTTCAAGGAAGATCTTTGTGTTATTATATCCTATAATCGAACTTCAAGAAAGATCTTTAAAGATAAAAGATTCTAAAGGAGATTTACATAGAATTGCTTCCGAGTAAGGAACTTCAGCGAAGATCTTTGTGGAATTATTTCTTTTAAGAGAACTTCAAGATAATATCTTTAAGAAAAAGCATTCTAAAAGAGTTAGACAAAGAAAAGCTTCAAAGTTAGGAACTAAATAAAAGATCTTTGTATTATTTTTTCTAAAATAGATCTTCAAGAATATTACTTCAAGAAAAAACATTCTTAAAGAGTCCTTAAAAGAAAGGTTCAGATTCAGGAACTTCAAGGAAGATTTTTGTTTAATTTTATCCTATAATCGAGTTTCTAGAAAGATCTTTAAGGATAAAACATTCTAAAAGAGATTAAATAGAAAAGCTTCAAAGTAAGGAACTAAATAAAAGATCTTTGACTTATATTTTCTAAAAAAGATTTTCAAGAAAATTTCTTCAAGAGAAACCATTCTGAAAGAGTCCTTAAAAGAAAGGCTTCCGAGTAAGAACTTAAAGGAAGATCCTTGTGTTATTATATCCTATTATCGAACTTCAAGAAAGATCTTTCAGGATAAAACATTCTAAAAGAGATTAAATAGAAAGGCTTCCGAGTAAGGAACTAAATTGAAGATCTTTGTATTATTTTTTCTAAAATAGATCTTCAAGAATATTTCTTAAAGAAAAAACATTCTAAAAGAGTCCTTAAAAGAAAGGCTTCCGATTCAGGAACTTCAAGGAAGATTTTTGTGTTATTTTAATCTTTAATCGAACTTCAAGAAAGATCCTCAAGGAAAAATATTCTAAAAGAGTTAAACAATGAAAGGCTTCAAAGTTAGGAACTAAATAAAAGATCTTTGTATTATTTATTCTAAAATAGATATTCAAGAATATTACTTCAAGAAAAAACATTCTTAAAGAGTCCTTAAAAGAAAGGTTCCGATTCAGGAACTTCAAGGAAGATTTTTGTTTAATTTTATCCTATAATCGAGTTTCTAGAAAGATCTTTAAGGATAAAACATTCTAAAAGAGATTAAATAGAAAGGCTTCCGAGTAAGGAACTAAATAGAAAATCTTTGTATTATTTTTTCTAAAATAGATCTTCAAGAATATTACTTCAAGAAAAAACATTCTAAAAGAGTCCTTAAAAGAAAGGCTTCCGATTCAGGGACTTCAAGGAAGATTTTTGTGTTATTTTAACCTTTAATCGAACTTCAAAAAAGATCTTTAAGGAAAAACATTTTAAAAGAGATAAACATAGGAAGGCTTCATAGTAAGGAATTAAATAAAAGATCTTTGTATTATTTTTTCTAAAATTGAACTTCAAGAAAATTTCTTCAAGAGAAACCATTCTGAAAAGGTCCTTAAAAGAAAGGCTTCCGATTCAGAAACTTCAAGGAAGATTTTTGAGTTATAATATCCAATTATCGAACTTCAAGAAAGATCTTTAAAGACAAAACATTCTAAAGGAGATTAACATAGGAAGGCTTCAGAGTAAGGAACTAAATAAAAAATCTTTTTTTTATTTTTTCTAAAAAAGATTTTCAAGAAAATTTCTTCAAGAGAAACCATTCTGAAAGAGTCCTTAAAAGAAAGGCTTCCGAGTAAGAACTTAAAGGAAGATCCTTGTGTTATTATATCCTATTATCGAACTTCAAGAAAGATCTTTCAGGACAAAACATTCTAAAGGAGATTAACATAGGAAGGCTTCAGAGTTAGGAACTAAATAAAAGATCTTTGTATTATTTTTTCTTAAATAGAACTTCAAGAAAATTTCTTCAGGAGAAACCATTCTGAAAGAGTCCTTAAAAGAAAGGCTTCCGATTCAGGAACTTCAAGGAAGATCTTTGTGTTATTATATCATATAATAGAATTTAAAGAAAGATCTTTCAGGATAAATTTTTCTAAAAGAAATAAACAAAGAAAGGCTTCCGATTCAGAAACTTCAAGGAAGATCTTTGTGTTATTATATCCTATAATCGAACTTCAAGAAAGATCTTTAAGGATAAAACATTCTAAAGGAGATTTACATAGAATTGCTTCCGAGTAAGGAACTTCAGCGAAGATCTTTGTGGAATTATTTCTATTAAGAGAACTTCAAGATAATATCTTTAAGAAAAAGCATTCTAAAAGAGTTAGACAAAGAAAAGCTTCAAAGTTAGGAACTAAATAAAAGATCTTTGTATTATTTTTTCTAAAATAGATCTTCAAGAATATTACTTCAAGAAAAAACATTCTTAAAGAGTCCTTAAAAGAAAGGTTCCGATTCAGGAACTTCAAGGAAGATTTTTGTTTAATTTTATCCTATAATCGAGTTTCTAGAAAGATCTTTAAGGATAAAACATTCTAAAAGAGATTAAATAGAAAAGCTTCAAAGTAAGGAACTAAATTGAAGATCTTTGTATTATTTTTTCTTAAATAGAACTTCAAGAAAATTTCTTCAGGAGAAACCATTCTGAAAGAGTCCTTAAAAGAAAGGCTTCCGATTCAGGAACTTCAAGGAAGATCTTTGTGTTATTATATCCTATAATCGAATTTAAAGAAAGATCTTTCAGGATAAATTTTTCTAAAAGAAATAAACAAAGAAAGGCTTCCGATTCTGAAACTTCAATGAAGATCTTTGTGTTATTATATCCTATAATCGAACTTCAAGAAAGATCTTTAAGGATAAAACATTCTAAAGGAGATTTACATAGAATTGCTTCCGAGTAAGGAACTTCAGCGAAGATCTTTGTGGAATTATTTCTATTAAGAGAACTTCAAGATAATATCTTTAAGAAAAAGCATTCTAAAAGAGTTAGACAAAGAAAAGCTTCAAAGTTAGGAACTAAATAAAAGATCTTTGTATTATTTTTTCTAAAATAGATCTTCAAGAATATTACTTCAAGAAAAAACATTCTTAAAGAGTCCTTAAAAGAAAGGTTCCGATTCAGGAACTTCAAGGAAGATTTTTGTTTAATTTTATCCTATAATCGAGTTTCTAGAAAGATCTTTAAGGATAAAACATTCTAAAAGAGATTAAATAGAAAAGCTTCAAAGTAAGGAACTAAATTGAAGATCTTTGTATTATTTTTTCTAAAATAGATCTTCAAGAATATTACTTCAAGAAAAAACATTCTTAAAGAGTCCTTAAAAGAAAGGTTCCGATTCAGGAACTTCAAGGAAGATTTTTGTTTAATTTTAACCTATAATCGAGTTTCTAGAAAGATCTTTAAGGATAAAACATTCTAAAAGAGATTAAATAGAAAGGCTTCCGAGTAAGGAACTAAATAGAAAATCTTTGTATTATTTTTTCTAAAATAGATCTTCAAGAATATTTCTTAAAGAAAAAACATTCTAAAAGAGTCCTTAAAAGAAAGGCTTCCGATTCAGGAACTTCAAGGAAGATTTTTGTGTTATTTTAATCTTTAATCGAACTTCAAGAAAGATCCTCAAGGAAAAATATTCTAAAAGAGTTAAACAATGAAAGGCTTCAAAGTTAGGAACTAAATAAAAGATCTTTGTATTATTTATTCTAAAATAGATATTCAAGAATATTACTTCAAGAAAAAACATTCTTAAAGAGTCCTTAAAAGAAAGGTTCCGATTCAGTAACTTCAAGGAAGATTTTTGTTTAATTTTATCCTATAATCGAGTTTCTAGAAAGATCTTTAAGGATAAAACATTCTAAAAGAGATTAAATAGAAAGGCTTCCGAGTAAGGAACTAAATAGAAAATCTTTGTATTATTTTTTCTAAAATAGATCTTCAAGAATATTACTTCAAGAAAAAACATTCTAAAAGAGTCCTTAAAAGAAAGGCTTCCGATTCAGGAACTTCAAGGAAGATTTTTGTGTTATTTTAATCTTTAATCGAACTTCAAGAAAGATCCTCAAGGAAAAACCATTCTAAAAGAGTTCAACAAAGAAAGGCTTCAAAGATATGAACATCAAAGAAGATCTTTGAGGAATTAAATTCTATAATAGTACTTTAAGAAAGTTCCTTCAAAAATGATTTTTTTAAAAGAGTTCAACAAAGAAAGGCTTCCGAGTAAGGAACTTCAAGAAAGATCTTTGTAGAATTTTATTCTTTAAAAGTACTTCTAGAAAATTTCTTCAAAAAAAAACATTCTTAAAGAGTCCTTAAAAGAAAGGCTTCCGATTCAGGAACTTCAAGGAAGATTTTTGTTTAATTTTATCCTAAAATCGAGTTTCTAGAAAGATCTTTAAGGATAAAACATTCTAAAAGAGATTAAATAGAAAGGCTTCCGAGTAAGGAACTAAATAGAAAATCTTTGTATTTTTTTTTCTAAAATAGAACGTCAAGAAAATTTCTCCAATAGAAACCATTTAAAAAAGTCCTTAAAAAATTAGCTTCAAATTCAGGAACTTCAAGGAATATTTTTCAGGATAAATTTTTCTAAAAGAGATTAACATAGAAAGGCTTTAGAGTATGGAACTTCAAGGAAGATCTTTGTGGAATTATTTCCTTTAAGAGAACTTCAAGAAAGATCCTCTAAAAGAAAAAATTCGGAAAGAAATAATTAAGAAAGGCTACCGAGTGAGGAACTTCAAAGTAGATCTTTGTTGAATTATATCCTATAATCGAACTTCAAGAAAGTTCTTTCAGGATAAAACATTCTAGAAGAGATTAAATAGAAAGGCTTCCGAGTAAGGAACTAAATAGAAAATCTTTGTATTATTTTTTCTAAAATAGATATTCAAGAATATTTCTTAAAGAAAAAACATTCTAAAAGAGTTTTTAAAAGAAAGGCTTCCGAGTAAGGAACTTCTAGAAAGATCTTTGTAGAATTTTATTCTTTAAGAGTACTTCTAGAAAATTTCTTCAAAAAAAAACATTCTTAAAGAGTCCTTAAAAGAAAGGCTTCCATTTCAGGAACTTCAAGGAAGATTTTTGTGTTATTTTAATCTTTAATCGAACTTCAAGAAAGATCCTCAAGGAAAAATATTCTAAAAGATTCAAACAATGAAAGGCTTCAAAGTAAGGAACTAAATAAAAGATCTTTGTATTATTTTTTCTAAAATAGATCTTCAAGAATATAACTTCAAGAAAAAACATTCTTAAAGAGTCCTTAAAAGAAAGGTTCCGATTCAGGAACTTCAAGGAAGATTTTTGTTTAATTATATCCTATAATCGAGTTTCTAGAAAGATCTTTAAGGATAAAACATTCTAAAAGAGATTAAATAGAAAGGCTTCCGAGTAAGGAACTAAATAGAAAATCTTTGTATTATTTTATCTAAAATAGATCTTCAAGAATATTACTTCAAGAAAAAACATTCTAAAAGAGTCCTTAAAAGAAAGGCTTCCGATTCAGGAACTTCAAGGAAGATTTTTGTGTTATTTTAATCTTTAATCGAACTTCAAGAAAGATCCTCAAGGAAAAACCATTCTAAAAGAGTTCAACAAAGAAAGGCTTCATATTATGAACATCAAAGAAGATTTTTGAGGAATTATATCCTTTCATAGTACTTTAAGAAAGTTCCTTCAATAATGATTTTTTTAAAAGAGTTCAACAAAGAAAGGCTTCCGAGTAAGGAACTTCAAGGAAGATCTTTGTAGAATTATATTCTTTAAGAGTACTTCAAGAAAATTCTTCAAGAAAAACCATTCTACAAGAGTTCAACAAAGAAAGGCTTCATATTATGAACATCAAAGAAGATTTTTGAGGAATTAAAAATCTTCCGTGTAAATCTTCTTTCGTGTAAGGAATTTCAAGTAAGATCTCTGTGTAATTAAATTCTTTAAGAGTACTTCAAGAAATTTCTTTAAAGAGAAACCATTCTTAAAGAGTTCAACATAGAAAGGCTTCAAAGTAAGAAACAACAAAGAAAATATTTGTGGAATTATATTCTTTAATAGTACTTCAAGAAATTTCTTTAAAGAGAAACCATTCTTAAAGAGTTCAACATAGAAAGGCTTCAAAGTAAGAAACAACAAAGAAAATATTTGAGGAATAATATCCTTTCATAGTACTTTAAGAAAGTTCCTTCAATAATGATTTTTTTAAAAGAGTTCAACAAAGAAAGGCTTCCGAGTAAGGAACTTCAAGGAAGATCTTTGTAGAATTATATTCTTTAACAGTACTTCAAGAAAGTTCATTCTAAAAAAATTATTTAAAAAGAGTTCAACATAGAAAGTGTTCTTCAAAAATAGGCTTCCGTGTAAAGAATTTCAAGGAAGATCTCTGTGTTACTAAATTCTTTTAGAGTATTTCAAGAAATTTCTTTCAAGAGAAAATTCTTTTACAACGGTTCAATTTTGAAGTTTTCCAAATTGGGGTCTTCAATATTAATGCATTTCTGTGATTGTCTTTAATTGAGGTCTTTTTGAATATGTTCCTTTGGAGAATGTCCTCCTGTTTTGGTCATTTTAGATGATTCTTTCTGGAAGTTTTCAAAAATTTTGGTCTCCAAAATTGCATTTTCCGGATTATAATTAATTTGTCATCTATTTTTAAATTTTTCTTTGAGAATATCCAACAATTATGGTCCTTTACAACGGTTAAATTTTGAAGTTTTCCAAATTAGGGTCTTCAATATTAATGCATTTCTGTGATTGTCTTTAATTGAGGTCTTTTTGAATATGTTCCTTTGGAGAATGTCCTCCTGTTTTGGTCATTTTAGATGATTCTTTATGGAATTTTTAAAAATTTCGGTTTTAAAAATTGCATTTTCCGGATTATAATTAATTTGTCATTTATTTTTAAATTTTTTTTCGAGAATGTCCGATAATTATGGTCTTTTACAACGGTTCAATTTTGAAGTTTTCCAAATTGGGGTCTTCAATATTAATGCATTTCTGTGATTGTCTTTAATTGAGGTCTTTTTGAATATGTTCCTTTGGAGAATGTCCTCCTGTTTTGGTCATTTTAGATGATTCTTTCTGGAAGTTTTCAAAAATTTTGGTCTTCAAAATTGCATTTTCCGGATTATAATTAATTTGTCATCTATTTTTAAATTTTTTTTTGGGAATATCCAACAATTATGGTCCTTTACAACGGTTAAATTTTGAAGTTTTCCAAATTGGGGTCTTCAATATTAATGCATTTCTGTGATTGTCTTTAATTGAGGTCTTTTTGAATATGTTCCTTTGGAGAATGTCCTCCTGTTTTGGTCATTTTAGATGATTCTTTCTGGAAGTTTTCAAAAATTTTGGTCTTCAAAATTGCATTTTCCGGATTATAATTAATTTGTCATTTATTTTTAAATTTTTTTTCGAGAATGTCCGATAATTATGGTCTTTTACAACGGTTCAATTTTGAAGTTTTCCAAATTGGGGTCATCAAAATTGCATTTCTGTGATTGTCTTTAATTGAGGTCTTTTTGAATATGTTCCTTTGGAGAATGTCCTCCTGTTTTGGTCATTTTAGATGATTCTTTCTGGAAGTTTTCAAAAATTTTGGTCTTCAAAATTGCATTTCCGGATTATAATTAATTTGTCATTTATTTTTAAATTTTTTTTCGAGAATGTCCGATAATTATGGTCTTTTACAACGGTTCAATTTTGAAGTTTTCCAAATTGGGGTCTTCAATATTAATGCATTTCTGTGATTGTCTTTAATTGAGGTCTTTTTGAATATGTTCCTTTGGAGAATGTCCTCCTGTTTTGGTCATTTTAGATGATTCTTTCTGGAAGTTTTCAAAAATTTTGGTCTTCAAAATTGCATTTTCCGGATTATAATTAATTTGTCATTTATTTTTAAATTTTTTTTCGAGAATGTCCGATAATTATGGTCTTTTACAACGGTTCAATTTTGAAGTTTTCCAAATTGGGGTCTTCAATATTAATGCATTTCTGTGATTGTCTTTAATTGAGGTCTTTTTGAATATGTTCCTTTGGAGAATGTCCTCCTGTTTTGGTCATTTTAGATGATTCTTTCTGGAAGTTTTCAAAAATTTTGGTCTTCAAAATTGCATTTTCCGGATTATAATTAATTTGTCATTTATTTTTAAATTTTTTTCCGAGAATGTCCAATAATTATGGTCTTTTACAACGGTTCAATTTTGAAGTTTTTCAAATTGGGGTCATCAAAATTGCATTTCTGTGATTGTCTTTAATTGAGGTCTTTTTGAATATGTTCCTTTGGAGAATGTCCTCCTGTTTTGGTCATTTTAGATGATTCTTTCTGGAAGTTTTCAAAAATTTTGGTCTTCAAAATTGCATTTTCCGGATTATAATTAATTTGTCATTTATTTTTAAATTTTTTTTTCGAGAATGTCCGATAATTATGGTCTTTTACAACGGTTCAATTTTGAAGTTTTCCAAATTGGGGTCTTCAATATTAATGCATTTCTGTGATTGTCTTTAATTGAGGTCTTTTTGAATATGTTCCTTTGGAGAATGTCCTCCTGTTTTGGTCATTTTAGATGATTCTTTCTGGAAGTTTTCAAAAATTTTGGTCTTCAAAATTGCATTTCCTGGATTATCATTAATTTGTCATTTATTTTTAAATTTTTTTTCGAGAATGTCCAACAATTATGGTCTTTTACAACGGTTCAATTTTGAAGTTTTCCAAATTGGGGTCTTCAATATTAATGCATTTCTGTGATTGTCTTTAATTGAGGTCTTTTTGAATATGTTCCTTTGGAGAATGTCCTCCTGTTTTGGTCATTTTAGATGATTCTTTCTGGAAGTTTTTCATAATTTTGGTCTTCAAAATTGCATTTCCTGGATTATAATTAATTTGTCATTTATTTTTAAATTTTTTTTCGAGAATGTCCGATAATTATGGTCTTTTACAACGGTTCAATTTTGAAGTTTTCCAAATTGGGGTCTTCAATATTAATGCATTTCTGTGATTGTCTTTAATTGAGGTCTTTTTGAATATGTTCCTTTGGAGAATGTCCTCCTGTTTTGGTCATTTTAGATGATTCTTTCTGGAAGTTTTCAAAAATTTTGGTCTTCAAAATTGCATTTCCGGATTATAATTAATTTGTCATTTATTTTTAAATTTTTTTTCGAGAATGTCCGATAATTATGGTCTTTTACAACGGTTCAATTTTGAAGTTTTCCAAATTGGGGTCTTCAATATTAATGCATTTCTGTGATTGTCTTTAATTGAGGTCTTTTTGAATATGTTCCTTTGGAGAATGTCCTCCTGTTTTGGTCATTTTAGATGATTCTTTCTGGAAGTTTTCAAAAATTTTGGTCTCCAAAATTGCATTTTCCGGATTATAATTAATTTGTCATTTATTTTTTGATTTTTTTTCGAGAATGTCCGATAATTATGGTCTTTTACTACGGTTAATTTTGAAGTTTTCCAAATTAGGGTCTTCAATATTAATGCATTTCTGTGATTGTCTTTAATTGAGGTCTTTTTGAATATGTTCCTTTGGAGAATGTCCTCCTGTTTTGGTCATTTTAGATGATTCTTTCTGGAAGTTTTCAAAAATTTTGGTCTTCAAAATTGCATTTTCCGGATTATAATTAATTTGTCATTTATTTTTAAATTTTTTTTCGAGAATGTCCGATAATTATGGTCTTTTACAACGGTTCAATTTTGAAGTTTTCCAAATTGGGGTCTTCAATATTAATGCATTTCTGTGATTGTCTTTAATTGAGGTCTTTTTGAATATGTTCCTTTGGAGAATGTCCTCCTGTTTTGGTCATTTTAGATGATTCTTTCTGGAAGTTTTCAAAAATTTTGGTCTTCAAAATTGCATTTCCGGATTATAATTAATTTGTCATTTATTTTTAAATTTTTTTTCGAGAATGTCCGATAATTATGGTCTTTTACAACGGTTCAATTTTGAAGTTTTCCAAATTGGGGTCTTCAATATTAATGCATTTCTGTGATTGTCTTTAATTGAGGTCTTTTTGAATATGTTCCTTTGGAGAATGTCCTCCTGTTTTGGTCATTTTAGATGATTCTTTCTGGAAGTTTTCAAAAATTTTGGTCTTCAAAATTGCATTTTCCGGATTATAATTAATTTGTCATTTATTTTTAAATTTTTTTTCGAGAATGTCCGATAATTATGGTCTTTTACAACGGTTCAATTTTGAAGTTTTCCAAATTGGGGTCTTCAATATTAATGCATTTCTGTGATTGTCTTTAATTGAGGTCTTTTTGAATATGTTCCTTTGGAGAATGTCCTCCTGTTTTGGTCATTTTAGATGATTCTTTCTGGAAGTTTTCAAAAATTTTGGTCTTCAAAATTGCATTTTCCGGATTATAATTAATTTGTCATTTATTTTTAAATTTTTTTTCGAGAATGTCCGATAATTATGGTCTTTTACAACGGTTCAATTTTGAAGTTTTCCAAATTGGGGTCTTCAATATTAATGCATTTCTGTGATTGTCTTTAATTGAGGTCTTTTTGAATATGTTCCTTTGGAGAATGTCCTCCTGTTTTGGTCATTTTAGATGATTCTTTCTGGAAGTTTTCAAAAATTTTGGTCTTCAAAATTGCATTTTCCGGATTATAATTAATTTGTCATTTATTTTTAAATTTTTTTTCGAGAATGTCCGATAATTATGGTCTTTTACAACGGTTCAATTTTGAAGTTTTCCAAATTGGGGTCTTCAATATTAATGCATTTCTGTGATTGTCTTTAATTGAGGTCTTTTTGAATATGTTCCTTTGGAGAATGTCCTCCTGTTTTGGTCATTTTAGATGATTCTTTCTGGAAGTTTTCAAAAATTTTGGTCTTCAAAATTGCATTTTCCGGATTATAATTAATTTGTCATTTATTTTTAAATTTTTTTTCGAGAATGTCCGATAATTATGGTCTTTTACAACGGTTCAATTTTGAAGTTTTCCAAATTGGGGTCTTCAATATTAATGCATTTCTGTGATTGTCTTTAATTGAGGTCTTTTTGAATATGTTCCTTTGGAGAATGTCCTCCTGTTTTGGTCATTTTAGATGATTCTTTCTGGAAGTTTTCAAAAATTTTGGTCTTCAAAATTGCATTTTCCGGATTATAATTAATTTGTCATTTATTTTTAAATTTTTTTTCGAGAATGTCCGATAATTATGGTCTTTTACAACGGTTCAATTTTGAAGTTTTCCAAATTGGGGTCTTCAATATTAATGCATTTCTGTGATTGTCTTTAATTGAGGTCTTTTTGAATATGTTCCTTTGGAGAATGTCCTCCTGTTTTGGTCATTTTAGATGATTCTTTCTGGAAGTTTTCAAAAATTTTGGTCTTCAAAATTGCATTTTCCGGATTATAATTAATTTGTCATTTATTTTTAAATTTTTTTTCGAGAATGTCCGATAATTATGGTCTTTACAACGGTTCAATTTTGAAGTTTTCCAAATTGGGGTCTTCAATATTAATGCATTTCTGTGATTGTCTTTAATTGAGGTCTTTTTGAATATGTTCCTTTGGAGAATGTCCTCCTGTTTTGGTCATTTTAGATGATTCTTTCTGGAAGTTTTCAAAAATTTTGGTCTTCAAAATTGCATTTTCCGGATTATAATTAATTTGTCATTTATTTTTAAATTTTTTTTCGAGAATGTCCGATAATTATGGTCTTTTACAACGGTTCAATTTTGAAGTTTTCCAAATTGGGGTCTTCAATATTAATGCATTTCTGTGATTGTCTTTAATTGAGGTCTTTTTGAATATGTTCCTTTGGAGAATGTCCTCCTGTTTTGGTCATTTTAGATGATTCTTTCTGGAAGTTTTCAAAAATTTTGGTCTTCAAAATTGCATTTTCCGGATTATAATTAATTTGTCATCTATTTTTAAATTTTTTTTTGGGAATATCCAACAATTATGGTCCTTTACAACGGTTCAATTTTGAAGTTTTCCAAATTGGTGTCTTCAATATTAATGCATTTCTGTGATTGTCTTTAATTGAGGTCTTTTTGAATATGTTCCTTTGGAGAATGTCCTCCTGTTTTGGTCATTTTAGATGATTCTTTCTGGAAGTTTTCAAAAATTTTGGTCTTCAAAATTGCATTTTCCGGATTATAATTAATTTGTCATTTATTTTTAAATTTTTTTTCGAGAATGTCCGATAATTATGGTCTTTTACAACGGTTCAATTTTGAAGTTTTCCAAATTGGGGTCTTCAATATTAATGCATTTCTGTGATTGTCTTTAATTGAGGTCTTTTTGAATATGTTCCTTTGGAGAATGTCCTCCTGTTTTGGTCATTTTAGATGATTCTTTCTGGAAGTTTTCAAAAATTTTGGTCTTCAAAATTGCATTTTCCGGATTATAATTAATTTGTCATTTATTTTTAAATTTTTTTTCGAGAATGTCCGATAATTATGGTCTTTTACAACGGTTCAATTTTGAAGTTTTCCAAATTGGGGTCTTCAATATTAATGCATTTCTGTGATTGTCTTTAATTGAGGTCTTTTTGAATATGTTCCTTTGGAGAATGTCCTCCTGTTTTGGTCATTTTAGATGATTCTTTCTGGAAGTTTTCAAAAATTTTGGTCTTCAAAATTGCATTTTCCGGATTATAATTAATTTGTCATTTATTTTTAAATTTTTTTTCGAGAATGTCCGATAATTATGGTCTTTTACAAAGGTTCAATTTTGAAGTTTTCCAAATTAGGGTCTTCAATATTAATGCATTTCTGTGATTGTCTTTAATTGAGGTCTTTTTGAATATGTTCCTTTGGAGAATGTCCTCCTGTTTTGGTCATTTTAGATGATTCTTTCTGGAAGTTTTCAAAAATTTTGGTCTTCAAAATTGCATTTTCCGGATTATAATTAATTTGTCATTTATTTTTAAATTTTTTTTTCGAGAATATCCGATAATTATGGTCTTTATAACGGTTCAATTTTGAAGTTTTCCAAAATGGGGTCTTCAATATTAATGCATTTCTGTGATTGTCTTTAATTGAGGTCTTTTTGAATATGTTCCTTTGGAGAATGTCCTCCTGTTTTGGTCATTTTAGATGATTCTTTCTGGAAGTTTTCAAAAATTTTGGTCTTCAAAATTGCATTTTCCGGATTATAATTAATTTGTCATCTATTTTTAAATTTTTTTTTGGGAATATCCAACAATTATGGTCCTTTACAACGGTTCAATTTTGAAGTTTTCCAAATAAGGGTCTTCAATATTAATGCATTTCTGTGATTGTGTTTAATTGAGGTCTTTTTGAATATGTTCCTTTGGAGAATGTCCTCCTGTTTTGGTCATTTTAGATGATTCTTTCTGGAAGTTTTCAAAAATTTTGGTCTTCAAAATTGCATTTTCCGGATTATAATTAATTTGTCATTTATTTTTAAATTTTTTTTCGAGAATGTCCGATAATTATGGTCTTTTACAACGGTTCAATTTTGAAGTTTTCCAAATTGGGGTCTTCAATATTAATGCATTTCTGTGATTGTCTTTAATTGAGGTCTTTTTGAATATGTTCCTTTGGAGAATGTCCTCCTGTTTTGGTCATTTTAGATGATTCTTTCTGGAAGTTTTCAAAAATTTTGGTCTTCAAAATTGCATTTTCCGGATTATAATTAATTTGTCATTTATTTTTAAATTTTTTTTCGAGAATGTCCGATAATTATGGTCTTTTACAACGGTTCAATTTTGAAGTTTTCCAAATTGGGGTCTTCAATATTAATGCATTTCTGTGATTGTCTTTAATTGAGGTCTTTTTGAATATGTTCCTTTGGAGAATGTCCTCCTGTTTTGGTCATTTTAGATGATTCTTTCTGGAAGTTTTCAAAAATTTTGGTCTTCAAAATTGCATTTTCCGGATTATAATTAATTTGTCATCTATTTTTAAATTTTTTTTTGGGAATATCCAACAATTATGGTCCTTTACAACGGTTCAATTTTGAAGTTTTCCAAATTAGGGTCTTCAATATTAATGCATTTCTGTGATTGTCTTTAATTGAGGTCTTTTTGAATATGTTCCTTTGGAGAATGTCCTCCTGTTTTGGTCATTTTAGATGATTCTTTCTGGAAGTTTTCAAAAATTTTGGTCTTCAAAATTGCATTTCCGGATTATAATTAATTTGTCATTTATTTTTAAATTTTTTTTCGAGAATGTCCGATAATTATGGTCTTTTACAACGGTTCAATTTTGAAGTTTTCCAAATTGGGGTCTTCAATATTAATGCATTTCTGTGATTGTCTTTAATTGAGGTCTTTTTGAATATGTTCCTTTGGAGAATGTCCTCCTGTTTTGGTCATTTTAGATGATTCTTTCTGGAAGTTTTCAAAAATTTTGGTCTTCAAAATTGCATTTTCCGGATTATAATTAATTTGTCATCTATTTTTAAATTTTTTTTTGGGAATATCCAACAATTATGGTCCTTTACAACGGTTCAATTTTGAAGTTTTCCAAATTAGGGTCTTCAATATTAATGCATTTCTGTGATTGTCTTTAATTGAGGTCTTTTTGAATATGTTCCTTTGGAGAATGTCCTCCTGTTTTGGTCATTTTAGATGATTCTTTCTGGAAGTTTTCAAAAATTTTGGTCTTCAAAATTGCATTTTCCGGATTATAATTAATTTGTCATTTATTTTTAAATTTTTTTTCGAGAATGTCCGATAATTATGGTCTTTTACAACGGTTCAATTTTGAAGTTTTCCAAATTGGGGTCTTCAATATTAATGCATTTCTGTGATTGTCTTTAATTGAGGTCTTTTTGAATATGTTCCTTTGGAGAATGTCCTCCTGTTTTGGTCATTTTAGATGATTCTTTCTGGAAGTTTTCAAAAATTTTGGTCTTCAAAATTGCATTTTCCGGATTATAATTAATTTGTCATTTATTTTTAAATTTTTTTTCGAGAATGTCCGATAATTATGGTCTTTTACAACGGTTCAATTTTGAAGTTTTCCAAATTGGGGTCTTCAATATTAATGCATTTCTGTGATTGTCTTTAATTGAGGTCTTTTTGAATATGTTCCTTTGGAGAATGTCCTCCTGTTTTGGTCATTTTAGATGATTCTTTCTGGAAGTTTTCAAAAATTTTGGTCTTCAAAATTGCATTTTCCGGATTATAATTAATTTGTCATTTATTTTTAAATTTTTTTTCGAGAATGTCCGATAATTATGGTCTTTTACAACGGTTCAATTTTGAAGTTTTCCAAATTGGGGTCTTCAATATTAATGCATTTCTGTGATTGTCTTTAATTGAGGTCTTTTTGAATATGTTCCTTTGGAGAATGTCCTCCTGTTTTGGTCATTTTAGATGATTCTTTCTGGAAGTTTTCAAAAATTTTGGTCTTCAAAATTGCATTTTCCGGATTATAATTAATTTGTCATTTATTTTTAAATTTTTTTTCGAGAATGTCCGATAATTATGGTCTTTTACAACGGTTCAATTTTGAAGTTTTCCAAATTGGGGTCTTCAATATTAATGCATTTCTGTGATTGTCTTTAATTGAGGTCTTTTTGAATATGTTCCTTTGGAGAATGTCCTCCTGTTTTGGTCATTTTAGATGATTCTTTCTGGAAGTTTTCAAAAATTTTGGTCTTCAAAATTGCATTTTCCGGATTATAATTAATTTGTCATCTATTTTTAAATTTTTTTTTGGGAATATCCAACAATTATGGTCCTTTACAACGGTTCAATTTTGAAGTTTTCCAAATTAGGGTCTTCAATATTAATGCATTTCTGTGATTGTCTTTAATTGAGGTCTTTTTGAATATGTTCCTTTGGAGAATGTCCTCCTGTTTTGGTCATTTTAGATGATTCTTTCTGGAAGTTTTCAAAAATTTTGGTCTTCAAAATTGCATTTTCCGGATTATAATTAATTTGTCATTTATTTTTAAATTTTTTTTCGAGAATGTCCGATAATTATGGTCTTTTACAACGGTTCAATTTTGAAGTTTTCCAAATTGGGGTCTTCAATATTAATGCATTTCTGTGATTGTCTTTAATTGAGGTCTTTTTGAATATGTTCCTTTGGAGAATGTCCTCCTGTTTTGGTCATTTTAGATGATTCTTTCTGGAAGTTTTCAAAAATTTTGGTCTTCAAAATTGCATTTTCCGGATTATAATTAATTTGTCATCTATTTTTAAATTTTTTTTTGGGAATATCCAACAATTATGGTCCTTTACAACGGTTCAATTTTGAAGTTTTCCAAATTAGGGTCTTCAATATTAATGCATTTCTGTGATTGTCTTTAATTGAGGTCTTTTTGAATATGTTCCTTTGGAGAATGTCCTCCTGTTTTGGTCATTTTAGATGATTCTTTCTGGAAGTTTTCAAAAATTTTGGTCTTCAAAATTGCATTTTCCGGATTATAATTAATTTGTCATTTATTTTTAAATTTTTTTTCGAGAATGTCCGATAATTATGGTCTTTTACAACGGTTCAATTTTGAAGTTTTCCAAATTGGGGTCTTCAATATTAATGCATTTCTGTGATTGTCTTTAATTGAGGTCTTTTTGAATATGTTCCTTTGGAGAATGTCCTCCTGTTTTGGTCATTTTAGATGATTCTTTCTGGAAGTTTTCAAAAATTTTGGTCTTCAAAATTGCATTTTCCGGATTATAATTAATTTGTCATTTATTTTTAAATTTTTTTTCGAGAATGTCCGATAATTATGGTCTTTTACAACGGTTCAATTTTGAAGTTTTCCAAATTGGGGTCTTCAATATTAATGCATTTCTGTGATTGTCTTTAATTGAGGTCTTTTTGAATATGTTCCTTTGGAGAATGTCCTCCTGTTTTGGTCATTTTAGATGATTCTTTCTGGAAGTTTTCAAAAATTTTGGTCTTCAAAATTGCATTTTCCGGATTATAATTAATTTGTCATTTATTTTTAAATTTTTTTTCGAGAATGTCCGATAATTATGGTCTTTTACAACGGTTCAATTTTGAAGTTTTCCAAATTGGGGTCTTCAATATTAATGCATTTCTGTGATTGTCTTTAATTGAGGTCTTTTTGAATATGTTCCTTTGGAGAATGTCCTCCTGTTTTGGTCATTTTAGATGATTCTTTCTGGAAGTTTTCAAAAATTTTGGTCTTCAAAATTGCATTTTCCGGATTATAATTAATTTGTCATTTATTTTTAAATTTTTTTTCGAGAATGTCCGATAATTATGGTCTTTTACAACGGTTCAATTTTGAAGTTTTCCAAATTGGGGTCTTCAATATTAATGCATTTCTGTGATTGTCTTTAATTGAGGTCTTTTTGAATATGTTCCTTTGGAGAATGTCCTCCTGTTTTGGTCATTTTAGATGATTCTTTCTGGAAGTTTTCAAAAATTTTGGTCTTCAAAATTGCATTTTCCGGATTATAATTAATTTGTCATTTATTTTTAAATTTTTTTTCGAGAATGTCCGATAATTATGGTCTTTTACAACGGTTCAATTTTGAAGTTTTCCAAATTGGGGTCTTCAATATTAATGCATTTCTGTGATTGTCTTTAATTGAGGTCTTTTTGAATATGTTCCTTTGGAGAATGTCCTCCTGTTTTGGTCATTTTAGATGATTCTTTCTGGAAGTTTTCAAAAATTTTGGTCTTCAAAATTGCATTTTCCGGATTATAATTAATTTGTCATTTATTTTTAAATTTTTTTTCGAGAATGTCCGATAATTATGGTCTTTTACAACGGTTCAATTTTGAAGTTTTCCAAATTGGGGTCTTCAATATTAATGCATTTCTGTGATTGTCTTTAATTGAGGTCTTTTTGAATATGTTCCTTTGGAGAATGTCCTCCTGTTTTGGTCATTTTAGATGATTCTTTCTGGAAGTTTTCAAAAATTTTGGTCTTCAAAATTGCATTTTCCGGATTATAATTAATTTGTCATTTATTTTTAAATTTTTTTTCGAGAATGTCCGATAATTATGGTCTTTTACAACGGTTCAATTTTGAAGTTTTCCAAATTGGGGTCTTCAATATTAATGCATTTCTGTGATTGTCTTTAATTGAGGTCTTTTTGAATATGTTCCTTTGGAGAATGTCCTCCTGTTTTGGTCATTTTAGATGATTCTTTCTGGAAGTTTTCAAAAATTTTGGTCTCCAAAATTGCATTTTCCGGATTATAATTAATTTGTCATTTATTTTTTAATTTTTTTCCAGAATGTCCGATAATTATGGTCTTTTTCAACGGTTCAATTTTGAAGTTTTCCAAATTAGGGTCTTCAATATTAATGCATTTCTGTGATTGTCTTTAATTGAGGTCTTTTTGAATATGTTCCTTTGGAGAATGTCCTCCTGTTTTGGTCATTTTAGATGATTCTTTCTGGAAGTTTTCAAAAATTTTGGTCTTCAAAATTGCATTTTCCGGATTATAATTAATTTGTCATTTATTTTTAAATTTTTTTTCGAGAATGTCCGATAATTATGGTCTTTTACAACGGTTCAATTTTGAAGTTTTCCAAATTGGGGTCTTCAATATTAATGCATTTCTGTGATTGTCTTTAATTGAGGTCTTTTTGAATATGTTCCTTTGGAGAATGTCCTCCTGTTTTGGTCATTTTAGATGATTCTTTCTGGAAGTTTTCAAAAATTTTGGTCTTCAAAATTGCATTTTCCGGATTATAATTAATTTGTCATTTATTTTTAAATTTTTTTTCGAGAATGTCCGATAATTATGGTCTTTTACAACGGTTCAATTTTGAAGTTTTCCAAATTGGGGTCTTCAATATTAATGCATTTCTGTGATTGTCTTTAATTGAGGTCTTTTTGAATATGTTCCTTTGGAGAATGTCCTCCTGTTTTGGTCATTTTAGATGATTCTTTCTGGAAGTTTTCAAAAATTTTGGTCTTCAAAATTGCATTTTCCGGATTATAATTAATTTGTCATTTATTTTTAAATTTTTTTTCGAGAATGTCCGATAATTATGGTCTTTTACAACGGTTCAATTTTGAAGTTTTCCAAATTGGGGTCTTCAATATTAATGCATTTCTGTGATTGTCTTTAATTGAGGTCTTTTTGAATATGTTCCTTTGGAGAATGTCCTCCTGTTTTGGTCATTTTAGATGATTCTTTCTGGAAGTTTTCAAAAATTTTGGTCTTCAAAATTGCATTTTCCGGATTATAATTAATTTGTCATCTATTTTTAAATTTTTTTTTGGGAATATCCAACAATTATGGTCCTTTACAACGGTTCAATTTTGAAGTTTTCCAAATTAGGGTCTTCAATATTAATGCATTTCTGTGATTGTCTTTAATTGAGGTCTTTTTGAATATGTTCCTTTGGAGAATGTCCTCCTGTTTTGGTCATTTTAGATGATTCTTTCTGGAAGTTTTCAAAAATTTTGGTCTTCAAAATTGCATTTTCCGGATTATAATTAATTTGTCATTTATTTTTAAATTTTTTTTCGAGAATGTCCGATAATTATGGTCTTTTACAACGGTTCAATTTTGAAGTTTTCCAAATTGGGGTCTTCAATATTAATGCATTTCTGTGATTGTCTTTAATTGAGGTCTTTTTGAATATGTTCCTTTGGAGAATGTCCTCCTGTTTTGGTCATTTTAGATGATTCTTTCTGGAAGTTTTCAAAAATTTTGGTCTTCAAAATTGCATTTTCCGGATTATAATTAATTTGTCATTTATTTTTAAATTTTTTTTCGAGAATGTCCGATAATTATGGTCTTTTACAACGGTTCAATTTTGAAGTTTTCCAAATTGGGGTCTTCAATATTAATGCATTTCTGTGATTGTCTTTAATTGAGGTCTTTTTGAATATGTTCCTTTGGAGAATGTCCTCCTGTTTTGGTCATTTTAGATGATTCTTTCTGGAAGTTTTCAAAAATTTTGGTCTTCAAAATTGCATTTTCCGGATTATAATTAATTTGTCATCTATTTTTAAATTTTTTTTTGGGAATATCCAACAATTATGGTCCTTTACAACGGTTCAATTTTGAAGTTTTCCAAATTAGGGTCTTCAATATTAATGCATTTCTGTGATTGTCTTTAATTGAGGTCTTTTTGAATATGTTCCTTTGGAGAATGTCCTCCTGTTTTGGTCATTTTAGATGATTCTTTCTGGAAGTTTTCAAAAATTTTGGTCTTCAAAATTGCATTTTCCGGATTATAATTAATTTGTCATTTATTTTTAAATTTTTTTTCGAGAATGTCCGATAATTATGGTCTTTTACAACGGTTCAATTTTGAAGTTTTCCAAATTGGGGTCTTCAATATTAATGCATTTCTGTGATTGTCTTTAATTGAGGTCTTTTTGAATATGTTCCTTTGGAGAATGTCCTCCTGTTTTGGTCATTTTAGATGATTCTTTCTGGAAGTTTTCAAAAATTTTGGTCTTCAAAATTGCATTTTCCGGATTATAATTAATTTGTCATTTATTTTTAAATTTTTTTTCGAGAATGTCCGATAATTATGGTCTTTTACAACGGTTCAATTTTGAAGTTTTCCAAATTGGGGTCTTCAATATTAATGCATTTCTGTGATTGTCTTTAATTGAGGTCTTTTTGAATATGTTCCTTTGGAGAATGTCCTCCTGTTTTGGTCATTTTAGATGATTCTTTCTGGAAGTTTTCAAAAATTTTGGTCTTCAAAATTGCATTTTCCGGATTATAATTAATTTGTCATTTATTTTTAAATTTTTTTTCGAGAATGTCCGATAATTATGGTCTTTTACAACGGTTCAATTTTGAAGTTTTCCAAATTGGGGTCTTCAATATTAATGCATTTCTGTGATTGTCTTTAATTGAGGTCTTTTTGAATATGTTCCTTTGGAGAATGTCCTCCTGTTTTGGTCATTTTAGATGATTCTTTCTGGAAGTTTTCAAAAATTTTGGTCTTCAAAATTGCATTTTCCGGATTATAATTAATTTGTCATTTATTTTTAAATTTTTTTTCGAGAATGTCCGATAATTATGGTCTTTTACAACGGTTCAATTTTGAAGTTTTCCAAATTGGGGTCTTCAATATTAATGCATTTCTGTGATTGTCTTTAATTGAGGTCTTTTTGAATATGTTCCTTTGGAGAATGTCCTCCTGTTTTGGTCATTTTAGATGATTCTTTCTGGAAGTTTTCAAAAATTTTGGTCTTCAAAATTGCATTTTCCGGATTATAATTAATTTGTCATTTATTTTTAAATTTTTTTTCGAGAATGTCCGATAATTATGGTCTTTTACAACGGTTCAATTTTGAAGTTTTCCAAATTGGGGTCTTCAATATTAATGCATTTCTGTGATTGTCTTTAATTGAGGTCTTTTTGAATATGTTCCTTTGGAGAATGTCCTCCTGTTTTGGTCATTTTAGATGATTCTTTCTGGAAGTTTTCAAAAATTTTGGTCTTCAAAATTGCATTTTCCGGATTATAATTAATTTGTCATTTATTTTTAAATTTTTTTTCGAGAATGTCCGATAATTATGGTCTTTTACAACGGTTCAATTTTGAAGTTTTCCAAATTGGGGTCTTCAATATTAATGCATTTCTGTGATTGTCTTTAATTGAGGTCTTTTTGAATATGTTCCTTTGGAGAATGTCCTCCTGTTTTGGTCATTTTAGATGATTCTTTCTGGAAGTTTTCAAAAATTTTGGTCTTCAAAATTGCATTTTCCGGATTATAATTAATTTGTCATTTATTTTTAAATTTTTTTTCGAGAATGTCCGATAATTATGGTCTTTTACAACGGTTCAATTTTGAAGTTTTCCAAATTGGGGTCTTCAATATTAATGCATTTCTGTGATTGTCTTTAATTGAGGTCTTTTTGAATATGTTCCTTTGGAGAATGTCCTCCTGTTTTGGTCATTTTAGATGATTCTTTCTGGAAGTTTTCAAAAATTTTGGTCTTCAAAATTGCATTTTCCGGATTATAATTAATTTGTCATTTATTTTTAAATTTTTTTTCGAGAATGTCCGATAATTATGGTCTTTTACAACGGTTCAATTTTGAAGTTTTCCAAATTGGGGTCTTCAATATTAATGCATTTCTGTGATTGTCTTTAATTGAGGTCTTTTTGAATATGTTCCTTTGGAGAATGTCCTCCTGTTTTGGTCATTTTAGATGATTCTTTCTGGAAGTTTTCAAAAATTTTGGTCTTCAAAATTGCATTTTCCGGATTATAATTAATTTGTCATTTATTTTTAAATTTTTTTTCGAGAATGTCCGATAATTATGGTCTTTTACAACGGTTCAATTTTGAAGTTTTCCAAATTGGGGTCTTCAATATTAATGCATTTCTGTGATTGTCTTTAATTGAGGTCTTTTTGAATATGTTCCTTTGGAGAATGTCCTCCTGTTTTGGTCATTTTAGATGATTCTTTCTGGAAGTTTTCAAAAATTTTGGTCTTCAAAATTGCATTTTCCGGATTATAATTAATTTGTCATTTATTTTTAAATTTTTTTTCGAGAATGTCCGATAATTATGGTCTTTTACAACGGTTCAATTTTGAAGTTTTCCAAATTGGGGTCTTCAATATTAATGCATTTCTGTGATTGTCTTTAATTGAGGTCTTTTTGAATATGTTCCTTTGGAGAATGTCCTCCTGTTTTGGTCATTTTAGATGATTCTTTCTGGAAGTTTTCAAAAATTTTGGTCTTCAAAATTGCATTTTCCGGATTATAATTAATTTGTCATTTATTTTTAAATTTTTTTTCGAGAATGTCCGATAATTATGGTCTTTTACAACGGTTCAATTTTGAAGTTTTCCAAATTGGGGTCTTCAATATTAATGCATTTCTGTGATTGTCTTTAATTGAGGTCTTTTTGAATATGTTCCTTTGGAGAATGTCCTCCTGTTTTGGTCATTTTAGATGATTCTTTCTGGAAGTTTTCAAAAATTTTGGTCTTCAAAATTGCATTTTCCGGATTATAATTAATTTGTCATTTATTTTTAAATTTTTTTTCGAGAATGTCCGATAATTATGGTCTTTTACAACGGTTCAATTTTGAAGTTTTCCAAATTGGGGTCTTCAATATTAATGCATTTCTGTGATTGTCTTTAATTGAGGTCTTTTTGAATATGTTCCTTTGGAGAATGTCCTCCTGTTTTGGTCATTTTAGATGATTCTTTCTGGAAGTTTTCAAAAATTTTGGTCTTCAAAATTGCATTTTCCGGATTATAATTAATTTGTCATTTATTTTTAAATTTTTTTTCGAGAATGTCCGATAATTATGGTCTTTTACAACGGTTCAATTTTGAAGTTTTCCAAATTGGGGTCTTCAATATTAATGCATTTCTGTGATTGTCTTTAATTGAGGTCTTTTTGAATATGTTCCTTTGGAGAATGTCCTCCTGTTTTGGTCATTTTAGATGATTCTTTCTGGAAGTTTTCAAAAATTTTGGTCTTCAAAATTGCATTTTCCGGATTATAATTAATTTGTCATTTATTTTTAAATTTTTTTTCGAGAATGTCCGATAATTATGGTCTTTTACAACGGTTCAATTTTGAAGTTTTCCAAATTGGGGTCTTCAATATTAATGCATTTCTGTGATTGTCTTTAATTGAGGTCTTTTTGAATATGTTCCTTTGGAGAATGTCCTCCTGTTTTGGTCATTTTAGATGATTCTTTCTGGAAGTTTTCAAAAATTTTGGTCTTCAAAATTGCATTTTCCGGATTATAATTAATTTGTCATTTATTTTTAAATTTTTTTTCGAGAATGTCCGATAATTATGGTCTTTTACAACGGTTCAATTTTGAAGTTTTCCAAATTGGGGTCTTCAATATTAATGCATTTCTGTGATTGTCTTTAATTGAGGTCTTTTTGAATATGTTCCTTTGGAGAATGTCCTCCTGTTTTGGTCATTTTAGATGATTCTTTCTGGAAGTTTTCAAAAATTTTGGTCTTCAAAATTGCATTTTCCGGATTATAATTAATTTGTCATTTATTTTTAAATTTTTTTTCGAGAATGTCCGATAATTATGGTCTTTTACAACGGTTCAATTTTGAAGTTTTCCAAATTGGGGTCTTCAATATTAATGCATTTCTGTGATTGTCTTTAATTGAGGTCTTTTTGAATATGTTCCTTTGGAGAATGTCCTCCTGTTTTGGTCATTTTAGATGATTCTTTCTGGAAGTTTTGAAAAATTTCGGTCTTCAAAATTGCATTTTCCGGATTATAATTAATTTGTCATTTATTTTTAAATTTTTTTCCGAGAATGTCCAATAATTATGGTCTTTTACAACGGTTCAATTTTGAAGTTTTCCAAATTCGGGTCTTCAATATTAATGCATTTCTGTGATTGTCTTTAATTGAGGTCTTTTTGAATATGTTCCTTTGGAGAATGTCCTCCTGTTTTGGTCATTTTAGATGATTCTTTCTGGAAGTTTTCAAAAATTTTGGTCTTCAAAATTGCATTTTCCGAAAAATAATTAATTTGTCATTTATTTTTAAATTTTTTTTCGAGAATGTCCGATAATTATGGTCTTTTACAACGGTTCAATTTTGAAGTTTTCCAAATTGGGGTCTTCAATATTAATGCATTTCTGTGATTGTCTTTAATTGAGGTCTTTTTGAATATGTTCCTTTGGAGAATGTCCTCCTGTTTTGGTCATTTTAGATGATTCTTTCTGGAAGTTTTCAAAAATTTTGGTCTTCAAAATTGCATTTTCCGGATTATAATTAATTTGTCATTTATTTTTTGATTTTTTTTCGAGAATATCCAACAATTATGGTCCTTTACAACGGTTCAATTTTGAAGTTTTCCAAATTAGGGTCTTCAATATTAATGCATTTCTGTGATTGTCTTTAATTGAGGTCTTTTTGAATATGTTCCTTTGGAGAATGTCCTCCTGTTTTGGTCATTTTAGATGATTCTTTCTGGAAGTTTTCAAAAATTTTGGTCTTCAAAATTGCATTTTCCGGATTATAATTAATTTGTCATTTATTTTTAAATTTTTTTTCGAGAATGTCCGATAATTATGGTCTTTTACAACGGTTCAATTTTGAAGTTTTCCAAATTGGGGTCTTCAATATTAATGCATTTCTGTGATTGTCTTTAATTGAGGTCTTTTTGAATATGTTCCTTTGGAGAATGTCCTCCTGTTTTGGTCATTTTAGATGATTCTTTCTGGAAGTTTTCAAAAATTTTGGTCTTCAAAATTGCATTTTCCGGATTATAATTAATTTGTCATTTATTTTTAAATTTTTTTTCGAGAATGTCCGATAATTATGGTCTTTTACAACGGTTCAATTTTGAAGTTTTCCAAATTGGGGTCTTCAATATTAATGCATTTCTGTGATTGTCTTTAATTGAGGTCTTTTTGAATATGTTCCTTTGGAGAATGTCCTCCTGTTTTGGTCATTTTAGATGATTCTTTCTGGAAGTTTTCAAAAATTTTGGTCTTCAAAATTGCATTTTCCGGATTATAATTAATTTGTCATTTATTTTTAAATTTTTTTTCGAGAATGTCCGATAATTATGGTCTTTTACAACGGTTCAATTTTGAAGTTTTCCAAATTGGGGTCTTCAATATTAATGCATTTCTGTGATTGTCTTTAATTGAGGTCTTTTTGAATATGTTCCTTTGGAGAATGTCCTCCTGTTTTGGTCATTTTAGATGATTCTTTCTGGAAGTTTTCAAAAATTTTGGTCTTCAAAATTGCATTTTCCGGATTATAATTAATTTGTCATTTATTTTTAAATTTTTTTTCGAGAATGTCCGATAATTATGGTCTTTTACAACGGTTCAATTTTGAAGTTTTCCAAATTGGGGTCTTCAATATTAATGCATTTCTGTGATTGTCTTTAATTGAGGTCTTTTTGAATATGTTCCTTTGGAGAATGTCCTCCTGTTTTGGTCATTTTAGATGATTCTTTCTGGAAGTTTTCAAAAATTTTGGTCTTCAAAATTGCATTTTCCGGATTATAATTAATTTGTCATTTATTTTTAAATTTTTTTTCGAGAATGTCCGATAATTATGGTCTTTTACAACGGTTCAATTTTGAAGTTTTCCAAATTGGGGTCTTCAATATTAATGCATTTCTGTGATTGTCTTTAATTGAGGTCTTTTTGAATATGTTCCTTTGGAGAATGTCCTCCTGTTTTGGTCATTTTAGATGATTCTTTCTGGAAGTTTTCAAAAATTTTGGTCTTCAAAATTGCATTTTCCGGATTATAATTAATTTGTCATTTATTTTTAAATTTTTTTTCGAGAATGTCCGATAATTATGGTCTTTTACAACGGTTCAATTTTGAAGTTTTCCAAATTGGGGTCTTCAATATTAATGCATTTCTGTGATTGTCTTTAATTGAGGTCTTTTTGAATATGTTCCTTTGGAGAATGTCCTCCTGTTTTGGTCATTTTAGATGATTCTTTCTGGAAGTTTTCAAAAATTTTGGTCTTCAAAATTGCATTTTCCGGATTATAATTAATTTGTCATTTATTTTTTAATTTTTTTCGAGAATGTCCGATAATTATGGTCTTTTACAACGGTTCAATTTTGAAGTTTTCCAAATTGGGGTCTTCAATATTAATGCATTTCTGTGATTGTCTTTAATTGAGGTCTTTTTGAATATGTTCCTTTGGAGAATGTCCTCCTGTTTTTGTCATTTTAGATGATTCTTTCTGGAAGTTTTGAAAAATTTCGGTCTTCAAAATTGCATTTTCCGGATTATAATTAATTTGTCATTTATTTTTAAATTTTTTTTCGAGAATGTCCGATAATTATGGTCTTTTACAACGGTTCAATTTTGAAGTTTTCCAAATTGGGGTCTTCAATATTAATGCATTTCTGTGATTGTCTTTAATTGAGGTCTTTTTGAATATGTTCCTTTGGAGAATGTCCTCCTGTTTTGGTCATTTTAGATGATTCTTTCTGGAAGTTTTCAAAAATTTTGGTCTTCAAAATTGCATTTTCCGGATTATAATTAATTTGTCATTTATTTTTAAATTTTTTTTCGAGAATGTCCGATAATTATGGTCTTTTACAACGGTTCAATTTTGAAGTTTTCCAAATTGGGGTCTTCAATATTAATGCATTTCTGTGATTGTCTTTAATTGAGGTCTTTTTGAATATGTTCCTTTGGAGAATGTCCTCCTGTTTTGGTCATTTTAGATGATTCTTTCTGGAAGTTTTCAAAAATTTTGGTCTTCAAAATTGCATTTTCCGGATTATAATTAATTTGTCATTTATTTTTAAATTTTTTTTCGAGAATGTCCGATAATTATGGTCTTTTACAACGGTTCAATTTTGAAGTTTTCCAAATTGGGGTCTTCAATATTAATGCATTTCTGTGATTGTCTTTAATTGAGGTCTTTTTGAATATGTTCCTTTGGAGAATGTCCTCCTGTTTTGGTCATTTTAGATGATTCTTTCTGGAAGTTTTCAAAAATTTTGGTCTTCAAAATTGCATTTTCCGGATTATAATTAATTTGTCATTTATTTTTAAATTTTTTTTCGAGAATGTCCGATAATTATGGTCTTTTACAACGGTTCAATTTTGAAGTTTTCCAAATTGGGGTCTTCAATATTAATGCATTTCTGTGATTGTCTTTAATTGAGGTCTTTTTGAATATGTTCCTTTGGAGAATGTCCTCCTGTTTTGGTCATTTTAGATGATTCTTTCTGGAAGTTTTCAAAAATTTTGGTCTTCAAAATTGCATTTTCCGGATTATAATTAATTTGTCATTTATTTTTAAATTTTTTTTCGAGAATGTCCGATAATTATGGTCTTTTACAACGGTTCAATTTTGAAGTTTTCCAAATTGGGGTCTTCAATATTAATGCATTTCTGTGATTGTCTTTAATTGAGGTCTTTTTGAATATGTTCCTTTGGAGAATGTCCTCCTGTTTTGGTCATTTTAGATGATTCTTTCTGGAAGTTTTCAAAAATTTTGGTCTTCAAAATTGCATTTTCCGGATTATAATTAATTTGTCATTTATTTTTAAATTTTTTTTCGAGAATGTCCGATAATTATGGTCTTTTACAACGGTTCAATTTTGAAGTTTTCCAAATTGGGGTCTTCAATATTAATGCATTTCTGTGATTGTCTTTAATTGAGGTCTTTTTGAATATGTTCCTTTGGAGAATGTCCTCCTGTTTTGGTCATTTTAGATGATTCTTTCTGGAAGTTTTCAAAAATTTTGGTCTTCAAAATTGCATTTTCCGGATTATAATTAATTTGTCATTTATTTTTAAATTTTTTTTCGAGAATGTCCGATAATTATGGTCTTTTACAACGGTTCAATTTTGAAGTTTTCCAAATTGGGGTCTTCAATATTAATGCATTTCTGTGATTGTCTTTAATTGAGGTCTTTTTGAATATGTTCCTTTGGAGAATGTCCTCCTGTTTTGGTCATTTTAGATGATTCTTTCTGGAAGTTTTCAAAAATTTTGGTCTTCAAAATTGCATTTTCCGGATTATAATTAATTTGTCATTTATTTTTAAATTTTTTTTCGAGAATGTCCGATAATTATGGTCTTTTACAACGGTTCAATTTTGAAGTTTTCCAAATTGGGGTCTTCAATATTAATGCATTTCTGTGATTGTCTTTAATTGAGGTCTTTTTGAATATGTTCCTTTGGAGAATGTCCTCCTGTTTTGGTCATTTTAGATGATTCTTTCTGGAAGTTTTCAAAAATTTTGGTCTTCAAAATTGCATTTTCCGGATTATAATTAATTTGTCATTTATTTTTAAATTTTTTTTCGAGAATGTCCGATAATTATGGTCTTTTACAACGGTTCAATTTTGAAGTTTTCCAAATTGGGGTCTTCAATATTAATGCATTTCTGTGATTGTCTTTAATTGAGGTCTTTTTGAATATGTTCCTTTGGAGAATGTCCTCCTGTTTTGGTCATTTTAGATGATTCTTTCTGGAAGTTTTCAAAAATTTTGGTCTTCAAAATTGCATTTTCCGGATTATAATTAATTTGTCATTTATTTTTTAATTTTTTTCGAGAATGTCCGATAATTATGGTCTTTTACAACGGTTCAATTTTGAAGTTTTCCAAATTGGGGTCTTCAATATTAATGCATTTCTGTGATTGTCTTTAATTGAGGTCTTTTTGAATATGTTCCTTTGGAGAATGTCCTCCTGTTTTGGTCATTTTAGATGATTCTTTCTGGAAGTTTTCAAAAATTTTGGTCTTCAAAATTGCATTTTCCGGATTATAATTAATTTGTCATTTATTTTTAAATTTTTTTTCGAGAATGTCCGATAATTATGGTCTTTTACAACGGTTCAATTTTGAAGTTTTCCAAATTGGGGTCTTCAATATTAATGCATTTCTGTGATTGTCTTTAATTGAGGTCTTTTTGAATATGTTCCTTTGGAGAATGTCCTCCTGTTTTGGTCATTTTAGATGATTCTTTCTGGAAGTTTTCAAAAATTTTGGTCTTCAAAATTGCATTTTCCGGATTATAATTAATTTGTCATTTATTTTTAAATTTTTTTTCGAGAATGTCCGATAATTATGGTCTTTTACAACGGTTCAATTTTGAAGTTTTCCAAATTGGGGTCTTCAATATTAATGCATTTCTGTGATTGTCTTTAATTGAGGTCTTTTTGAATATGTTCCTTTGGAGAATGTCCTCCTGTTTTGGTCATTTTAGATGATTCTTTCTGGAAGTTTTCAAAAATTTTGGTCTTCAAAATTGCATTTTCCGGATTATAATTAATTTGTCATTTATTTTTAAATTTTTTTTCGAGAATGTCCGATAATTATGGTCTTTTACAACGGTTCAATTTTGAAGTTTTCCAAATTGGGGTCTTCAATATTAATGCATTTCTGTGATTGTCTTTAATTGAGGTCTTTTTGAATATGTTCCTTTGGAGAATGTCCTCCTGTTTTGGTCATTTTAGATGATTCTTTCTGGAAGTTTTCAAAAATTTTGGTCTTCAAAATTGCATTTTCCGGATTATAATTAATTTGTCATTTATTTTTAAATTTTTTTTCGAGAATGTCCGATAATTATGGTCTTTTACAACGGTTCAATTTTGAAGTTTTCCAAATTGGGGTCTTCAATATTAATGCATTTCTGTGATTGTCTTTAATTGAGGTCTTTTTGAATATGTTCCTTTGGAGAATGTCCTCCTGTTTTGGTCATTTTAGATGATTCTTTCTGGAAGTTTTCAAAAATTTTGGTCTTCAAAATTGCATTTTCCGGATTATAATTAATTTGTCATTTATTTTTAAATTTTTTTTCGAGAATGTCCGATAATTATGGTCTTTTACAACGGTTCAATTTTGAAGTTTTCCAAATTGGGGTCTTCAATATTAATGCATTTCTGTGATTGTCTTTAATTGAGGTCTTTTTGAATATGTTCCTTTGGAGAATGTCCTCCTGTTTTGGTCATTTTAGATGATTCTTTCTGGAAGTTTTCAAAAATTTTGGTCTTCAAAATTGCATTTTCCGGATTATAATTAATTTGTCATTTATTTTTAAATTTTTTTTTCGAGAATGTCCGATAATTATGGTCTTTTACAACGGTTCAATTTTGAAGTTTTCCAAATTGGGGTCTTCAATATTAATGCATTTCTGTGATTGTCTTTAATTGAGGTCTTTTTGAATATGTTCCTTTGGAGAATGTCCTCCTGTTTTGGTCATTTTAGATGATTCTTTCTGGAAGTTTTCAAAAATTTTGGTCTTCAAAATTGCATTTTCCGGATTATAATTAATTTGTCATTTATTTTTAAATTTTTTTTCGAGAATGTCCGATAATTATGGTCTTTTACAACGGTTCAATTTTGAAGTTTTCCAAATTGGGGTCTTCAATATTAATGCATTTCTGTGATTGTCTTTAATTGAGGTCTTTTTGAATATGTTCCTTTGGAGAATGTCCTCCTGTTTTGGTCATTTTAGATGATTCTTTCTGGAAGTTTTCAAAAATTTTGGTCTTCAAAATTGCATTTTCCGGATTATAATTAATTTGTCATTTATTTTTAAATTTTTTTTCGAGAATGTCCGATAATTATGGTCTTTTACAACGGTTCAATTTTGAAGTTTTCCAAATTGGGGTCTTCAATATTAATGCATTTCTGTGATTGTCTTTAATTGAGGTCTTTTTGAATATGTTCCTTTGGAGAATGTCCTCCTGTTTTGGTCATTTTAGATGATTCTTTCTGGAAGTTTTCAAAAATTTTGGTCTTCAAAATTGCATTTTCCGGATTATAATTAATTTGTCATTTATTTTTAAATTTTTTTTCGAGAATGTCCGATAATTATGGTCTTTTACAACGGTTCAATTTTGAAGTTTTCCAAATTGGGGTCTTCAATATTAATGCATTTCTGTGATTGTCTTTAATTGAGGTCTTTTTGAATATGTTCCTTTGGAGAATGTCCTCCTGTTTTGGTCATTTTAGATGATTCTTTCTGGAAGTTTTCAAAAATTTTGGTCTTCAAAATTGCATTTTCCGGATTATAATTAATTTGTCATTTATTTTTTAATTTTTTTCGAGAATGTCCGATAATTATGGTCTTTTACTACGGTTAATTTTGAAGTTTTCCAAATTGGGGTCTTCAATATTAATGCATTTCTGTGATTGTCTTTAATTGAGGTCTTTTTGAATATGTTCCTTTGGAGAATGTCCTCCTGTTTTGGTCATTTTAGATGATTCTTTCTGGAAGTTTTCAAAAATTTTGGTCTTCAAAATTGCATTTTCCGGATTATAATTAATTTGTCATTTATTTTTAAATTTTTTTTTCGAGAATGTCCGATAATTATGGTCTTTTACAACGGTTCAATTTTGAAGTTTTCCAAATTGGGGTCTTCAATATTAATGCATTTCTGTGATTGTCTTTAATTGAGGTCTTTTTGAATATGTTCCTTTGGAGAATGTCCTCCTGTTTTGGTCATTTTAGATGATTCTTTCTGGAAGTTTTCAAAAATTTTGGTCTTCAAAATTGCATTTTCCGGATTATAATTAATTTGTCATTTATTTTTAAATTTTTTTTCGAGAATGTCCGATAATTATGGTCTTTTACAACGGTTCAATTTTGAATTTTTCAAATTGGGGTCTTCAATATTAATGCATTTCTGTGATTGTCTTTAATTGAGGTCTTTTTGAATATGTTCCTTTGGAGAATGTCCTCCTGTTTTGGTCATTTTAGATGATTCTTTCTGGAAGTTTTCAAAAATTTTGGTCTTCAAAATTGCATTTTCCGGATTATAATTAATTTGTCATTTTTTTTTAAATTTTTTTTTCGAGAATGTCCGATAATTATGGTCTTTTACAACGGTTCAATTTTGAAGTTTTCCAAATTGGGGTCTTCAATATTAATGCATTTCTGTGATTGTCTTTAATTGAGGTCTTTTTGAATATGTTCCTTTGGAGAATGTCCTCCTGTTTTGGTCATTTTAGATGATTCTTTCTGGAAGTTTTCAAAAATTTTGGTCTTCAAAATTGCATTTTCCGGATTATAATTAATTTGTCATTTATTTTTTAATTTTTTTCGAGAATGTCCGATAATTATGGTCTTTTACTACGGTTAATTTTGAAGTTTTCAAGATTGAGGTCTTCAATATTAATGCATTTCTGTGATTGTCTTTAATTGAGGTCTTTTTGAATATGTTCCTTTGGAGAATGTCCTCCTGTTTTGGTCATTTTAGATGATTCTTTCTGGAAGTTTTTAAAAATTTTGGTCTTCAAAATTGCATTTACCGGATTATCATTAATTTCTCAATCTTTTTCAGATTTTTTTTCCGAGAATGTCCATCAATTTTGGTCTTTTACAACGGTTCAATTTTGAGGTTTTCCAAATTGGGGTCTTCAATATTAATGCATTTCTGTGATTGTCTTTAATTGAGGTCTTTTTGAATATGTTCCTTTGGAGAATGTCCTCCTGTTTTGGTCATTTTAGATGATTCTTTCTGGAAGTTTTCAAAAATTTTGGTCTTCAAAATTGCATTTTCCGGATTATAATTAATTTGTCATTTATTTTTAAATTTTTTTTCGAGAATGTCCGATAATTATGGTCTTTTACAACGGTTCAATTTTGAAGTTTTCCAAATTGGGGTCTTCAATATTAATGCATTTCTGTGATTGTCTTTAATTGAGGTCTTTTTGAATATGTTCCTTTGGAGAATGTCCTCCTGTTTTGGTCATTTTAGATGATTCTTTCTGGAAGTTTTCAAAAATTTTGGTCTTCAAAATTGCATTTTCCGGATTATAATTAATTTGTCATTAATTTTTTTTTATTTTTTTCCAGAATGTCCGATAATTATGGTCTTTTTCAACGGTTCAATTTTGAAGTTTTCCAAATTGGGGTCTTCAATATTAATGCATTTCTGTGATTGTCTTTAATTGAGGTCTTTTTGAATATGTTCCTTTGGAGAATGTCCTCCTGTTTTTGTCATTTTAGATGATTCTTTCTGGAAGTTTTGAAAAATTTCGGTCTTCAAAATTGCATTTTCCGGATTATAATTAAATTGTCATTTATTTTTAAATTTTTTTCCGAGAATGTCCGATAATTATGGTCTTTTACAACGGTTCAATTTTGAAGTTTTCCAAATTGGGGTCTTCAATATTAATGCATTTCTGTGATTGTCTTTAATTGAGGTCTTTTTGAATATGTTCCTTTGGAGAATGTCCTCCTGTTTTGGTCATTTTAGATGATTCTTTCTGGAAGTTTTCAAAAATTTTGGTCTTCAAAATTGCATTTTCCGGATTATAATTAATTTGTCATCTATTTTTAAATTTTTATCGAGAATGTCCGATAATTATGGTCTTTTACAACGGTTCAATTTTGAAGTTTTCCAAATTGGGGTCTTCAATATTAATGCATTTCTGTGATTGTCTTTAATTGAGGTCTTTTTGAATATGTTCCTTTGGAGAATGTCCTCCTGTTTTGGTCATTTTAGATGATTCTTTCTGGAAGTTTTCAAAAATTTTGGTCTTCAAAATTGCATTTTCCGGATTATAATTAATTTGTCAATCTTTTTAAAAATTTTTTTCGAGAATGTCCAACAATTATGTTCTTTTACAACGGTTCAATTTTGAAGTTTTCCAAAATTGGGGTCTTCAATATTAATGCATTTCTGTGATTGTCTTTAATTGAGGTCTTTTTGAATATGTTCCTTTGGAGAATGTCCTCCTGTTTTGGTCATTTTAGATGATTCTTTCTGGAAGTTTTCAAAAATTTTGGTCTTCAAAATTGCATTTTCCGGATTATAATTAATTTGTCAATCTTTTTAAAATCTTTTTTCGAGAATGTCCGATAATTATGGTCTTTTACAACGGTTCAATTTTGAAGTTTTCCAAATTGGGGTCTTCAATATTAATGCATTTCTGTGATTGTCTTTAATTGAGGTCTTTTTGAATATGTTCCTTTGGAGAATGTCCTCCTGTTTTGGTCATTTTAGATGATTCTTTCTGGAAGTTTTCAAAAATTTTGGTCTTCAAAATTGCATTTTCCGGATTATAATTAATTTGTCATTTATTTTTTGATTTTTTTTCGAGAATGTCCGATAATTATGGTCTTTTACAACGGTTCAATTTTGAAGTTTTCCAAATTGGGGTCTTCAATATTAATGCATTTCTGTGATTGTCTTTAATTGAGGTCTTTTTGAATATGTTCCTTTGGAGAATGTCCTCCTGTTTTGGTCATTTTAGATGATTCTTTCTGGAAAATTTCAAAAAATTTGGTCTTCAAAATTGCATTTTCCGGATTATAATTAATTTGTCATTTATTTTAAATTTTTTTTTCGAGAATGTCCGATAATTATGGTCTTTTACAACGGTTCAATTTTGAAGTTTTCCAAATTGGGGTCTTCAATATTAATGCATTTCTGTGATTGTCTTTAATTGAGGTCTTTTTGAATATGTTCCTTTGGAGAATGTCCTCCTGTTTTGGTCATTTTAGATGATTCTTTCTGGAAGTTTTCAAAAATTTTGGTCTTCAAAATTGCATTTTCCGGATTATAATTAATTTGTCATTTATTTTTAAATTTTTTTTTCGAGAATGTCCGATAATTATGGTCTTTTTCAACGGTTCAATTTTGAAGTTTTCCAAATTAGGGTCTTCAATATTAATGCATTTCTGTGATTGTCTTTAATTGAGGTCTTTTTGAATATGTTCCTTTGGAGAATGTCCTCCTGTTTTGGTCATTTTAGATGATTCTTTCTGGAAGTTTTCAAAAATTTTGGTCTTCAAAATTGCATTTTCCGGATTATAATTAATTTGTCATTTATTTTTAAATTTTTTTTCGAGAATGTCCGATAATTATGGTCTTTTACAACGGTTCAATTTTTAAGTTATTCAAATTGGGGTCTTCAATATTAATGCATTTCTGTGATTGTCTTTAATTGAGGTCTTTTTGAATATGTTCCTTTGGAGAATGTCCTCCTGTTTTGGTCATTTTAGATGATTCTTTCTGGAAGTTTTGAAAAATTTCGGTCTTCAAAATTGCATTTTCCGGATTATAATTAATTTGTCATTTATTTTTAAATTTTTTTTCGAGAATGTCCGATAATTATGGTCTTTTACAACGGTTCAATTTTGAATTTTTCAAAATTTGGGGATTTCAATATTAATGCATTTCTGTGATTGTCTTTAATTGAGGTCTTTTTGAATATGTTCCTTTGGAGAATGTCCTCCTGTTTTGGTCATTTTAGATGATTCTTTCTGGAAGTTTTCAAAAATTTTGGTCTTCAAAATTGCATTTTCCGGATTATAATTAATTTGTCATTTATTTTTAAATTTTTTTTTCGAGAATGTCCGATAATTATGGTCTTTTTCAACGGTTCAATTTTGAAGTTTTCCAAATTAGGGTCTTCAATATTAATGCATTTCTGTGATTGTCTTTAATTGAGGTCTTTTTGAATATGTTCCTTTGGAGAATGTCCTCCTGTTTTGGTCATTTTAGATGATTCTTTCTGGAAGTTTTCAAAAATTTTGGTCTTCAAAATTGCATTTTCCGGATTATAATTAATTTGTCATTTATTTTTAAATTTTTTTCGAGAATGTCCGATAATTATGGTCTTTTACAACGGTTCAATTTTGAAGTTTTCAAAATTGGGGTCTTCAATATTAATGCATTTCTGTGATTGTCTTTAATTGAGGTCTTTTTGAATATGTTCCTTTGGAGAATGTCCTCCTGTTTTGGTCATTTTAGATGATTCTTTCTGGAAGTTTTCAAAAATTTTGGTCTTCAAAATTGCATTTTCCGGATTATAATTAATTTGTCATCTTTTTTTAAATTTTTTTTCGAGAATGTCCAATAATTATGATCATTTACAACGGTTCAATTTTGAAGTTTTCCAAAATGGGGTCTTCAATATTAATGCATTTCTGTGATTGTCTTTAATTGAGGTCTTTTTGAATATGTTCCTTTGGAGAATGTCCTCCTGTTTTGGTCATTTTAGATGATTCTTTCTGGAAGTTTTCAAAAATTTTGGTCTTCAAAATTGCATTTTCCGGATTATAATTAATTTGTCATTTATTTTTAAATTTTTTTTTCGAGAATGTCCGATAATTATGGTCTTTTTCAACGGTTCAATTTTGAAGTTTTCCAAATTAGGGTCTTCAATATTAATGCATTTCTGTGATTGTCTTTAATTGAGGTCTTTTTGAATATGTTCCTTTGGAGAATGTCCTCCTGTTTTGGTCATTTTAGATGATTCTTTCTGGAAGTTTTCAAAAATTTTGGTCTTCAAAATTGCATTTTCCGGATTATAATTAATTTGTCATTTATTTTTAAATTTTTATCGAGAATGTCCGATAATTATGGTCTTTTACAACGGTTCAATTTTGAAGTTTTCCAAATTGGGGTCTTCAATATTAATGCATTTCTGTGATTGTCTTTAATTGAGGTCTTTTTGAATATGTTCCTTTGGAGAATGTCCTCCTGTTTTGGTCATTTTAGATGATTCTTTCTGGAAGTTTTCAAAAATTTTGGTCTTCAAAATTGCATTTTCCGGATTATAATTAATTTGTCATTTATTTTTTAATTTTTTTCGAGAATGTCCGATAATTATGGTCTTTTACAACGGTTCAATTTTGAAGTTTTCCAAATTGGGGTCATCAAAATTGCATTTCTGTGATTGTCTTTAATTGAGGTCTTTTTGAATATGTTCCTTTGGAGAATGTCCTCCTGTTTTGGTCATTTTAGATGATTCTTTCTGGAAGTTTTCAAAAATTTTGGTCTTCAAAATTGCATTTTCCGGATTATAATTAATTTGTCATTAATTTTTTTTTATTTTTTTCGAGAATGTCCGATAATTATGGTCTTTTACAACGGTTCAATTTTGAAGTTTTCCAAATTGGGGTCTTCAATATTAATGCATTTCTGTGATTGTCTTTAATTGAGGTCTTTTTGAATATGTTCCTTTGGAGAATGTCCTCCTGTTTTGGTCATTTTAGATGATTCTTTCTGGAAGTTTTCAAAAATTTTGGTCTTCAAAATTGCATTTTCCGGATTATAATTAATTTGTCATTTTTTTTTAAATTTTTTTCGAGAATGTCCGATAATTATGGTCTTTTACAACGGTTCAATTTTGAAGTTTTCCAAATTGGGGTCTTCAATATTAATGCATTTCTGTGATTGTCTTTAATTGAGGTCTTTTTGAATATGTTCCTTTGGAGAATGTCCTCCTGTTTTGGTCATTTTAGATGATTCTTTCTGGAAGTTTTCAAAAATTTTGGTCTTCAAAATTGCATTTTCCGGATTATAATTAATTTGTCATTTATTTTTAAATTTTTTTTCGAGAATGTCCGATAATTATGGTCTTTTACAACGGTTCAATTTTGAAGTTTTCCAAATTGGGGTCTTCAATATTAATGCATTTCTGTGATTGTCTTTAATTGAGGTCTTTTTGAATATGTTCCTTTGGAGAATGTCCTCCTGTTTTGGTCATTTTAGATGATTCTTTCTGGAAGTTTTCAAAAATTTTGGTCTTCAAAATTGCATTTTCCGGATTATAATTAATTTGTCATTTATTTTAAATTTTTTTTCGAGAATGTCCGATAATTATGGTCTTTTACAACGGTTCAATTTTGAAGTTTTCCAAATTGGGGTCTTCAATATTAATGCATTTCTGTGATTGTCTTTAATTGAGGTCTTTTTGAATATGTTCCTTTGGAGAATGTCCTCCTGTTTTTGTCATTTTAGATGATTCTTTCTGGAAGTTTTCAAAAATTTTGGTCTTCAAAATTGCATTTTCCGGATTATAATTAATTTGTCATTTATTTTTAAATTTTTTTTCGAGAATGTCCGATAATTATGGTCTTTTACAACGGTTCAATTTTGAAGTTTTCCAAATTGGGGTCTTCAATATTAATGCATTTCTGTGATTGTCTTTAATTGAGGTCTTTTTGAATATGTTCCTTTGGAGAATGTCCTCCTGTTTTGGTCATTTTAGATGATTCTTTCTGGAAGTTTTCAAAAATTTTGGTCTTCAAAATTGCATTTTCCGGATTATAATTAATTTGTCATTTATTTTTAAATTTTTTTTCGAGAATGTCCGATAATTATGGTCTTTTACAACGGTTCAATTTTGAAGTTTTCCAAATTGGGGTCTTCAATATTAATGCATTTCTGTGATTGTCTTTAATTGAGGTCTTTTTGAATATGTTCCTTTGGAGAATGTCCTCCTGTTTTGGTCATTTTAGATGATTCTTTCTGGAAGTTTTCAAAAATTTTGGTCTTCAAAATTGCATTTTCCGGATTATAATTAATTTGTCATTTATTTTTAAATTTTTTTTCGAGAATGTCCGATAATTATGGTCTTTTACAACGGTTCAATTTTGAAGTTTTCCAAATTGGGGTCTTCAATATTAATGCATTTCTGTGATTGTCTTTAATTGAGGTCTTTTTGAATATGTTCCTTTGGAGAATGTCCTCCTGTTTTGGTCATTTTAGATGATTCTTTCTGGAAGTTTTCAAAAATTTTGGTCTTCAAAATTGCATTTTCCGGATTATAATTAATTTGTCATTTATTTTTAAATTTTTTTTCGAGAATGTCCGATAATTATGGTCTTTTACAACGGTTCAATTTTGAAGTTTTCCAAATTGGGGTCTTCAATATTAATGCATTTCTGTGATTGTCTTTAATTGAGGTCTTTTTGAATATGTTCCTTTGGAGAATGTCCTCCTGTTTTGGTCATTTTAGATGATTCTTTCTGGAAGTTTTCAAAAATTTTGGTCTTCAAAATTGCATTTTCCGGATTATAATTAATTTGTCATTTATTTTTAAATTTTTTTTCGAGAATGTCCGATAATTATGGTCTTTTACAACGGTTCAATTTTGAAGTTTTCCAAATTGGGGTCTTCAATATTAATGCATTTCTGTGATTGTCTTTAATTGAGGTCTTTTTGAATATGTTCCTTTGGAGAATGTCCTCCTGTTTTGGTCATTTTAGATGATTCTTTCTGGAAGTTTTCAAAAATTTTGGTCTTCAAAATTGCATTTTCCGGATTATAATTAATTTGTCATTTATTTTTAAATTTTTTTTCGAGAATGTCCGATAATTATGGTCTTTTACAACGGTTCAATTTTGAAGTTTTCCAAATTGGGGTCTTCAATATTAATGCATTTCTGTGATTGTCTTTAATTGAGGTCTTTTTGAATATGTTCCTTTGGAGAATGTCCTCCTGTTTTGGTCATTTTAGATGATTCTTTCTGGAAGTTTTCAAAAATTTTGGTCTCCAAAATTGCATTTTCCGGATTATAATTAATTTGTCATTTATTTTTTAATTTTTTTCGAGAATGTCCGATAATTATGGTCTTTTACTACGGTTAATTTTGAAGTTTTCCAAATTGGGGTCTTCAATATTAATGCATTTCTGTGATTGTCTTTAATTGAGGTCTTTTTGAATATGTTCCTTTGGAGAATGTCCTCCTGTTTTGGTCATTTTAGATGATTCTTTCTGGAAGTTTTCTAAATTTAGGTCTACAAAATTGCATTTCCCGGATTATCATTAATTTGTCATTTATTTTTTGACTTTATTT